>VDFB02271358.1:609653942-609710244 GCA_007258455.2 Sequoia sempervirens
TTCTAGTAATAACTCTTCTCTTACCTTTTCTATTGGTGCTTCTTCCATAATTTTATCTTCCTATAATATAAATGGATTAAGATCAAATGCAATAGTAGATGGAACTTACTACAACATTTCTCTCACAACTAAATTTCATGTAATGATTAAAATTTTAACCCTTTTCAATTCTTTCTAGCTCAATTTCTTGATATAATTTAAATTTGCATGATAATTAAAACCTAAAACCATAATTTAATAAAAAATAAATTTTCATTTCTTTAGTTAATGATAAATTGAAACCATAATTTACACTTATATATTTGATTTGAGATTAAGATAATAAAAAATTATGTGAAACTCTTTTGGAAAATATTTCTTCAGTTGCTCTCTACTTCACTAGCTTGGAGCAACTTCACTAGCTTGTTTTTGCATCATAATGCTTCTTCTTTGAAAAATGGCTAATGCATTTACTAGTTCTTCACTTCATTGATTGTTGATATTACAAAGAGATCATAATTTATTTTTTAATGATCTTAAAGTGTTAAGTTGAGAAGTAAAATTTTGTTTATACCCCTAGATTGACGATAATGTGTATGATAATTAAATCAACAAGGAAATAAATAAGCATAAATAATATTTTTTTTAAAGGTGCAACACACCCATAATATTAGGGGTAAACTCTTTTGACCAGAGCTATGAACCGGGTACAAGAAACCATAAGAAACTACCAAACCCATGAGTGCATTGGCCAAGCGAAGGCACAAGGCTTGCGAGCTCTTTGGCCCAGCAAGGGTTTGAACCCTAGCGGCTGTCACTATAACCAAGCAACTTGACCACTGAACCACACCGTTATCGGTAAAAGCATCAATAATACTTGGGTGGGAAGCATTTTCAAATTCTTTTGTAACTTCTAGAGAATTGGGAACCATATATAGATATGAAAATTGGTTGTTCAAAATTTACACCTACCACATCCTTTTCCACATGACTATCATGAAAGACACATTACCTTTCTTATTACATACTTTATGGGAAATATTTTGATGATTGGATGTGAAGGTGTGACTTCAACTTGGTCTAGTTAGGGGTCATAGTTTTGGAAATTTCCCTCTTCAATGCTTTTTTTAATTTTCTTATTTGTGTGAAATATTTGGATGATGAGATATTAAGATATTGTGTAAGTTCGATCTAGTCCAAGTTTGGATTTTGAATATATATATAATTTATCTTTTCATGGTTTGCAAGGAAAATATGGACATTAGGACCTTTAGGCAAACCAAAATTATGTATAGTGATGGGTGTAAAACCTACAATTTCATTCTATCCTTCTAATGAGATGTTTTGAGAATATTTCAAGAGATAGTCAGATAATAATGGTCACTCTACTAAGACATATAATCAAACCTAATAGGATTAGTGACCTTAAGCAATTATAATCAAGAATATTTTCTTGAGCGATTGGAGAGTTGAGAAACATTGACATAGGAGAAAAAACCTAAAACTAAACATAAGTGAAAAAATAGGGGATCCTCATTTTTCCAAAAGAAAAATGGGATGTATTGTGTGAGGCACAAAAAGACCCAATAGATAGAAAGGTATAAATAGACATAAATTTTATTATAACAAAAAGTTGTGTGTCACCTCTTGATGGATCAATAAGTATGAGATACATGCTAGGGGCATGTCCTTGCCCTAGAAAAAGATACATATAAACTTACATGTTCCACATATATAGAGTGGGAGCATTATATGATATGAGATGGAGAATATATAACAAAGATGATATAGAGAGAGTAAATAAAATATATAAGAACAAATGATGAATACGTGAGAGAAAGAATGAGAAACATGTATGTATGATTTGAATGTATGAAGACATTACATCATGTTATTATGAGAACTACTTGTCTATGAACATAAGTATTGGATTCTATGTGTACTACTTTTAAATTGATATATCTATCTACACACAAATATAGTTCCTTTCTCCTAACATATGAACATCAAAATTCAACAATTAACATATCAACCCAATCTTAGATCTGATTTTTATTTTGACAAGTTCCAATCCATGGGTCAAATTGACCCAATGGAATCATCTTCCCCACCTCATAAATACAACTCCTACACTCATAACATAACTATAATAGAGGATATTTACCCTTATAATCAAGGACAACAACTAACCAAAACAAGAGTTCTATTTTGGAGCAATATTTATTCTCTAAACAATCGTACACATGACTATATTTATCCATTCAAAGATATTCAACTTATTCTACTTGTAACTATCAATATCAATGCTCTCTTACAATTAACATAACCCACTAGTCTAAGTGACGAGATGTGTCACAAAAAGAATTTTGAGATTCCTCCCCCAAAAAATGTACCTTTCCTTGAAGATCCAATTTACTTGGCATTAGATTTACATGAGATTACAAGATGTACAACACATCCTACCTAATATAAAAGACCTGCAAACCACTTAAAGAATGTACCAAAACATCTTTACTAGTATGTTCCTTGAGTCAATATCCTTATCATGTGCAAGTTACAATGTTTAGTCTCCGACTAAAGAGGACAAAATCATGACCAATGAGATAAAATTGCACAAATCAAGATTTAATTGTGTGCATTCTCATTCAAACACAAAAAAAAAGTTCAAAGGTAGGTTTGCAACATTAACTCCATTAGAGATCCAATATTAGAAGATTAAGTCATTGGCACACATCTATTACAACAAAACATTTCTTGCAGACACAAGCTTTTACCACCAAATAAAGTTAAGCATTGCACGAGCATTTCTAACCTTCTCAATTCTCTTTTCATTGATCAGCCACTTATGTTTATGTCTAATTAAATGCCATTTTATCTATTTAATTAGGCTTAGATATGTTTTCATCCATACTTTGATATAATTGTTGAAATAATTAAAAAATATTATCCATTGATCTGGTAGTGAGAGTACACATGCGAGCAATCTAATTAAAAAATGGACAACCAAGAAAAAATGAATTTTAAAGTAAGAGTATAGATTAGTATTGGATTAAAAAGATGTTGGATAAGAAATGTTTACATATGCTAATAAAAGCATTTAATGTTAAGTTTAATAATTATTTGAGAGTTAATTCTCATAAAATAATTTATGTCTGGATACAATTTTGAGAATGATTTATATGCATTTTCCAAAACATATTGAAAAAACCATAAAACCACAATAATTGAAGATTTTTCAATTTTTTTTTTTTATGTGCACACTTCACTTCACCTTATATTTTAAAAAAAAAAATATATGCCATCCAAATTTTAGACCGGCTTCTTGTCATCTTCATTTGATAGATTCATTGCCTTAACAATCATTTTCTGATAATTATATATGTTTAAATTTTACAGAGATGCAGTTATAAGAAAGAGAAAACAAACCAAACGTAATTAAAAATTGACAGAAATTGCTCCATTAATAGCAATGTGATGGCGAGTAGACAGCAGAAATTGGACATTAAAGTACTTTGTTTACAAGCAATCTCAATGTGAGAAGAGGACAGAAAAAAGCTAATATAGAACTAATTTGATTACAAGCAACGTGTTTTTGTCTATTTCCACCATGACAGACTACATATAACGAACTTGTTTGACTATTTGTTAGCTTACCAAGAAGCTTTCAGCATTCAGCTCATTAAGACAGAAATATTTACTTAAGACGATGATCATGACTAAATATTGTATTCTCATCGTTTGGAAAAAGTGATTCCAATTGTTTACATCTGTTTTTTTTCTTTAAACTATACAGAGAAGATATAGATACAAATAGCATTTAGAAAGCAATAAATGTTATTTTGTCCCAGGCACTTGAATATGCTCAGCAGGAAACCCTGCGTATCTCATTTAAAAAAGATATACTTCACGCCAAAATAAAGTTCGATATATCAGAAACAACAAAAAAGGCACAGCAAATTGCTGCGAGTTAAAAGTAGAAACAGTGAAGGCAGACGATGTCATTCAACAACAGTTAAACTGATGTTATGGGATGAGGCATCATTCATACCATAGGTGCATTTTAGGGGCTGGATAGTCATTTCCCACACGTGTGTAGATATATCCATACATTTATATATATTTCAATTTCCCATGGGTTTGTCTTTATGGCTTACATTTAGTTGATATGGTGGGAAAAATAATATATATACATATATATATACACACACACACACATATATATACATACACATATATACATACATATATATATATATATACATATATACACATATATACACATATGTGTAAAAACATATATATATACTTATATATTTTCATACGGTTTGTGTTTGATGTTTGTGCTTTGTGGGGTTGTTTGCAATGGAATAAAATTGTAGAGGTTGTGGAGTTTTTGTTGATTGTTATTGTATAGCTAGGGCTACATTCTAGCTTACTATATGTGGGTGGCTGTCAAAAGAAGTGTAGTTTGATTTATGGCTTTCATTTTCTGGTTATGTTTTGAACAAAATAAAATAATTAATGTTTTTGATTCTATTTTTGGTTATAGTAGGTATCATTGGTTACTATTCTCTGCCTTAGGCTATACATGGTATATTTTAATATCAATATATATATGCAACATTAAATTTATTAATGTTATGGAGTTTTGGTCGATTCTTATTATATAGCTCAGGCTATATTGTGGCTTTCTCCATCTAAGTGGCTATTGAAACTATTGTTGTTTGGTTCATGGTTTGCATTTTCTGGTTATGGCTGTAATAGAATAAAATAATTATATATATGTGTACATATATACATATATTTATATATATTTCAATTTCTCGTGGGTCTCTCTATGGCTTGCATTTAGTTGATATGGTGGAAAAAGGGATATATATACATATAAAAACACACATATATACATATATTTGTCTATATATACATACACACACACACACATACATATATATTCTTGCACAGTTTGTGTTTGATATTTGCACTTTGTGGCTATGTTTGCAATGGGATAAAATTGTAGAGGCTATGGAGTTATTGTATAGCTTAGGCTATATTGTGGCTTACTCCTTGCAGGTGGCCGATGAAAGTAATGTTGTTTCATTTATGCCTTTCATTTTTTGCTTATGGATGGAATAGAATAAAACAATTAATATTGTTGATTCTATGTTTGGTTACCTTAGGTATTATTGATTATTATTCTCTTCCTTAGACTATATAGGATATATTTTAAGATCAATATATATATATATATATATATATACATATGTAAGATTAAAATTGTTAAGGTTATGGAGTTGTGGTCAATTCTTATTGTGCAACTCACAATGTATTGGGGATTTCTACATTTGGGTGGTTGTTGAAACAAACCTTGTTTAATTTATGGCTTTCATTATTTGGTTATAGTTGGAACAAAATAAAATAATTAATGTTATCTATTCTATGTTTGGTTACATTAGGTATTATTGATTATTGTTCTCTAGATTAGTATATACTTCTACTGTATATATATATAATTAAATTGTTAAGGCTATGGAGCTTTGGTCAATTCTTATTGTATAGCTCAGGCTATATTGTGGTTTCTACATTTGGGTGGCTATTGAAACCAACGTTGTTTGATTTATGTCTTTCATTATCTGGCCAACAACATTAATTATTTTATTATTTTATTTTGTTCCAACAATAACTAGAAAACAAAAGTTGTGTTTTGTTGAATATCCCCATCTAGGTTACCATTGAAACCAATATTCATTCATTTAGGGTTTGTGTTCTCGTGGTGTTGCTTTCCATAAGGGATTGTTCATTGTTGTTGTCTGTATTAGGCTAACGTTGTTTGATTTATGCTTTTCATGATCTGGCTATGGTTCCAGAATAGAATAAAATAATTAATGTTGTCCATTTTATGTTTGGTTACATTAGGTATTATTAATTATTGTTCTCTTAGGTTGTACTTGTGTTAACTTTGCTGAGAATTTTCGTCAGCCCTGCCTATATATATATACATATACATACATACATACATACATACACATAGGCATATATACATATATATATATACACATATGTATATATACATATATATACAGATATATATATACATATTCAGATATAGTGTCAGATAGCTTATAAGTTTATTCAAAATTTTGCTTGGCCCCCTAGTTTTTTGGCCTTCCAATTGCCATGAAAAAGGTGGCGAAGGTAGCTGTTGGCTACTTTGGGAATAGGGTGGCATTTTTCAGGCCACATGGATAGAGAAGGTTGCAAAAATTAAATGTTGGTTTGCATCAACATTAATTGATATATGCTTTGCATGTATTGGTGATGGTCATAATAACACCAATGATAAATGGAAGCCATAAATGGAACAATATAGCCTAACACAAAGAACAACAATGAACAATCCCTTATGCAAAAAAACCATGGAGCACATAACATTAACTATTTTACTACATTCCAACCATCACCATAAAAAAAAAGACGTGAAGGAAACAATATTGTTACCCACACTCACCTAGGTGGCCAAACACACAAAAGACTAAAAATCACAATGCCAAATGCATACAGAAACATGCACACAAAAGTTGAACCATAAATCAAACAATATCATTGTGAACAAAGTATTGCTATCTACACCTACTCATATATCTAATTGTGGACATAGTTGTATGTATGTGTCCATTTACATATGCATATACATAAATATACATGCATACAATTGAGATTTCCTTGTCTTATACAACTTTCCAGTACATGTGTGTCTACATATTGGTTCGTGTGTTGGACATCTTTGCATATATGCATACACAATTCAAAATTTAAAACTATTTGCGAGTTGTTCTAAAGAGAATGTTCTTTTTATCTTGTTTACAATATTCTTAGTGAATAGAACCCTATAAAAAATGCAACAATATAGCATAGAAGAATGCAACCTGTATAACATTAACTATTTCATTGGGTTGAACTCACATACAAAACCCACAAAACATAGAAAGCTCCCTGTAAGAGACTGACTCAAAACCTTTAGCATGAAAATGTGAGCCCTAAATGAATCAATATTGGTTTCAATGGTAACCCAGATGGGGAAATTCACCCAAAACACAATAGATTAACTATTTTCCATCCATTCACACAAGATGAAATCTATAAATGAAACAATATTTCCAACACTCACCCACATGTGAAAACCCACAAAATAGAAGAAATCTTGATTTCAAGATTCACCAAAAACACAATAGATTAACTATTTTCTAACCATTCACACAAATCCAAAGCCATAAATGGAACAATATAACCAACATTCACTAACATGCCAAAACCCACAAAACTATACAGTTTTTCCAACAACAATCAACACAATGAAACAATATTTCTTTCAAGAATAACCTAGATGAGATGCACTTCTACCTGCTTCCTTCAAAAAAACCCCTTCCTACTTGCCTCCTCTTTCCTCCATTCTTTCTTGACGACCTGCCAAAGAACACCATAGAATTATCACAACCCTCACCTTTTTCAACCATCGACGCATGCAAAAAATAGAAGATAACCTTCAACCACCTTCACAGAAATTGCATAGCCATTCAGTGCACTTGCACCTTCACAGAAGCTTTCCATTCACACTCACAACTACCTTCAACAACAACATAAACCCTTAGAATGACATTGAATATGTTATCAATAGCTGCATAGACATTCATTTTGTTTTCCAAGGACTTTAAAAGAGATGTTACTTGCACCATCACCACTACATGGAAACCATACAACAATCAGTGCTAGTGACATTTTTCTAGCCTCCTCTACACTTTCATCATTTCACCGAACTCCTCTATCATCGCACCAAACACCAACCACCTTTTACACGGCAACAAAGACCCAAGTCTGGCAGCTTAAACCAACAGGGCTAGTGAGAAATCCAACCAAACTATAACCCCTCCGCCAAGTTTTCCTTGGTGTTGGAAAAGTCAAAAAATGGTGAGGCTGACGAAAATTCTGGGCAAAGTTGACACAAATAGCCTATCGGCTAAAAATTAGAGTTTAATCTTACATACACTAAGAACATATAGATGAAAATTAAGTATTTGAATTTAATTCAAATAATAAGAGGAATAGTACAAAACATAGAGAGAATGAAAGAGACACCAAGTTTTGCACAAATTCTTCTTTTTTCTCCAAAACAAGTTCAAAGTATTTGTTTCATGTTTCCCATATAAACCAATGTCAAGTTGCAAAAGCATCCACCTAATATTGAAGCCTTACAATATAAAGACATAAAAATCTTTCATCTTACCTAATGAACTATCAACTTCTCACTTTAATTTTACAAATATTCGGAGTAAAATAAAAAATAAAAATGAATGGACAATTTGTGACTCATTAAAAATCACAACCTTTAAGAAAAAAAAAAGAGCATAATAATAAAGTTTTATATCTCTTCATATTTTTTATGAACATGGTTAGCATAAGAATCTTGTCAAACATATTGCATGACTTTCTTACATTATACAATTAAGGAGTGATAGAAATGGCTTCTATAAGCTGAGTATCTCACTATGGGATTCTACTCTATTGTAATGCATAGAATAACCCAACCAACATAATCCAAGATAGATCCTAGATCACAATATCTTTTCTAATGATTTACAACTTGTATACAATGCCATACTAAAAGAGGAAAACAATATTCTTAGAAATATTGCAAAAATCTTCTCCTTACTATTTTTTTTTGCATGCTCTTCATCCCACCATAGCTCTCTTTTCCTTTCATCTCAATTCCACCTTTGTATAGGAGTCAACTAGCCCAGTCATCAAAGTCTTTCATAATTTTTTTGCCACTCAATGTCAATTGAATTAATGATCTATGAGGTAAATAACCATGAAATAATAAGAGAAAATCTAATAATTAATATCTTAACATAACCATGTGCCACATAAACTAGATATGAAATAACATAACTTCTAATCCTTTCTCAAAATCACTATTAAAGTAAAGCGTATAATTACAGGTTTAATATGACAAATAAAAATACCCTTTTAGTTACCCTATTCTTTGACACAAAGTTGGCGATAACCTTTTAAGAGTGTCAACTCTAAGATGAACCCCATTATCATTGGCATTGTAGTGAATATATTAATTTACAATAAAAATTGAGCATTGTGAGATGTCTCTAATGAGATATCATCTAGTTTTCTAGTTTGAATGACAATAGCCTTTTCCAAGGTAGAGAAAATTAGGCATGTTTTACAGTAAAGGAAAATGTAAACCTCAAGATTGTCCATCATTGTGCAAATATAAAAGCCAAATAGTAGTAAAGTAGAATAACAACGTCCTGAAAAAAGTTTAAAAAATTGTCCATGCCTATATACATCTCTATTTAAGTCCAGCATCTCGCCAGTTTCCAAACTTGCGATCCCCATACAACTTGATTGGATAATTTCTATTGGTCATCAAAGCTTCGGCTTCAAATGAGACAAAGTACTAGATCATAGATTTGAGATATGAAATGAGAAGATAATCAATAAAACAAAATAGATTAAGAGTGCACTTTATTAATCAATTATCTATCATAATAGCACCACCCTAAGGAATTAACATTTCTGACCATGGATCTCTTGAAGACACAGATTATACAAATTGAAAAAAATATTCATGTGATCTGGTATAACATCCTTACAATATCTTGCGCACATAGAGACATCTTTACAAACAATTATCGTGCTTTGCTAATGCTTCCACATTTCATGGTGCACATGTTGAAGGAATTAATGAGATTCCTTTCACACTTTATGTTTTGACATCTAGGGAAACTTTGTTCAAAGGCTCAAGCAAATACTGTAGAAAAGTTATTATGCTTTAGAATAGGCAATATAAATCCCATTTTACGCCTTTTGCAACGACCACTTCGAGGTTTCTTGTTAATCAGTCTACCTCTAACAAATAAATAGTTATTCTGCTTTAGAATATGCAATATCATCATTTATAATCCCCTGCAATAGCTGTGGTGTTCTATGCTGGCTTCCTCCATGCAGCGTTTGCAATTTCAACATCTAAGAAAAGTTTATTTAAATTATGCTTTGGTGGATGTCCATACCCTGCGCTAAAGCTTCTACTTGGGCACAGGCAGGGAGGATGTATGCCAAAGTTGTGGATTTTGACCATACACCTGTTAATAACATTTGCTTAACCATCTGCGAGGTCTTATCAACAAACACATCTAAACATCATTGCATTCCAGGAAACCCAGTCGTTGAGGCATTCAGTTAAAGAATCTACTCGCGTTCATGGCTAATCAGATAGAAATCCACCCAATCTGTCACCTTGTATAAAACCATGTTTGAAGCAGAATTTTGTCTTATTTTATGTTACAAGTGTCAATTAATTGGAAATATCTATCTTTTGTAGTATTATAATTTAAGTATTTCTTGTCTAATCATTACATGAGTCATGATATAGTGATTTAGAGGAAAGTTAGATAATAATTCAAAGTCAATAGATTCTTGCATACTAAATGTATCATGATTTTACATGTTTGATGAAAATTATAGTCATTAATGTTAACCTTAATCTAAAAGTTTAATTTGTGCTAACCACAAGTTTGACATGTTTGTCAATTGTTTTGCATATAGATTTTGAATACTTGTTTGCATGAATTTCTTTCTTTAGATTATGTGGAAATGGCTCTAGGAAATTCATTGCTAGCATTTCACCGACAGAAAATTCACCGTCAACAATTCACCATGGGAAAATTGACCACCACTAGCAATTCACCCCATGGAAAATTAATTGCTAAAAATCATGCAATTAATTTTTTGCGTGGTGAATTGTCAAGGAAGTGAATTTTCCCGCAATGAATTGTTGACCATGAATTTTCCGTTGGTAAATTGTTGGCGATAAATTTACATATGTTGTAGAAATACTCCTATATAAATACAAATGTATATTCACAAAATACCAAGATTTAAAAAAAATTATTCTATTAAAAATTTGTAAACTTAAATATAGTCTACTACCAATATCAAGGACATTATACACAACATTGTTTCTTACTATTTCTATACCATTGTACCATCAAGTGATTATATATCATCTTCATCTAAGGTGTTGATAAAAAATGACACCATCTATTTGATGCTTGACTCCTCCATGATTTTAGTCACTTTCTTAAGGAAATTCATTGATTTCTTTTCCATGCACTTCCTACATTCCTCCCAAGGAACAAGATCCACATAAATGAAGGATTTCCATGTGGTAGTAGAACTGAAAGATGAAGTAGCCTCACCAATCACATGTGTTGAGTGTTGAAGCCCAAAAGACATAATGTTTTCCCTCCAATTGTTGACTCTTCAGCTCTCTGTTTGGATATGGAATGTCATTTTATATTTGTTGTATCATTTTGTAAACGATTGTTGATAATAAAATATTCCTTTGCTCTTAGTGTGGATGTAGCCATTAATAGTGAACCATGACAAATATATATGTTATCTCTTTATTCTTTTCTTCATCTTTATTTTGTACTCTACTTTTGCATCTTTTTCTGCACTCCTTTAAAATTTTCAATTGGTATCAGAGTTGTATGGTGATGGTACAGCTGGTTGAGAAAATTGGTACTAGATTTTTGAGTCATGGAGGTAGCAAAGATAAAGATATTCTCAAGTCAAAATTTTGGTCTATGGAAGGCGCAAATGGAGTCATTGCTAATAAAGAAAGACCTCTCACTCGCGCTTGATGGAAAAGCTAAGAAGCCAAGTTCAATGACAAATGAAGAGTAGGAGAAGTTGGACAGGAAGGAAAAAGCTACAATTTTCCTCTTGCTATCCAATAACATATTATTTAATGTTTCAACAGAAAAGACTTCAAAGGAATTGTGGGATAAACTTTCTTCAATGTATGAGATGGCTTCAACATCTAATAAGGTTTTTATTATGAAAAGGTTATATAACCTGAAAATGAAAGGTGGAATTGTGCCCAACCACCTTAATGAGTTTTAACACATTGGTTACTTAATTAGTTTCGATGGGTATTAGCCTAGATGATGAGATTAAAGCAATTTTATTGTTGTGTTCACTTCCTAATAGTTGGGAGGGAGTTGTTATGGTTGTGAGTACTTCTATGGCTACTAAAAACAAATTGAAGTTTGATGATGTTGCAGCTACTCTCCTTAACAAAGATATGTGAATGAAGAAGAAAGAAACCTCTATAGGCGAAGCCCTAACTACTGTTAGTAGAGGAAGGCGTTGACATAGAGGCAAAGACAATAATGAGAGAAGATCAAAATCTGTAAAAAATAAAAATCCAAAGGCGGAATTAGCAACTGTTGGTTTTTTGGTAAGCCTAGTCACACTAAAAAAGATTGTTATTCCTATAAGAAGGCACAAGAGAAGGTTAAAGACAGTGAGGTTAATGCTATTTATGAACATAATGATAGTGTTTTGGTTTTTTCCATAAGTGAAATCACTTCATATTTGTGGGTTTTAGATCTGGGTGCTTCTTTCCATGCTACCTCTTATACAGATGCCTTATCTAATTGTCAAGGACAGTTTGGGAACTTTTACTTGGGGGATAAAAAATATTTGGAGATCATTGGTAAAGGTGATGTTCTCTTACACTCAAAGAATGGAAGCACATGGCTTTTGCAAGATGTTAGACATGTTCCAAAACTCAAGAAGAATTTGACTTCTATAAGCCAACTATTTTCACAAGGCTACAATACTCTTTTCTTTCTAGGTTTGTGGAAAGTTTCTAAGGGTTCCCTACAGATTGCCAAAGGAATAGAGTGGGCAGCTTATATGTTTTTGAGAATGACTCTCAAGTGGGAGCTATTATGGCATTGACAAACAGGGTGATCCCACAATAGTGGTTTACAATTTTTGGCCAAATTGGACACTAAAATAATTTTTTTAACTAAATCTTCACTTTTGTGCACCTATAGCGGCTAAACCATGAGGAATTTGAAGATGATGCAAACTAGAGTTTCGTTAAATTTATTTTGTAGATTCTAAATATATTTTTTCAAAAATTTTGGAATCAGATTGTACTTCTTTTTCCATCTCCCTTGAAAACTAGTTTTTTTTTAGAAAATAGCATTTTTAAAAAGTGACACTCACCATATAACACAACTTTTTTTCCATGAAGGATAAAATTCTAATACTTTCAAATTTAGAATTTTAACTCTGATATCTAGTGCTTCCACTTGGTTAGATGACTTTTTATTGAATATTTTTTCTTTAATCAAGCTTTGAAGTCAAACCAATTACAATTTAGACCTAGCACGATCGTATAACACGTAAATTTTTTTGTATGTATCAAAATTCAATTTTTTTTGGTTGGATCAAGGACTTCAATATTTGGTGCACTCATATTTTTCAATTTTTTTTTGATAATATTCTATTTTTACACATGTGTATAACATAAAGCTTATTTTTATTGAAAAACCCATTCACAAGAAATAAAAAATCAATATAATAATAAAATTAAATTTATTTAAAATTATACTTTTTAGGAAGCTTATACTAAGGACTACATACTTACAAAAAATAAATTTTAAATTAATTCATTTGTTCCCCCAAAAGGTAAATCAAAAGTGTTTTTTTTTAGCATTTTGATAGGTGTAAAGGAGGATCTGTTATAGGTATCTAGTTTAAAACTAGTGGGGTTCTATCCAAGGGGGTTTGATCTAAGGTAGTTTTATCAAACCCTTGTCAATTGGAATGCTTTAATTGGAACATTTTAAGGCTTAAATCATTGTATTTTCTAAAAATATGTGATTTCAACAAAAATCAAAATCTCCTAAAAATTGTAAACCAGCTTTGTGGGATCACCCAACAGTGAGACTGCACTTTGGCACCAATGTCTTAGACATATGAGTAGGAAAGGCCTTGAAGTGATGGTCAAAAGAGATCAATTATCGGGTTTGAAATCAGTGGATTTGGAATTTTGTTAACATTGTCTTTATGGAAAATAGAAGAGGTTCGACTTCTTGAAGATAGGACGTGCAAAGCACCCTTCACCTTTGGAGCTTATTTACTTAGATTGCTTTGGACCGGCTAAGGTAACCTCTCTTGGAGGGGCTAACTATTTTGTAACTTTCCTTGATGACTACACTAGGAAGGTCCGAATTTTTATGCTTAATAGGAAATATGAAGTCTTTAGTAAATTTAAAAATTTCAAAGCTTTAGTTGAATATTAGAGTGGGTATAACATCAAATGTTTGCAAACAGATAATGGTGGAAAATTTTTCTCACTAGAGTTTGATCATTTTTGTACTAACAATGGTATTTGAAGGGTCAAAATTGTTCCTTTTACAACTCAAGAAAATGGGGCTACAAAGAGGTTAAATAGAACAATTTTGGAGAAAGCACATTGTATGCTTTCCAATGTTGGATTGGGAAAAGAGTTTTGGATTGAAGCTTACAACACAACAATTTATTTAATTAATCAAAGCCCATCATCTCGGTTAGATTTTGGTATTCTAGAGGAGTGGCTTGGAAAGCGAATATCCTATTCACATCATTAGGTATTTAGATGTGAAGCTTTCTCACAAGTCCATAAGGAGAAGAGGAGCAAGTTGGATCCCAAATCGTAGAAGTGCATTTTTGTTGGGTATGGTGAAGATCAGTTTGGGTTTAGATTATGGAGACCAATTGATAGGAAAATAATTTGTAGTCGAAATATGGTTTTCAATGAACACATTTTTCTAGCTCTGTACATACAGGGGATAGAAACCAAAGAGTACATACCTATCTTTTCCATGACTAATACATCATACAACAAATAGAAAATGCCTCAGGGAATGGTACATTCTCTTGCTCAGTCTTGTTCATCTTTCCCCTTCTTAGAATTACATCACACACTAGTCTCTTCCCTAGACAATGATTTAGAAAGGCAATACAGAGAAATTACTTCTCTTCCCTATTTGATAAGGATGTCAGGGGCTACACATACCAATATGGAAGGACATACTGCTAATGAAACTTAGATATATCACAATACACTATTTGACTATCCTCCACATGTGGAACTTTTCGCCCCTACCAGTATTATTTTGTAGACATGGTCTAACCTATTTCCTAATGTGCAAAACTTAAGCAATGCACCATACACAACCAAGTAGATGGAGTCACCATTTGAAAGACATCTCTCTCTTTCATGGGTGGTCTTTGAAAAAAATGTGTAGCCTTCACAAGCATTGTTGCCTTCTCTACACAATGTGCAGTCCCTAATTTTCCATACATAAGCTCCAATTCATGATTTGCAACCTCCAATTCATGCTACATAGTCTTCACATGTGATGGATTCTCCATTGTTTTCAACGCAACCCCTTTTTGAGTCTCTGTTGCCTTCGCAACCTTCTCAAGTTTCTTCGTAGCTACATTATTTGTCTTTGGAGGTTTCATAGCTAGCCATAGTGCACACACAACCTCTACCTACTAGTTCTCATTTTTTGTTGCCTCAAATAATTGGTGTGTAGAGGCAGAGTCATGAAAACTTTGCACAAGCACAAGGAAATGTGCAGATGCAGGGGATTGTGCAATAGGGAAGTGTACAAAGGCCGAATTATGAGACCACTATTCAAAACAAAGACAATTCACGAAGTCAATTAGAAAGTGTTCAAAATCAATTATAGAGAATGAATCTGGATGATTCTAATTTGCAACAGGAGGGTCCTCAGTTATGGAGGTCTACCCAAGAGAGGAGACGTCCTTCAAAATTTTTAGATTATGAATTGTTATATTTAGAGGAGGTTGAACCTGAACTTTTAATTTTCTGATCAACCTAAACTAGCTACTTATAAAGAGGCTTGCAAGGCAATTGATTATGCAAAATGGAATGAGGCAATCCAAGATTAAATGAGTTCATTGCAGGCTAATAATGCTTGGAATTTAGTGTCACTTCTACCTAATCGAAGACCCTTGAATAATTGTTGGGTACACAAGTTGAAAGAAGAGGATGCATGCAAGAAAAATTATTGTGCCAGGCTGGTTGTAAAGGGGTATGATCAACAAAACAATTCATGTAGTTTTGGGATTGGCTGTAGTTTGGGATCTTGAACTTGACTAGTTGGATGTCAAGACAACTTTTCTACATGGTGATGTTGATGAAGAGTTGTACATGGAGTAGACGAAAGGCATTAAACAACAAGTAAATGAACATTTTTATTTTAGGTTGAAGCGCAACTTGTATGGGCTCAAGCAAGCTCTGCGACCGTGGTATATTAAGTTTGATTGCTTCATGATTGAGCACAAGTTTATCAAGTGTGAATTGGATCCATTTGTTTATTACAAGTAGCTCCCTACTAGTGATCTTGTTATTCTCTTGCTTTACGTTGATAGCATGTTAGTAGCCGGTACTAGTAAGAGGATTGTTTCTAAGTTAAGGTACAATTAGCTATGTGGTTTGCTATGAAAGACTTAGGCACAACTAAGAAGATTCTTGGAATGATGATCACTAGAGATAGATGAGGAGATCATGTTGTGACAAAAGGCATACATTGATAAGGTTCTAGAAAGATTTGATATGGCTGATGCGACGTTGTTTCTATTCCTCTTGCTGCCCATTTTCATTTATCTTCTGATTTATGTCTAAAAACAGAAGAGGATAAAAAATTTATCGAACAAATTCCTTATAAATATACAGTTGGCAGTATTATGTATGTTATGGTTTCCCCTCATCTTTACATTGCTCATGCAGTGGGAGTTGTGAGTATGTTCATGAGCAATCCTGGAAAGCCTCATTAGGAAGCAGTCAAATGGATTTTAAGGTATCTTAAAGGTATTGCTGATTATGCTTTATGTTTTGGTGGAAATAATGTTCAGCTACAAGGTTTAACTAATTCTGATCTTAGTGAAGATTTAGATAAATGAATATCTTCTACTGGTTATGTTTACATGTTTGTTGGAGCTACCATTAGTTGGGTCTCCAAGCTACAACATTTTGTTGCTCCTTTTTTTGTTGAAGTTGAGTATTTGGCTCTTTTTGAAGGTGCTAGGGAGATGCTTTAGTTACAATGGTTGTTTAGTGATTTGAGATGTCAAACTATCCCCAGGCCAAGAACCACTACAACTACAAGGTAATTCAAACTACCCAATAAGCTTCACTTCACCATTACCTTCGTTAATGCTCAAACAATCTCAATGTCTACAATACTTCAAATATTGTATCAATTTTAAAAGAAGATAATTTAATAATTAAAAAATTAGAAATATTAATTTTATTAAATTAAAATATATACTATTAACATTATAAATTTTAAATAGTTGTAGTTTAATTTTGAAATTCAAACTTAGTTGAATTAAATGTAATATTTTGATTGAAATTTTTTTGAGTGAAATTATTCTAGTCAACATTTTTTTCTCAAGCTTAATCTTTTTTCTTAGAAAAAATACAATAAAAATTCAATTTCAACTTTAATTTCTCCAATAAAAACACTTTCATAAAAATCTAAAAATATTTTTTTGTAATGTCCAAAATTTTCTTAATCAATTTTACTATACATATTTTAAATTTATTACAAATAGGTTACTATAATTAAATATAAGGTACACTAGAAATTAAAAAATACTAAAAAACATATATTTTAAAAAAAATATATGATGTACTAGAGGATATAATCTTATAATTTATTTATTTTTCAATGGTAAAAAATTTAAACAATAATTGATTCCCAACTATAACATTTTGACCAAGTTTGAATAGTTTGAATTTAAAAAAAAATTAAAAAATCTATCAATTTTTTCCTCTATATGTTAGATTTTCAAGTTATCTATGTGAGGAAAAAATAGAGATTAGTTTTTTACTCTTATATATATATATATATCTTAAATTTATTAAAAAAATTAATTAATTTTTTAATATTATATAACATTGAAAACATAAACATCACTTTTAGGTAGTCCATGTTGACAACAAAAATTGCATGGATCATTCAAGATAGTTATTATTTTATTTTATCAATATTATTTATCTTATTTTTAAGGAAGTTCATTTTCCATAGTACATACTTATGCATTAATTTTTAACATGTCCATTTTGTAAGCATCAATATATTTTTTAAATTTTAATTTTTTTTAAATTTAAAGAATAAATAATTTTTTATTAAATAAAAATTAATTATTTTATGCTATTTATGGCATAGTGTGATGGTTAGTCATGGAAGTGTTGTTATAGTCACCAAGGTTCACACCTTTGTTAGGTCATTGTGATTGTGGGTATTGTTCTCTCACCAATCTAATGCAATGATAGGTTTGAACCTTTATGATGAAGTTTTCGATATTCATGCCCATGCCTTTGTGCTCCAAAATCTTGTTGGGTCAGCTTGCTTGTAGTGTAATGCCCCATCTTAATAACCTAAGAATGTTGCAATTGTGTATAAAAGTGTAATAATTTTTTTTTTTAAGTATTAATTTTAAGTTAATTAGTTGCATGCATTCGTTAAGTTACTAGACATTACACTACTTTGAGTTTTCCATAAGTGACTTAAATATTTCACATTGCACATATTAATTTTATAACATAATGATAAACATTACAAAACATTGAAATTTCCATTCAAGATAATATAAAGTACATATATGTCTCTATACATTGCATTTGATAGAATATACAATACTCATCCATCTGATGAGGTAGTTCAATAATAATTACAATTACATTTACATTGTTCACCTCACAACGTTTGAGGGATGTTTTTCAAATACATAATTTTACAAATTACAATGAGGAAGTACATATAAGATCCATGTGCGAGCTCTCCATCCATGAAGCTCTCGATGCCATGATCACAAAATTAGGGACCCAACGGAGTAAGGTGCACGTTCTACCCAACCATGTGGTACCCATAGGTCCACCCCCTGTGCTAGGAGATAGTAATAAGGTTACCTAGACCTAATCTACTAACCCTAAACACCAGTACATAATAGACTATTGGTTACATTGCTTCCAGATTTAGACAATTGAATGTATTAGACACACAAGGTTGACTGTTACTTTAGGTGGAGTGTCATCACAATATTGCAAAGGTTACCCTAGTGTTTCTTCCTAGGTTCTGGCCCCCAATCCATGGGTTACCCTGGTAACCTCTTACGTAACCCGGCCCCTATTGCATACTATTGTGGAATCGAATGTCTCTTGAAGAAACAAGACATTGATTTTCCATTCCAGGCCTTCTCATCTTATACTTATGACTGGAGTAGCTCAAAAGTCATAAGAGAGGCAAAATATCTTGTTAAGAATTTTAATCTAACTAATGTGCCATTTAATTATCACTGACTTACTAAGTATTTGTAAGTTACCTTGACACCACTTTGTGTGTCGACCCTTACAAATAGCCACTCCCCTAAACATAACAAGGGTTTCTAAGTTTTCTTGACTAGGGTTTACAAAGTGCACAAAGTATATCACTCAATAACAAATAACCTTCAATGGTATCAAAACACCATATTTAACGCATGCACAACCCAAGTTAACTCAAGAAATACATTTGAACAATAAAACACCCTTTCTATACAATTCATTCTGGAAGACTTATACAACTATAACTTTCTCTATTAGCCCAAAAGAATACACGTTTAAAAGCAAATCAAGAAAAATAAATGTCTATTGTTCGGATATATTAAATCCACTTAAATCAGTTTGAGAATGACACAATTATAAATCAACTTAACAATTTAAAGAACTTGTATCACCTAATCTAATTACATTTTCTAAATATCACATAATGAGTTAATCATCAATTTTCAAATAATTACATTACATTTAAATTAAATGAAAATCTTTTATTATACCCCCTTTCAAGTTTGACCCAACATAATTAATTATTTAAATTCACTAAACAATATATATAATAATATTATATATCATATATAATATATTATAATATATTATAAATAATATATTATATTATAATATATTATAAATATAACATACATATTAATTATATATAATATATATAAAAAAATGAAATAAAATAAAGATTAAAGTTTTATTGCACGCGTTTTAAGAAAACGCATAAAGTAATATCTGCAATATATATATATATATATATATATATAACCCGAATTTAATAATATACATTAAAATTCAGAATTTTTTTTTTTTTGTTTAAGTTTCATATTAAATAGGGTAAGGCCCCACGACCTTCCCGTGGGAAGGACGCAGCCTTGCTAGGGTTGTGCCCAGCAGCCTTGGTGGGCTGCGCCCACCACTGTATTCTTTGGGGAGGGTTTCAGCCCTCCCCTTATGCATTTAATTTTTTTTAAAAAAATATAAAACATTTAAAATCTCAGACGAATTTTTGGCGATTAAAATAAATCGCATTCGGTATGTTATATGGATTCACTGCACGCGAATTTTGTACATTAGGGTATTAAAACAATATTTTTTAATTGATATATATACATTTATATATATATATATATATTATTTTCAATAACAGTAAATCACTGTATCTGTACATTTTTTTTTTAACAGGAAATGGAAAGAAATATTTTCATTAAGAACAAATTGATTTCTAAAATAATATATATATATAAAAACAATAATAGAAGTTTTTAACAAAATAAATCTCCAATTTTTTTTCTCCAAGTCAAACAGATAAATTTTACCATGAAACCCTCTATGGTTTTGTAATTTCACCTGTAGGTTTTCTACTGTTTGAAATTAATTTTCACAAAGATTCTAATATTTAACAGCAATAATTTCTTTTCTTTCTCATCTAAAATTCTTCAAAATCTTTTCTACTTTTTAAATAAAATCTTTACGAAATTCCTGAGAAAACAAAACATAGGAAAATATAACTAATATTTTCTTCAACATTCTTTTCAAAAGAAATTAAATTATACAAAGAAGAATACCTATAGCTTGAAATTTGACTGTAGAAAATAAATCCTCTATTGCCCGTAGCACACAATCCTCCAAAGCTTTTTCAACAAACATACAAGATCTTCCCACCAAGGGATCTTCCACAAAAATACAACCAGATACAGAGAAATAACAATTTCTAAGAAAGAATAAATTTTACACAGCCAAAAGATTTTTTTTTTTTTTAATTTCCCCAAGAAGAAATCTGATAACCCTACCGTAATTCCCAGATCCCAAATATCCTCTGAGAAATTTTTAACAAACCCAATAAATGAAACTTACACACATGTCGAGAAGATGCAAAAATATCTCAACCACTTCTCAGATAACTTTTCTTTTTTCAAATTTGCATGCAATGAATTTATTTAATTTAAATTTACAATTTCCAAATGCATGCATTTATTTTTTAAATTTTAATTTAAATTTATAATTCAAATGCCTTTTCCTCAAGAAATATTTATTTTTCAAATAAACTATTTACACACTTAATAATTTAATTTAATTAATAATTCATTTAATTAAATAAGTTTAATCTTTTAAGATCAAACCATTTAACCAAATAAGCTAATTAATTAATTAAATAATCAAGCTATTAATTTCTTCAACATATAAAAAAATTAATTTAAATAACAATGATTTAAAGCACAATAAACTACCATTAAATATTAACCAAATTTACCTTTCAAACAATTTATCCAAACAGAAGAATACAAAACAACCCTATGACTCAGAACTAAAACAGACGATGTACTAAGACCGGGATTATAGATTAAACTAGGATGAACTAGACTACTATCTCCCGATCAACATTTCCATTGAGTCTTGACACGCTCAGACCTGAGTACCCAGGTGGAGTCGGTGTCATGTACCTACAAATTTCCTACAACCAAGCAAATAACGAGCATATATATATATAAATAAAGCATTAAATAGACACACCATGCGGAGAAAATCACGGATATCACAGGGCACTCGCAAACAAGTGATGCGATTCCGTTCTCCACACCAATACATGTCACAACAAACTGACGAAATAAATAGCTGTTAGTCTATCAAAACATATACATAGCAATAATCATCTGAAAGTAAACATCTACGCTATCTCAAAGCATAACAAAAATCAAATATCACCGTACAATGTATCATCATGTCACAGAGTTAATCCACTGTCGCTCAAAACCAGTGATCAAAATATCCAAACAAGGTACCATTTGTCTATCAGTGTGAAAACATAATAGCAAAAAGCATAAGCATAAATAGAGGGGTACTACATCCTCCCCCCTTAGGATCAAGCTTGCTCCTGAAAGCCTGCGAATAGATAGGGATAAAGTTCCCTCATGCATGTCGCATCCTCCCAAGTAGCAGAAGCCTCATGACTAGGATCCCATTGGAGCCTCACCTGACCCCTGAGACCAAGCATCTAGTGCTATAGAATGGCCATGGGCTCCAAATCTAGCTTCCTGTCCTCTACCTGTAACGCATTCCAATCAAGTACATGAGATATGTCAGGATGATATGGTCTAAGAACTGATACATGAAAAACATCATGAATACGAGACAAACTGGGTGGTAAGGCGAGTCGATATGCCACGGGACCAATTCTCTCTAAGATCTCGAATGGTCCAATGAAATGAGGCGCAAGCTTAGAGCCTTTTCCATAATGGATTGGACTCTTTCATAGTCGCACTCGAAGAAACACTCTATCATCAACAGCGAACTATTGATCGATCCTATGTGCATCGCCATACTTCTTTTGCCTATCCTGAGCTGTTATTAAATGCTCTCTAATACGGTCAACCTATTGCTCCATGTCACGAAGCATCTTAGGTCGAAGTAACACTCTATCCTTAAGACGATCCCAACTCAGAGGAGTTCGACAAGGACGACTGTATAATGCCTAAAATGGTGGCATACCTATGGAACTCTGATATCCATTGTTGTAAGTGAATTCTACTAAGTATAAGTAATCCTCCCAACGTGATTATTGGTCCATTACGTACATCCTAAGCATATCTTCTAATATTTGGTTAACTCTTTCTGTTTGTCCATTAGTTTGAGGATGATATGCTGAACTAAAGTTCAACTGTGTACTTAGAGCATGTTGTAATGAAGTCCATAAAGCTGAAGTAAATACATGATCCCTATCCGATATAATCCTACGAGGAATCCCATGTAATCTAACGATGTCCTCCATGAAAATCCTAGCTACGGAAGAAGCATTATATGATGAACGTACAAGTGAAAAATGAGCTACTTTAGTTAATCGGTCAACAGTTACCATAATGGCATCATGTCGACGTGATGACGTAGGTAACCCTACAATAAATTCAATGGATATAATATCCCATTTCCATTCAGGAATGAGATGTGGCTGCAATAATCCAGCAGGATGTTGATGCTCAGCTTTGACTCGCAGGCATTCAAGACATCTCGATACGTAATCAGCAATATCACATTTCATACCAGGCCAAAAATACAATTGCCGAAGATCGGCATGCATTTTCTTGACTCCTGGATGAGCTGAATACGGAGCTCGATGAGCTTCAATCATAATTAATGTACGAAGACCTTCGAAATGAGGTACATAAATGCGACCTAAATGCCATAATATACCATCCGATTCTAGGACATATCCTACAAATCAACCTTCTAAAGGTCTACCAGATTCAATCTCCGACCTCACTTCCTGATACAATCTATCATTAGGAAGTGCTGCTACTATTTGACCTCTCAAATCTACTTCAAGAGTAGTAGCAGAGATCTCCTGTCGACGACGACTAAGAGCGTCAACCACTACGTTCTCTTTTCCTTGAACATATCTTACTTCAGAATTGTACTCACACAAGAACTCCATCCACTGTCTCTGCCTAGCATTCAAGTTAGGTTGCGTAAAGATGTATTGCAAACTACGGTGATCAGTATGAAGTTCAAAATGATGACCTAATAGAAAATGCCGCCATCGAACTAATGCATACACTACTGCAGCTAGTTCTAGGTCATGAGTAGGATAGTTTAATTCGTGATCTTTGAGTTTGCGAGACTCATAAGCAATCACATGCCCATCTTGCATCAATACTGCTCCCAAACCCTCTAAGGATGCATCCGTACACACTACGAAATCCTTAGTAGGATCAAGAACAATGAGTATAGGCACATTAGTTAACTTTTTTTTAAGAGTCTGAAAAGCCAACTAACACTGCTTTGTCTAAACAAACTTCTTCCCTTTCCTTTGAAGAGAAGTAATAGGATGACCGATTCTAGAAAACCCCTCTACAAAATGCCTATAATAGCCAGCTAGACCCATAAAACTACGAACTTCACCTACATTAGTAGGCGCGGGCCAATCTACAATAGCTTGGATCTTTGAAGGATCCACAGCAATACCTTTTCCAGATATCACATGTCCAAGGTATTTTATTTCAGTTTGAAAGAAGTCACACTTCTTCAGGTTTGCATACAATTGATTTTCCCTTAAACATTGCAATACCTGTCTCAAGTGTTCTTCATGTTCCTTCATGTTTCTCGAATAGACTAAAATATCATCGAGAAATACCAGGACAAAGCGATCAAGGTATCTACGAAAAACACCATTCATCAAACTCATAAATACTGATGGTGCATTCGTTAACCCAAATGGTACTACTGTGAATTCGTAGTCCCCATAACGAGTTCGAAAAGCAGTTTTATGAATGTCTGCTTCAGCTATATGCAATTGATGGTAACCGGATTTCAAATCAATTTTAGAGAACACGTTAGCTCCCTTAATTTGATCAAAAAGATCATCGATTCTAGGCAAAGTATAACGATTCTTAATCGTAACCTTGTTCAATTGATGATAGTCAATGCACAACCTAAGAGATTCGTCCTTCTTCTTTACGAAGATGACAGGTGCTCCCTAAGGGGAAACACTAGGACAAATAAATCCCTTTTCTAATAATTCCTCTAACTGGATACGAAGTTCCTCTAACTCCTGAGTCATCATTCTATAAGGAACTCTAGATATAGGCTCAGCTCTAGGAACTAGGTCAACTCTAAAGTCAATATCCCTCTTCGGTGGCATTCCAAGAATGTCATCAGGAAACACGTCAGCAAATTCCCTAAGACTAGGATGATCATCAAGAGATACCTCTCGACTCTCACCCTCTTACAAATCAGTAACTGTTGTTGCAAATAGTTGACATCCCTGATGAAGACATCTCTTTAATTGCATAGCAGATATCATTTGCAAAGAGATAGGTCTTTGAATACCTATGATTTCCACTTTCACACCCAAATCATTAATGCAACTAACTGTCTTAAGTCAACAGTCAATTACAGCATGATAAGATGCTAACCAATCCATACCTAAAACTATATCATACGACCCTAAGGGTGTAACATATAAATCTACTAAGGTAGTTAATGTACCAATTTTAAGTTCACAATTATGTACTAAGTTTTCTACTGCTACTTTCACCCCTAAGGTGAATTCAACTTTCCACTTACCACCTTACTTTACCGCCACAAGACCACAACAGTCTATGATGGTCGGTGAAATAAAGGAGTCAGTGGCTTCAGAATCAAAAAGTATAGAAACACTAACACCATGTAACTTACCTGAAGTTTCGACCACTGTGTTCTAGTGATCGGCTTGGTGGTCATTAACCGTAGTATATACTGTATGTGCTCATCCTGCATCACCCACTGTAGGCTCCAAAACTGTAGGTAGAGGTCCAAAACTAGTAGAACCTCTCATCGGACACTGCCTAGCTATGTGTCCCTACTGCCCACATGAGTAACAACCTGTGCCTGTGCCTCTACCAAATCCTCTGCCACCTGAAGGGGCATTGGATTGCTGGAAACTACCCCTACTGACAGTAGACTGAGCACTCTACACAGACTGATCCTGCTTATTGTGCTTGTTGCACCACCAGTTTTGACCCTTTCCTATTTGAGGACTATTTTGTTGTTGTGGTTGAGGGTTATTGTTCTTTTGAGGTGTTCATTGTTGTTGTTGCTGCCCACCCTTTGTGGGTGTCTGTTGGTTCCTAGAGGAGCCACCTATCTGTGCCTGTCCACCCCGTGGACTAAAACCTGCTGCAGGAGCACTCCCAATCTGTACTCCTGTGTGCCCACCTAAAGCCATAATAAGGTTCTCCTCTACAATGCGAGCCTTCTCCATCGCAACTTCCATAGTCTTTGGCTCAAAGACTCGAACACCACCACTAATGCGAGCGTTTAAACCCCTGATGAAGTGTTGTACTAGCATAGGCTCATCATTGCCAATACTAGCATACTGCTTGAGTTCATAGAACCTACGTTCGTATTGCTCTACAGAAAGAGCTAATTGACGTAGATCATGGAACTTGTCAGCCCTACGCTGCCTCCAGTGTTCCAAAAGGAACTAAGCTCTAAACCTCTCGAGAAACATCTCCCAAGACACAAAACTAATATCCAAATGGAGCTTCTGCTCCTCTAGGCGCCACCAAGTAGAGGCGAATCCTCTCAAGTGCATAATAGTTCAACTGGCACGGGTATTGCTACCGTAAGGGTGTATGGCAAAGCATCTACCCAAATCAAGTAGCCAGGTCTCTGCCTCTAAGCCACCTCCTGTACCATCAAAGGTAGGAGGACGTGCCCTTAGTAAATCTCTCATGTGACCTGCAGTGATAGCATCCTAATGTGTTGTGTCCTCTACTCTCCTAGGAGATCTATCTCTCTCTCTGACAACCTCCTGCTCATCTACCTGTCTAGGTCCAAGACGAGCTAGGACCTCCTCTAATAGTGGACGTATCTGAGAACCCTCTACTGCTGACTGTTCGGGATTCTGTCCCTCATTTCTTTGATCCATCTGTTCTGCCTAAACACTGTGATGAGGGCTAGGAGGGGGAGTAACCTGAGGGATTGGCCCTCGGCCTCCACCTCCACCTCTACCATGACCTCTTCCTCCTTGCCTAGGCATGTTCCTACACATAACAATGACGAGTCTTAGATACTATTCAACCAAGGCTAACAGTTGCGACACTACGTACTAGGTCAACCTAATGGGCTCAAGATTACCCAAAGAGTTTAGTGTTTGTAACCTTTGCTTTGATACCAAATCTGTAATGCCCCATCTTAATAACCTAAGAATGTTGCAATTGTGTATAAAAGTGTAATAATTTTTTTTTAAAGTATTAATTTTAAGTTAATTAGTTGCATACATTCGTTAAGTTACTAGATGTTACACTACTTTGAGTTTTCCATAAGTGACTTAAGTATTTCGCATTGCACATATTAATTTTATAACATAATGATAAACATTGCAAAACATTGAAATTTCCATTCAAGATAATATAAAGTACATACATGTCTCTATACATTGCATTTGATAGAATATACAATACTCATCCATTTGATGAGGTAGTTCAATAATAATTACATTTACATTTACATTGTTCACCTCACAACGTTTGAGGGATGTTTTTCAAATACATAATTTTACAAATTACAATGAGGAAGTGCATATAAGATCCATGTGCGAGCTCTCCATCCATGAAGCTCTTGATGCCATGATCACAAAACTGGGGACCTAACGGAGTAAGGTGCACATTCCACCCAACCACGTGGTACCCGTAGGTCCACCCCCCGTGCTAGGAGATAGTAATAAGGTTACCTAGACCTAATCTACTAACCCTAGACACTAGTACACAACAGACTATTGGTTACATTGCTTTCAAATTTAGACAATTGAATGTATTAGACACACAAGGCTGACTGTTACTTTAGGTGGAGTGTCATCACAATATTGCAAAGGTTACCCTGGTGTTTCTTCCTAGGTTCTGGCCCCCAATCCTTGGGTTACCCTGGTAACCTCTTACGTAACTCGGCCCCTATTGCATACTATTATGGAATCGAATATCTCTTGAAGAAACGAGACATCGATTTGCCATTCTAGGCCTTCTCACCTTATACTTATGACTAGAGTAGCTCAAAAGTCATAAGAGAGGCAAAATATCTTGTTAAGAATTTTAATCTAAATAATGTGTCATTTAATTATCACTGACTTACTAAGTATTTGTAAGTTACCCTGACACCACTTTGTGTGTCGACCCTTACAAATAGCCACTCCTCTAAACATAACAAGGGTTTCTAAGTTTTCTTGACTAGGGTTTACAAAGTGCACAAAGTATATCACTCAATAACAAATAACCTTCAACGGTATCAAAACACCATATTTAACGCATGCACAACCCAAGTTAACTCAAGAAATACATTTGAACAATAAAACACCCTTTCTATACAATTTATTCTGGAAGACTTATACAACTATAACTTTCTCTATTAGCCCAAAAGAATACACGTTTAAAAGAAAATCAAAAGAAATAAATGTCTATTGTTCGGATATATTAAATCCACTTAAATCAGTTTGAGAATGACACAATTATAAATCAACTTAACAATTTAAAGAACTTGTATCACCTAATCTAATTACATTTTCTAAATATCACATAATGAGTTAATCATCAATTTTCAAATAATTACATTGCATTTAAATTAAATGAAAATCTTTTATTATACCCCCTTTCAAGTTTGTCCCAACATAATTAATTATTTAAATTCACTAAACAATATATATAATATATTATAATATATTATAAATAATATATTATAAATATAATATATATAACATACATATTAATTATATATAATATATATAAAAAAATGAAATAAAATAAAGATTAAAGTTTTATCGCACGCGTTTTAAGAAAACGCATAAAGTAATATCCACAATATATATATATATATAACCCAAATTTAATAATATACATTAAAATTCAGATTTTTTTTGTTTGTTTAAGTTTCATATTAAACAGGGTAAGGCCCCGCGACCTTCCCGTGGGAAGGACGCAACCTTGCTAGGGCTGCGCCCAATAGCCTGGCTATTGTGCGCAGCCTTGGTGGGCTGCACCCACCACTGTATTCTTTGGGGAGGGTTTCAGCCCTCCCCTTATGCATTTAAATTTTTTAAAAAAAATATAAAACATTTAAAATCTCAAACGAATTTTCGGCGATTAAAATAAATCGCGTTCGGCATGTTATTTGGATTCACTGCACGCGAATTTTGTACAGCAGGGTATTAAAACAATATTTTTTAATTGATATATATACATTTATATATATATATATATATTATTTTCAATAACAGTAAATCACTGTATCTGTACATTTTTTTTTTAACAGGAAATGGAAAGAAATATTTTCTTTCAGAACAAATTGATTTCCAAAATAATATATATATATATATATATATATATATAAACAATAACAGAAGTTTTTAACAAAATAAATCT
The DNA here is from genome assembly GCA_007258455.2 of Sequoia sempervirens. Classification (NCBI taxonomy): domain Eukaryota; kingdom Viridiplantae; phylum Streptophyta; class Pinopsida; order Cupressales; family Cupressaceae; genus Sequoia; species Sequoia sempervirens. The sequence continues at coordinate 609,683,076 of VDFB02271358.1, forward strand.
CCAAATTTTTTTCTCCAAGTCAAACAGATAAATTTTACCATGAAACCCTCTATGGTTTTGTAATTTCACCTGTAGGTTTTCTACTGTTTGAAATTAATTTTCACAGAGATTCTAATATTTAACAGCAAGAATTTCTTTTCTTTCTCATCTAAAATTCTTCATAAATCTTTTCTACTTTTTAAATAAAATCTTTATGAAATTCCCAAGAAAACAAAACACAGGAAAATCTAACTAATATTTTCTTCAACATTCTTTTCAAAAGAAATTAAATTATACAAAGAATAATACCTGTAGCTTGAGATTTGACAGTAGAAAATAAATCCTCTATTGCCCGTAGCACACAATCCTCCAAAGATTTTTCAACAAACATACAAGATCTTCCCACCAAGGGATCTTCCACAAAAATACAACCAGATACAGAGAAATAACAATTTCTAAGAAATAATGAATTTTACACAGCCAAAAATTTTTTCTTTTTTTTTTTAATTTCCCTGAGAAGAAATCTGATGATCCTACCGTAATTCTCAGATCCCAAATATCCTCCAAGAAATTTTTAACAAACCCAATAAATGAAACTTACACACATGTCAAGAAGATGCAAAAATATCTCAACCACTTCTCGGATAACTTTTCCTTTTTCAAATTCTCATGCAATGAATTTATTTAATTTAAATTTACAATTTCCAAATGCATGCATTTATTTTTTAAATTTTAATTTAAATTTATAATTCAAATGCCTTTTCCTCAAGAAATATTTAATTTTCAAATAAACTATTTACACACTTAATAATTTAATTTAATTAATTAATTCATTTAATTAAATACGTTTAATCTTTTAAGATCAAACCATTTAACCAAATAAGCTAATTAATTAATTAAATAATCAAGCTATTAATTTCTTCAACATATAAAAAAATTAATTTAAATAACAATAATTTAAAGCACAATAAACTGTCATTAAATATTAACCAAATTTACCTTTCGAACAATCAGAACTAAAAAAGACGATGTACTAAGACTGGGATTATAGATTAAACTAGGATGAACTAGACTACTATCTCCCGATCAACATTTTCGTTGAGTCTTGACACGCTCAGACCTGAGTACCCAGGTGGAGTCGGTGTCATGTACCTACAAATTTCCTGCAACCAAACAAATAACAAGCATATATATATAAATAATACATTAAATAGACACACTGTGTGGAGAAAATCACGGATATCACAGGGTACTCACAAATGAGTGATGCGATTCCATTCTCCACACCAATACACGTCACAACAAACTGACGAAATAAATAGCTGTTAGTCTATCAAAACATATACATAGCAATAATCATCTGAAAGTAAACATCTACGCTATCTCAAAGCATAACAAAAATCAAATATCACAGTACAATGTATCATCATGTCACAGAGTTAATCCACTATCACTCAAAACCAGCGATCAAAATATCCAAACAAGGTATCATAGGTCTAACAGTGTGAAAACATAACAACAAAAAGCATAAGCATAAACGGAGGGGTATTACATGTAGACTTTGTTCCCCTACTAGACTATTGAACTTACAGATTTGAACTATTCACATTATTGCAATCACTTATAGTTTTAAGTCTATTTACATATTCAATTATATTTTTAATTATACTATACAAAAATTTTAAATATATAATCAAGAAGTAATCTACAATTACATCACACAATCTCTTTTATGATTATATACATAAAATAAATAAACTTTCATCCATTTTATCATCCTAGAGGTTGTCATATTCCATATAAAATGAGAGAGAGAATGAGTGAATACACTCAAAATTTGCTACACACCAAATTGGTTGCTTTACTCTCTAACTCATCAAATGAGTTCAAAATCATCCACACTATGTTGAAACAATCCATGAAACTTAGATTATTGTTAAGAAAATTAGGTATGAGAAGTAGAGGAAAAATCATTTAACAATAAATCAAAATTTATCATCTTATTGATTGCGAGAATGATAATATCTTTCAAATCCTTCTTACAATAGTTCCACTTCCCCCATAAAAAATAAAAACAAAACCAAAAAGAATTGAATTTTTTGACCTTCATAAATTTTAATAGTGTATGAAAACTTTTAATTGTATGTTAAATTTGAATCACAAATTTTACAAAGTCATTTTATGTTTTCAAATATATTTATTTCAATTGGTTTTAACATTGATATATATTTTTAAATAATTAGTTATAATAAAAAATAGTAATTTATTTTTTATTAAAATAGTTAAATAAAATTTAAGTAGATAAAATAATTATTAAGTAAATAAAATTAAAATAATTATGTCTCATTCAATACAAAAATATAGTTTATTATTGATGTAATTAATAAAAGAATAAGTAAAGAACAATTAATAAATGTAGTAAAATAATTTAAAATTATTATTTTAAAAGTATTTATTTATGTTTTTGTTGTATTATAATTTATCTAGTTATTAGAAGAAAAATTATTGAGAAGTAAAATAAAATTTCAATTAAAAATAAATTAAATAATATTTAAATTAATATAGTTATTGAGTAAATGTTAAAATAACGGTTTTAAACATTAAAATAATTATCTTTTTCTAAATAATAGTTACATTCGTATCAATGTAAAAATACTTCAATCAATTCTTACATGTGACTTATCATATTGTCTATACCCACCTATATATATATGAAATAATCGTGACATTTGTGTTAATGTAAAAATATTTGTCAACTTTTACATGGGAAATAATCGACATTTGTGTTATATATATAAGAAATAATCACATTTGTATTAATGTAAAATATTTGTCAACTTTTACATGGGACTTATCATCTTTGTCTACACGCATCTAAATATTTATTTATTTATTTATTTATTTTTAATTTGGAAACAATCATTACATTTGTGTTAAAGTCAAAATCTGTCAACTTTTACATGTGACTTATCATCTTGTCTATACACACCTAAATATTTTTATGAACTTTATATGAATCTTATATGCAGAAAAAATCAACTGAAATTGTTGAATCTTAATATTTTATTAATATCAGCGTTGTAAAAAAGAAAAAAGGTGCTTTGATATAAGTAGTTAATACAATTTAATAATATTATTGTAGTCCTTTACTATTTTATTCAGAGAGAGCGTGTGAAGGAAGTTTCTATGCCGACCACGACAACAAACCATTAAATATCTACTTTAATTTAGAATAAGAGAATGAATGAATGAATGAATGGATTTTAATGACGTCCACGAGACCATCAGTCTATGGGACCAAGCACCGAAACTTTAACCATTTTCAATTTCTTTTCCATATCAGCCCTTCTATTATAGATCTTGATCAGAAAGCTAGCAGTTTTGAGGAGCTTAGTTTCCCTAAAAAGCTCATTTAGATTGTCCACCTTCAAAATGTCTTCATATTGGATACGGATATCATCATAAGCAGCACACTCAATCATGAAGTGCCATTCAGTCTCGACAGTCCCTTTGTTGCAAAAAATACAGGTTCGTTGCTCCCAAGCCTCCTTGGGAACAGCCCACCTACCTGTCTCGCATCTAAGATGGTGTGACCCGGTTCTTATTTGAGCGACCAAAAGCCTAGCCTTGCCTTTAATTGTAACCCTTAAATAGTCTTTCTCATCATGCTCCCACATGGGGTTGAACACCTGGATATAATGTGACTTTTTACGGCCAACCTGCTTAGTCCACATAGTAGACCTAAACTTTTCTAGCACAAACTTTTTTATCTCAGCATTAGTGTTGGGGCACTCATGTAGTTTAATGTTCCATTTGTTCAACCACTTGCTATTTTGCTTCATCCAAGTCTTCTTTCTACGGTTTAGCTCCTCCCCAACAACCATTTTGGGCCAGCGGTGCAAATCCATGTTCTCAACTTTTTTTAAATAACTTATTAACCGGATGACAGCAGATGCCTCCAACGGGAACATACCAGTTTCAGCCAAGAGAATCTCATACGGAACCGAAGATTTGACTTTGATGTTAGTAGTGATCAAATGTTTTTGAATTCTTTCAACTTGCCTCCACTTGTGGTTTGACATGCTACCCCCCCAAACCTCACAACCATAGAGGACAACCGGTGCCACCAACAAACCAAAAAGGGTTTTCTTGGATTTCCAATCCCATAACTCTGCTTTCCTACATCTGTTTTGTAGTAGATAAGACGCCTTCCAGCCACCCTGAATCCTTTTTGCCCTGCAAGTCTCCCAGCTGAGCCTATTATGGAAATCAATCCCTAGATATTTGTATTCTTCCACCACCTCCAAAGGGCTGCCCTCAAAGATGAAATTAAACTGCTGCTTCTTCCTTTTCAAAGAAAAAATCATGATTTTGGTTTTGCTGGTGTTAACTTGCATACCGACCTCTTGGCAAAAGAGCTCGAGAGCCTTTAAATGACCTCTCAAACCCGGAGCAGATTTTGCAATTAAGATAAGATCGTCCGCATATAAAAGTAACTTCACCACATAACTAGCTAGTTGAATACCCTCCCCATCAGTTTTGTTTAACCATTCTTCAAGCTTATCAATATATAATCCAAACAGAGTGGGAGATAGTGGACAACCCTATTTGACCCCGATGTCGCTACCAAAGCATTCAGACATACCATCTTTTGTTCTAATTTTAGCGCTAACTTTCTCATAAAGTTTATGGACTGCTGCTCTAAGTTCATCAGGAATACCAAGTTCCTTCATTCTGTTCCACAATTTGTCCCTAGGTACCGTGTCAAAGGCCTTTTTGAAATCAACGAAACAACAAAAAGCTTCAGCCCCTTGAGTGTCCCAAACTTTCTCAATTAAGTGCCTAAGCGTGATGCAGTGATCTATGGTAGAATGCCTTGGTCTGAAACCAGCCTGCCCCTTTGCCCTTTTACCTTCCTTTTCGGCCCAATTACTGATTCTGCGCTCTAACATGCTCCCATAAAGTTTACCAAGAAGAGGATTGACCATTATAGTTCGATAGTTAGAGGGATTATTGATATCCCCACTTTTATGTAAGGGGATGACCACACTGGTAGCCCATTCAGCCGGAAAGCCATTTTGAGTGATGCTATTAAAGAGGTATTTGATGTGAGGTGTGAGGAGCACACAACCCCATTTTAAGAATTCAGCCTGCAGCCCATCAATATCTTGAGCCTTACCACTTGCTAGGTTTTTTATGCCTTTCTTGATATCCTCCTCCGAGAAGAGTTCACTTGAGGCATGCATTAAAGGGGGCTTGATTTTCTCCACTGGTCGTTCATACAAGAGCTTCGCATACTCTAACCACTGCTTCCCAGTGATACTATTTTCTGTCTGACTCTTCTTTTGTTGCAACTCTCTCCAAAAACTTTTGGGATTGTGTTTACCCAAAGCAATTAACTCTTTCCTTCTTAAATTCACATAAGTTTCTTTTTTAGATTTTACCAACTTCTCGTAGATTACTTTACTTTCTTTGTTTGACATATTCTTTTTGACCAATCTTCTTGCTGCTTTGCACTCCTCATCATACCATGGGTTAGCAGGAAAAGTATTTGAAATCCCTTTCTTGGTTTGAGATCTCTTACAACCTTCTAGAGCCTTCTGAATTAGTGGAACCAACATATTGCTACTAATGTATTCATTTTTTTCGTTGCTTTCATTGCATGGTATGTTTTTTCTTTCTTGGAGGTGATGATCCAACGTAGCCACAAATATTTCTTGATTTTCATGATTCACAAGGATTTTTCCTTGTGAGTGAGCCTTCTTATGAGAGTACTGATTTTTGCCATCTTGCTGGTTGCCATCCTGAATGTTAAATTTAACGAGAAGAGGCATATGATCAGAATTTAGACCAATAGGGCAGCACCCAATATTGAACTCCAGCAGCCTAGAGACCGAATTTTGAGAACATAACACATAGTCTACAACACTTTTCCCATTGTAGGTTTTGCAAGTGATACCACCCGACTTTGGCCACATTTTCATACCATTACAGATTACCACGCCATATAAGCTACATAAACCAAGTAACTCCACTCCAAAATGTGACACACCCCCATTGCCATCTTGAGAGGTCCTTTCCCAAGTCTGAACCTCCGCCTCCTCAAGCCAAATAGGGTTGTTGTCTTCCTCCCCACTACTGCCCAACTGAATGGATTGGTTGTTGGCTGTCCTTGCATTAAAGTCCCCCATTAGCACTATTTCTCCCGAAGAGCTAAAAATAGAAATGTCCTTTTTTAAAGCAGCAAAAGGGTCTTCATTATCCATCTTTCTCTTCTTGTAGACCTTTGAGTTTTTAGGAGCAAAATAACATGCAGCCAGCCAAATTATTGCCCCATTTTCTGTTATTTTTAGCCATATGAACTGCTTGTTTGGATCCGTTTTTTCAACCTTTATCATCTCTCCCCAAGCTTCTTTTATTAGGACTGTAATCCCTCCATGCCCCTTACCTGTTTCAGTCCCTTCATTCCACACTGAAATTTTAGCATACCCTTCAAAATCTGGAACTTTGCAACTGTCATGCTCATGAGTTTCTGTAAGAATGATAATGTCTTTTCCTTCTGCTATGGGCCCCAACCCCGGTCCTCTTCTCCAAGGGTAACCTCTACAATTCCAACTTACTATGTGCAAATACTCTCGTGGGGCCCCAAATCCCTATTTGTTGTGTGATGGTCGCTCGCTAATTTGAGCTTTCCCATTTTTCAACCATGCCCATTTTCCGGCATCCCTTGCTGATTTCACTTTTACCCACTCCTTCCTTCGCTCTTCTTGCTGATCGAATGTTAGGTCTTCATCTAAGTAGATTTGAGTGCCTCTAAGGGACCCCCTGTTCTTTAGGATTGCAATCTTGTCTTCCATGCTACCTAAGACAACCCTTACATGTCTATCCCTCCCTGCCTCTGTTTTCTTTCCAATCCTATTTGCCTGCTGAATTTTTCCTGTCCATTTGAGTTGGTCCTTGAGAAAGTCCCTTGTTAAGATAACAGTCCCCTCATTTTCCCCGAAGTCCTTCAAACCTTTGATGATGATGTTTCTAGCTTTGTCTTGCTTGACTTTTTCTTCTCTTAACTGCATCTTTATGTGTTTCCCAATGATTTCATTTTGCGTGGTTGATGATCCACTTATGACTTGTGCCCAAGATTTGGCCTCCTCTATTTGATCCTTTAGCTTACTTTCGCTTGTTACCATGTCTGAAATTGCTGATTGGATTGCTTCTAGCTGTGCTGTGTCATTTCCCAACGCTGCCTCTGAGTTCTTTTTTTCTGTTGATTTTGCTTGTTCTAAAGCTTGCTTTAAAGTGACCAGCTCTTCTTGACCTCTTTCCATCTTACTTTGCAAGCTTAAAACTTGCTCCTTAAGACGCATGTTTTCCCTTGCATGATTCCAGTTGGCTTCTAGTATTTCTTTTAGCCTGGAATCATCACGCTGCCCTTTCATTTCTAAGAGATCAACCCTTTTTTTCATGTCCATGAGCTCGTTCACGTAGAGCTCAGATGACCACAGCAGAGGAGTGGTTGTTGGACTGTAGGAGTCCAAATTGTCTTGGGGCATTTCTGCTCCATCCCCTTTGCTTATTGTAGAACTTCCTGTTTTGTTTTGGTTTGGCCTTGGAGCCTCTTGAGATGACAGAATCTCCCTCTTTTTACCCTTAACATCCCCTTGCTCTGTTTGGTCATCTATTAAATGGGGCATGTTAATATCGACACTTACATTATTTCTACCTTTTGGTAAGATCATGATGAGTTTTTTCTTCTGTGACAGTTTCAGTTTTTTGCTTTGTCTACGCCTTAAAATCCCTTTATACTGCTTTGCATTCACAAACACCAACTTCTCCTTTGTGCCAGTTGAAAAAACATGAGGGACCTCCGGGTAAAACGAATTCCAAGGCTTGACTAAATCACCTGCTTGAGGGCTTAAGAGTGAGATTGCAGGTCCTTTTGTAGCTTGTAATGAGTGATCCCAGGGGATATGAATACCTTCCTGGTAAAGCCTTCTTAACCAAGAGGCAGCTATCTGTATTTGGGGACTGTATATTGACTCACAGCCACCCGATGCAAACTCTACAAGCCCTAGATTCAAAGAGTGTGCATTTCCAAATGTAAAAGGAGTTATTTCCCCTGCGTCCACCTTTTCCCAAGTGCACAGCCTGAGGAGGTTTCTTGAGAGCACATCGAATATTAACCAGCGACTTTTAAATTTAATCGTATTCAAGGTTTAGTCCAGCGTGGGTTTTCCGTGTTCCATACTTTGTATATGTCTTCTAGATTTAATTAAGAGATCGTATTCAAGGTTTAGTCCAGCGTGGGTTTTGCGTGTTCCGTATTTTGTATACGTCTTTGTATTGACTTAGGTAAGTAATCCCCGATAACGTGTATAGGGGTTTGTGTTGGATTAAGTAGGGTTTTGAAGTGCCAGGCTGTATGGGGAAGGAGCGACAATACCATTTGTTTGTGGGACCCGCCCATGTGAGATAGGATTATGTTTCCCGCAATCCAATGCTAACAAAGTGGTCGGCGTGGTGATAGATGGATCATCAATGCTCACAAAGTGGTCGGCAGTGTGATGGATCATGAATCGTGGGTGCCACGTAACTTTACATTGAGTGCGTTTTGATGTGAGGTTTTAGATTTAATGGAGTGTAAATCAATTATATTATTGTTGCTTTTTGCTATTTTAAAATTATACCAGGAGTCAGCTGTAAATTTAAGTATTATATATTTTGAAAAGTATGTTATAATGAATTGTTGGTAATTTATTTTAAAATACATTTTAATAATTTATGTTTATATCAAATGTGCGAGTCATTAAAGGAGAGGACTTCCAAATGTAATCAAATGTATAGTTCTTCTAAATGAATGATCAATCATTGAATAATTGGAGGAGAGTTTTAAGAAGTGCACATTTTGAATGTAAATGACCACTCACTCATCACTAACATTTGCAAGTTGTAGTTAAGAACTATATGATGAATAGTTTCATTATTTGCACCATAGAGTGTTAAGAAATCATGCATTGGCTAATAATTAATTACTCTTTAATTAATTATTAGTCTACTTTATTCTCATGCACTTAAGCTAAACTTAATAGTTCTTTATTAAGCTAACTAAGTACCTTTCTATGTTAATTGAAGTAAGTTATTATTAGATCATTATGTCTCATTGCATGTGATGTTGACACTTGTCCTGATCTAATCCCTTTACCATTTAGGCTTGCTTCAATATAGCACTCAACCCTCATTGTATTATTGATCTTCTTCTCTCGAACTTTCAACCTTTGAGGACTTTTGTTTTCCTTGAAGATTCTTGAGGTTCATTCTATAGCCATTTTTTTGTTGAGGAATATTGCATATATTGTTTGCAGATCTCTTGTGTAAAAGGTGTATTTGTTCCTTGTTTACTTAAAGTCATTAGCTAGATTTATTTTAGATGACATATTACTTGTAAGCATTTTTTTGTGAAGGGATAACTAAGTGAAGAAACTTGCTTTAGGTAAATAGACTTTATCACAACAAAGAACCATCAACCAATCTTCGACATTTTGAAAATAGTCTTGAATAAGATAGCCCTAGTTAACAATGTATCCCTTGCTACTTGAGTCCATCCATCCATCTAAGTTCATCATCCTTCGTTATAAAAATATTTCTCTTACAAAAACACATCCTTTAGAGCAAGTTTCTAATCAAGAAAAAAACAAAATTCCATAAAATCCTTCAACATAAGAATAAGAATGTTGTTAAACTAACTAATCTTAAAATAATCCTCAACGTTTCTTCCCAAGTCTAAAAGAGAAACAATATAGCCCCTAATATTTGATCTATTATGTTACTTAACACATCATGACTATTCTAAGAATCTAAGTAGAAGATAAGCTTTTTCACCATTATGTATCACCTAAAAAATGTATGATGTAAGCACGTCCCTATGTGGAACAATGAAATTCCACATATTCAAACCAACATACATGGATTTTCAAAGATGAAGATTGTGTATGATTTCCTTTGAGTCTAAGTATTTTGTTTCCATAATTTTATGCCATTTAACATTCGTCCAATAACACAAACCCAAACAAGCTTTTCTCCCATGGAAATTTTCTAGAGATCAGGAATGTTTTAAATACTCATACCCACATACAATTTTGACTTGTCTATTTATCCCACATTAACAATGCTTTTTCTTTTCCCTAGTATATTTCCATAAAAAAAAGGGTCATATTATTTTATCAAGAGTTAAGAAATATTTGAATCAAAATTTTCAATATTGACATCATAATATAAATAGGAACAACTACTAGGACCAACTTGATTGAAAGGATAATCTTGGCTAAAGTTAATGAGTTACCCTTCTAGGACTATTGCTTTGATTATATGGAGGTAACCACTTGATTCCAAAAAATAGACTTGTTGGATCCACAAAAGAAAGGAATACCAAAAAAATTTATTGGAAGAGGGACTTTCCTAAATACCAATAGATTGGTGATTCTACCTTGAACTAGTGCTAGAGTGTTGAAAAAAATAGATGTGGTTTATCTTTATTAATTTGTTGTCTTATTGCCAAACAACACTTTGAAAGAATCCTCTTTATTACATTTACTTCACCAATAGTAGAGAGGCCAAATAAAAGTGTATCATCTGTAAATAAAGTGAGTTATATTGGAGTCACATTTTATATGAACCTAATACATTTCTAATTAATAGTCTCTTTCTTAGCCGTATTGTATATTTCAAGTGCCTTAATCATCAATATAAAAATAAAAAGAGATATAGGATTACACTATAGTTAAGACCTTAAGAAGATTGGAAAATGTCAATTGGATTTCCATTTAATAAGAAAGAAAACTTGACGCTAGAAAGATGAGAAAATCAAGTCACACCACTCATTATCAAAATCATAACACTTCAAAAAAATTATTAGAAAGCTCCATCTAACTTTTTTTTTTTTTGTAAGATTTCATCATATCAAGTTTAATCTTCATAGCTAAGATCCTATCTTGTATAATTGAATGAATAAATTCATTTGCAATTTGAACCCCTTCTAAAATATCCAGGCTAATAAAAAAAACTAACCCACTTTGAAGATATAATCAATGACTTGTTTTCTCTCAAATCTTAAAAATTATTTTGTAGAAAATGGGTCTAAAATCAATGAAAGGACAAGGATTTGAAGACATGTATTAATGAGTGGAATAAAATTACTCTCATTTCTTTAAGGGCTTTATTATTTTTTTGAGCCTAATCAATAGCTAACCAAACATCCATCCACACTAATTCCCAACTCTTGTAAAATACCAATGCAAAAAAATCATCAAAGCTCAGAGCCTTATTTCCCTTCATAGAAAAACCATATATCTAATCTCTTCCAAGGAAAAGGGAGCCAAGAGAAACATTTTATACTCCTCTAAACAAATATTTGCGATATATTTGAGAAATTTTATATCGATTTCTTCTTGAATAGAAGCATCTAATTTTAGAAAAAATTTAAAGTATCAACAAGTTTATTCAATTTGAATATCTTAACTATTAGTTAGAGGATGATCATCTTGAGCCTTGATAAAAGTGATGATTAAAAATTATTTGTGCCTAAGTGGAAGCAAGTAATAATTTTGTATTTCTATCCCCATCTTTTAATCAAAGTTCTATTAGCTTTTGTCTCCAAAAAACTATTCATGAATTTGAATCTCTTGAAAATAATCAAGAAGCTTTATTTCCCAAAGAAAAATAACCTTGAATCATACCTCATCTTATTATACCTTCATTTAAATTGGACAACTCATTTTAAATTAGATAGATTTTTCTTCAAAATATTATTGAAATATTACTCATTCCAAATAATGATCTTGCATTTGATAAATATAAACTTCAAACATAATTTTACAACTTAATCAAAGGAGACAAAAAATTAGTTCCTAGAACCACATATCATCAAATTTGAAGGGGAATTTGTTGCAGGCTTTATCTTCAAATAAATTATAGAGATAAGGTAATAATTTGATCTAGACTAAGGAAAAACACCATTATATAAGAACCTATCTTCTTCATGAGACACATGGGAGAAACTATAAATGTATCCTACCATTCATCAATGTGGAAAAACTTTGGTCTCCTATTTATCCATGTAAATTTACAATTTTTAGTAGGAACATTAATCATGCAACACTTATTGACGAATTTAATAAAATAAACATAGGATTTGGAAGTATGTACTACACCACCTATTTTTTCCTTATAAAAATAAATTGGATTCATTATCCACCTAACACCATTTCAAATCCTCATTAATAAGTTTAATAATTACTTTAATATATCCCTAAAAAACTATTTGTTGATAGCTTGTCATGTATAAACATAAACATGTTGAACAACAAAAAATATAGATTCAAATATAAGTTGTGGACCTTGCACAACCTCCAATTGGAACTTGAGGACATAAGTTCAATATCCAATTCATTTTAAACCAAATTATGGAAAACCTCCTTGAGACACCACTAGAATCAACAAAAAACACTCTTCAAACTATTCTCACCCTAAAAAATGATATTAACAACATATTAATTTTATTTGATTTCTTGAAAATGAATAATATTATAATTAGAAATATCTATTTGATGGTTTATTAATCATCACTTGTTAGGGGCATTATTGCCTCTAACATTCTAACAATTTGTCATTTCCATCAAGGAGAGTGCCCAACTCTCCTTGATCTCAAAGTCCTATCCAAAGAAGCTTGAGTACCAACTACAATTTCTTCTTAAGTCTTCAATTGCTTTGGTTTTATCCCCTTAAATTTATTGACCATGAATTGAATTTTAAAGTTTCTCTAAAGCATAAATCTATAAGACAATCAACTTCTTAGAGAATTCAAGATCAATACTCTCCTCCGATATTCCATCAACTGCTTCAATAAATTATTCTCCCACTTTAGGATTTCATTCACCATATTATTTAGAGATTCATCATATAAAGAAATTATAGGATCCCCTTTCATAGTAGTGATCACCAATATAATACTTCCCAAAAATTTATATTGGTCCTCCAAAAATTCATTGTTCTTAGAGATATCCATCTCTTGTGGAATTTCTATGTCACAAAGACATTATCTCACCAAGACCTCCAAATCCTTTTGTCCTATGAAATATTTTTTTTTACAACATAATTCACACCAAAATATTTATTAGAGTTAACCAATGGTGCATGAGACACAATAAGCCCATACCCAAATACTAACTCACATGGGACAACAATCCTCATAAAATTTCTAGCTAATGAAGAATTTTCAAATCCATCTTGTGAGTTAACCATCAAAACCTTATGAACAAGATCAACATATTCAATTAGTTTACCAAATTATAGCATAGGTAATCAATTATTAGGGGAAATCAAATTATTATAGACAAAGGAGCCTTAATCATATTTTAATTATTTGGAACTCAATTGTTGAATTGTGTGGATAACTTCCTCATTTGACCATATTTGTGGTACTTATGACAGAATATTTCGACCCCCAAACTAAAGGGAAACAAAGAATATTTTGACCCCCAAACTAAAGGGATTGTTTCCAAGAGCCAAAATTGGATTTTAAGTTTACAAAATTGGAATATTTTGAAAAATCCAAAAGAATAAAAATGTTGGCATATAAAATAGAACCTTGGAGAACATTATCTCCTATCATTTGAAAAATACCTAACATGTTCCCTAATATCTCAAGAACATCCATATCCCAAGTATTCTTTTGGTAGATTATCAAGTATAAGGAAAATTGGAAAAATGTTGATCCTATCTTAAAATGGTCAAAGTTTAGTTGACATGGTTGAATAAAGAGACCAACATCATTAAAAAACCAATATCCAACATCATTAAAAAACCAATATCCATATTTTAAGAGGGCAAGTGAATTGAAACTAGGCACAAAATGGGGTCAAAAGTGGCCACTTTTTTCTTAATTTTTTTTAAAGATTATATGAATAATTCAAGATGGGTAAAAGTACAAAGCTGTGTCACACTTTTAGCCAACTTATTAGCACAAGTGAATTTTAATATTTATAACTAAAAATCAATTTTGGTCAAACATATGATCTAGTAATCTGATTCATTATAGATAAGTTAAATATGTCTACAACTTTTCCAACTAAAATTGTTGGCTAAATGCATATGTATCACCACTTTAAGGCCAATTACTAAAAAACGAAATTATTTGAAAAATTTAATGTTTCAACAACTCCTGATCATATAAATAACATTTAAAAAAAATGTAAAGATACCCTTTTATGGATCCATAAGTGTAGTTTTCAAATATATATTTATTTTAATAATTCAATTATTATTATTATTATTTTATTTTTAATTTTTTACTAAAACTAGGTTATCAAGACAAAATATTAGTTTGATTACCATGCCAAGAAAAATTCTAAAACTTATTTAAAAAAAAAAAAATGATGCCTAGATAAAAGAATCTAGATTAAGATATTATAATTTGTTTTCTATTTTAGATAAATATTTAATATAAAAGTTGAAGTTGAGTGGAAACAACCATATTTTAATACACACATACATTGAAATATTTATTTAAAAATATATATTTATTAAAATTACAAAAAAAAAATCCACGCCCTAAAGTTTCAAGTTATAAATATACACAAAAAAATTGAAGGGAAAAATGGAAAATATACTATATAAAGCTTGACGTCTCATGCCACGTCATTTTTCAACATTTTATTAGCAACTAAATTATAGTGTTAATTTATAAAAGAACTATATTTAAATAATTTTTAAATTTTGTCAAAAAAATACAAGCATAAAATATACTAAAAAATAAACATTTTATTAGTTTACATCATTTCAAAATTCAAAACATATATGCCACTTTCTAGTGATTCAAATTTAAAATTTATCTCAGTGTCAACTGGTTCCTTTGTAAAAGTGTGGCATAGCTTTGTACCTTTTCCCACATATATACACTCAAAATTTAAAGATACAACAATAAAAAGAATTGTAGTACTCAAAATCTAGTTTTTATACTAAAATGATTTTTAAAATGGTTATGATTAAGAGGGAGAATGCTAAGTGCACATAAATATGTTCCTATTTTTATCATTATAATATAACATAGGATTTTGTATGTACCCTCTATTTTTTTGTTGTATGAGGAATTTTAAAAAATAGCTTGATAGAAACATAACCAAGATTGAGTACTAGAAGTTGTGTATTTTTTATATTTAAAATTAATTATTTTGTTTGATTTTTCAAAGTAGATGCATCTTGAAGATTTTATCACTATGCATGCATGTATCACATAACTTGCACAAAATTAATAAAAAAATATTTTTTGAATGTGTAAAGATAAAGTGTAAAAAAAATTATGTATTTTTTTCAAGTTTTACTAAATGGACATTTTAATTTTTTTTTGAAAAGTAAAATGCAACTGATGCCTCTAAATGAATAAAAAAATTATTAAGAAAAATCAATACATGTGTATATGATTATTAGAAGCAAATGAAAGTAAA
Source organism: Sequoia sempervirens (assembly GCA_007258455.2). Taxonomy (NCBI): domain Eukaryota; kingdom Viridiplantae; phylum Streptophyta; class Pinopsida; order Cupressales; family Cupressaceae; genus Sequoia; species Sequoia sempervirens. The sequence goes on from VDFB02271358.1 coordinate 609,698,549, forward strand.
TATATTAATATATTCAAAATAGGAAACAAATGTATCATTAGAAAGATAAGAAGTAGAGTGACATTTTTGTGGTATTTTTGTCAATTATTGTTATAAAATGAGTTGATATAATGATAATGAAGTTCAAAAATATTATTTTAATATGAAAAATAAGTCTTTGGGAGGTAAAATACAAGTCCAACCCTCAATCATGGTTATCCAAGTCTATTCCAAATATAAAAGAGTGGGTGAATCAATAATGTGAGTGCATTATGTAACATGGTTTTATTATATAATGTGAGTGCATTATATAACATGTAAATTTATTATTTTTTAATCACTTATCAAACCAGAAAAAGGATCTACCCTTTAGGTACAATCTAAACTCACTAACCAAGATATCATGATCATCATTAATATTTTTACAAATATATATTTGTTTAAACAAACAATGAGATATCTATAGAGTCATCAAAATCATCATTAAATTATTCTTCACAATTATCTATAATATCATTATATAAGGGAAAATATGTATCAAAATGATAAGATAATGACCCATCCTCATTAATGTGCAAGAAATCATGTGAAATATGAGAAGTTGTAGAATAACTATGACAACTTGGATCATCATCATGTATACACTTAGGAAACCCATCTAAATCACACAATTCTATGAACTCAATGATGTCATGGAATATGAATTAATAAAAATCATTGAATGAATAAAAAACATAAGTAGGAGTAAAATTTTGTGAGTTAAACCATTAATACAATTTCAAGTATCATCATTAATCCTACTATAAGATATAAAAGAAGAATAATTATTAGATATATCATTACAATTCTATACAATTCCATCATTATTAGGCAAAATCTTATAAGAAAAATATAGCTCAAATATAAGTTTCATTACAAATATGCACACCACTATCAGTCTTCATAAAATAAGGATGCACCAAGTTATAATTATGAATAATTGAAGTAAAGTGTTTATTAAGGAAGTAAGTATTAAAATTTATATACTCTCTCTCTTTCCTTTTCTATCTCTCATTCTCTCTATCTCTTTATTAATCTAGCTCTTTCTCTATCTTCCTCTCTCCCTACCTCTCTCACCCCCCCTCTACTCTCTCCCTCTCTATATCTTTCTATATTTCTTGACCTTACTCTCCTTTCCCCCTACTCCATCTCCCTCCAACTCCATCTATCTTTCTCTTTCTTTTTATCTTTCTATCTCTCCCTATTTATCCATCTCTTTTTCCCTCCATCCTGTTAGGAAAAGTGGTATTGTACACATTTCAAAAAGAAATATTTTAATTATATTTAATATAAATAATTTTTTTGGGTGCATCTTTGGATATGTGTTTAGCTATGTATTAACTATATATTTGGGTCCACTTGTAAAGTTGTATTGGTTAGATATTTTATCTATAGGTTGCACATTGGAAAAATGATTAATATTAAAATTAGTACCAAAAATTAAACATTAAGGACACTTTTTCCATACTATGATAGTTTTGAGACACATGGTTTTCTAATACCATAATTATGTATATGTGTGAGATTGAATAAGTAAAAATAAGAACAAGTTTAGTGGTTGGGTTAGCTATCATTTATATTAAGCTCTATTGGAGAGTGCATATTTGAATCATAACATGTAATAAGTGGTTAAATGGTTACATATTGTGTTTGGGCACATTTCTTAAGGGTATATTAGAAGATCTTGATATTTTAGAAATGTTCATGGAGACATTTTAAGTATATTGTAATATTTCATTGATGATTAATACATTCATTGTGGATACTTTTGGAGGTTGGGATTTTACCTCATGATGGTTTTCCTAGGGTATATCTTGTGTAATCTTATGTCATGTCTTTGATCATTATATTATGGTTTTTCTATAAAACTTTATGAATGATTTTCTCTCATAGGATTATGTAGGAAATGATTTGATAAACCTAATAATTTCCTACCAAGTGGTATTAGAAATATGGTTATTGTTGAGGGAGACAAGAGATCCCTATTTATTTAACCTTTTTTTGAGTAGATTTGATACAAAATTAATTCCATAGAAATGTTAGAGATATTTTAGAAATTTCAAGGTATAAAGGTGTAATGTGTAGGTTGTGAGAATTGTAGATTTTGGGTTTGAAAGGTTTTGTTAAAAATATATTTTTTAGGTGTTTAACATGAAGGTTATATGAAGGAAGTTGTAGAAATGACCTATTGAAATAAAATAATCCTCACCACTAGATCTAAGAGGCCCAAGAAATGAAAATATACATAAAATTTTCTGTATTTTATCCAAAAAGGATTGAAGGAAGAAAAATTATCCCCCTTATAGTTAATTGTATGATTAGATGGTCACAATTCATATAATTTAACAAATAAAAATAATACATAAAAAATCACTAATTAAAAACTTGTGAAAAATATTTTTTTTTTACTTGGGGTGGTATAGGGTCCACAAACCCATGTATCCATTGGTACTTTGTTTCAACAACACAAGGGCACAACAAATAGCATGGAAATATAACCACATATGGATGTTAGTTGGTGATTGACCCTTAGTTGGCGTTACCATGGTAAATAGGCTTAGTCATTGGTTCTTGCCTTCAATTGTGGCTAACAAAGGCCTATCTCATTATGTGTATTTTTTAAATTAAAAAATGAATTTATATACGCTTGGAATCTACCAATACACTAGACAACTTTACATTATTTATTAATATAATCTCACCCAAAAGAAATTGACACATGTAGCTTTGGATAATAATATGCCTAATGGTCGAAACTAAATAGTTGATGAAAAATGGATATGGGGATGGCGTGCGTCTGCAATCTGCCGGGCTAGGGCATCCGTGCCCTTGCCCGTTTCTTGTTCTGGTTTGAATCTGCACTGGGAGGGGGGTTTGTTGGCTGCATTTCGGGGTGTGGTGTTGTGTGTGGCCACTACTGTGGTCTCTTTCCTTTTTCCTGCGTGCGGGCTGTTCCTTGGCGCCGACCAGAGTGTGGGGTGTAGCTGGGGGCCACGGGTGTGCAGATAGGGGTGCGCCTTTGGTGCCTGGTCTGTGTGGGGTTTCCCTTCAGCGGTGTATTTTGTTCTTTGGCCAGTGGATCGTGGTGAGCTGTGGGGGGGGCTTTGAAACCCTTGTCTCAGATTTTTATTTCTTGAAGGCTTTGCATGCCCACTATAAGTTAGGTACTATGTCTCCCGGGGAGACCTCAGGTGAAAACCCTCAAATGGATTTCCGTTCAGCGCTTGGTGCGAAGTCTCCTCAACACGCTTCGAAAGTTTTCAATAATAATTTGTTCATGCCGGAAACGGGGCTAGATGGAGTGGGCTCGTCTAGTGGAGCTCGGATCATGAAGATTAATGGCTGCCTGGAACGTTGCAAGGAGAGGCCGAAACTGGTTATTCCTTTGGAAATGGTTGCGGAAGATATTGAATATTATTCAAGGCACTCCTTTTACTGTAAGTTTCTGGGTATGAGGATATCGTTGCAATTTCTGGAATCTTGGGCTCGACGGACTTGGACGCCAGAGGGTGAGATGGATATAAAACTTTTGGCAAATAATTATTTCATGGTTACCTTTGATTGCATGGCGGATCGAAATAAGGTCTTCGAAGGAGGCCCTTATTTCTATAATCAGGTTGGTCTGTTTCTTAAACCGTGGCATGTTGGTTTTAACCCTGCTGAGGAGCTTCCAACTCGTGTACCGGTGTGGGTTCGGCTCCCACGGTTTCCTGTGGAATGCTGGCGGGATGATGTTTTGCATCTGTTGGGGTCGATGCTTGGGAAGCCGGTTGGTTCCTCGCTGCAGACTCAGTTCAAAAAGGTAATCACTTTTGCTCGCATCTGTGTGGAAATTGATCTTAGTAAACCATTACCAGATTCTTTGGACATGTCTGTGGGTCCTTACTCTTGGGTTCAGTCTTTAGACTATGAAACACTTCCTTTCCGATGTCGTCTATGCCATGAATATGGTCACTTGCAACGAAGATGTCCAAGGGTTAGGCCTGGAGAGACTCCTAATTCTCAGCCTTCCCATAACCCACCTAGGGAGGATAAGGGAAAGAACCCCATTCCTGGGGATGGTGATGGTTCTGATGGCTTCGCCCCTGTGAAGAATCGTAACAGAAACCGAGGCCAAAAGAGGACTTGGAAGGAAAGACAAGATGAAGACTCTTTTAACAGATTTGAGGTTTTGGATGATCTGGATCAGCAGGAAGTGAATCCGGGCTTGGTTAACTTGGATCAGGGTATTGTGTGTTCTGGGCAGGAGGTTCCTCCTTCTGGGGCTACTCAGGATACACATGATTCTGGTGCTTTGCAAATGGTGACTGACCTTCCAATGGATGCCCAAGTGGAGCCAATCTCTTCTGTGGAAATGAAGAAGAGTGGGGGAGACAACTCTTTTCTGGCTTTGCATGCGAGTTCAGATGTAGGTAAGAATCTCAAGTCTTCTCCTTCTCCTTTGGGTATACATCAGAAGGATCTCAAAAAAGGGTTGGGGGAGAAATCTTCAAAGCTTGGCAGGAAGAAGGATATGGAAAAGATTAAGTTAGCTGGGGAAACTCTTGTGGAGTCTGGGTCGGTTAAGACTTTGGATTCACACTTCTCTAGCTCTTTGAAATGATTGTTCTATCATGGAATGCAAGGGGCTTGAACAGCAGCCCTCGACAAAAGGCTGTTCGTGAGTTGGTTAGAAGTCAATCTCCTGATATTTTGTTCTTACAGGAGACTAAGTTATCTGTTGAATGCATGATTGGTTTATCTCCTAAGTTGTGGAGAAGCGGGGAGTGCCAATGCATTGGTGCTCAAGGGTCTGCGGGTGGAGTGGCTTGCCTTTGGAATCCACGGAAGATCCGCCCTCTTTGGTGGATGTCCAGCAAGTCTTCTATCTCGATGATTGCTTCTTGCTTTGAGACTGGGGAGTCTATCCTCCTCACTAATATCTATGCTCCTGTTGATTTTCGGGGTAAGCAATTTTTGTGGGCTCATATTCATTTTGTTCGGAGTATGGTGCCTTTTTATCCTTGGATCATGGCTGGTGACTTCAATGCTATCTCTGAGTTGGCTGAGAAGCGGGGTGGTAGTGCTAGGCTGGAGCCTTCTGCTTTGCTTCTTCAAGATAATATTTCTACTTTGAATCTTGTTGATGTAAAGCCTAATAATGGTCTTTTCACCTGGAGCAATCGAAGGCTTGGGGATCTCTGCATTTCTGAAAGACTTGACCGGTTCCTGGTGTCTTGTTTTTGGGTTGGTGGCTTGTGGTCTTCTAGCTCAGAAATTTTGGATTGGAGGGGGTCCGACCATTGGCCTATCAAGCTTGTTGTTTCTTCAGCTCATGTGCCCCGGTCGCCCCCTTTTAAGTTCCAGCTTATGTGGCTACGGGAGCCCTCTCTTCATGATTACATGACTGAATGGTGGAGAAATGGTAGACCTGCCTTTGGTACGGCAATGTATACTTTCGCTAAGCTTCTCCAATTTGTTAAATATCAGCTTAAGCGTTGGAACCGTCAGTGCTTTGGGAACATCTTTCAAGCTAAGTGTGCTGCCCAAGCTGGGTTGAATAGCATTACAAGGGTGATTAGGGATAATGGTGTGACTGCTCATTTACTTCAAGAGGAAGCCAGGGCATTGAGAGTTTTAGAGGAGTGTGAATTGCGTGAAGAGATCTATTGGAAACAGAAGGCACGAATTGAATGGCTTCAGGAGGGAGACAAGAATACTGCTTTCTTCTTCAATTCTGTCAAAGCCAGGCGACATGGGAATGCTATTTCTGTCCTGGTGAACGACAATGGTGAGCCTCTTTCCTCTTTTAAGGATATCTCGTGTGAAGCAGTGCAGTATTTTGAGTCTCTATTCAGGGAGGATCCCCAGGGGGCTCCCAATGAGGAGGCTCAAGTTTTGTCTTGCATCCCTTCTTTGGTCACTATGGACATGAATGAGTCTCTTATGAGTGATATCTCGATGGATGAGCTAGAGAGAACGGTGTTCCAGATGAAGAAAGGGAAGGCCCCTGGTCCTGATGGCTTTCCGGTGGAGTTCTTTCAAGATTTCTGGGATATTATCAAGCTTGATTTATTGGCGGTAGTCCAGGAATCTCAGAGGAACAAGCAGATGTTACGAGCTCTGAATTCTACCTTTTTGGCTCTTATCCCCAAATGTGAGGGGGCAGATAGGCTCAGTCAATTTAGGCCCATTTCTCTTTGTAATGTGATCTATAAAATTATCTCTAAAATAATTGCGGATAGGCTGAAAAATTGGCTCACAGTTTTGATCTCTGAGGAGCAGAGTGGTTTTGTGGCGGGCAGACAAATTTTGGATGGGGTGGTTATAGCTACTGAAACCATTCATTCTATGGCCACTTCCAGGGATAAGGCAATGTTCATCAAGTTGGACATGGCCAAAGCTTATGACAGAGTTCGTTGGTCCTTTCTTCGAAAGATCCTTGGGGCTTTTGGTTTTGGGGATGAGTGGATCCAATGGGTCATGAGTTGTGTTACTTCAGTATCCTTCTCTGTTCTGATTAATGGTGAACCCTCAAAGTTGTTTTGTGCTTCCCGGGGTCTACGTCAGGGCGACCCGGTTTCTCCTTATCTATTCTTGCTCTTGGCTGAAGGTCTCGGCCGGTTGTTGAAAAAGAATGTTGAGATGGGTTTCATTCAGGGGTGGCGATGGGGAGGTAATATTCCCCCACAGTCTCATTTGCAGTTTGTGGATGATACCGCGCTGATGGGTATGGCTACTATCAGGGAGGCTACACATTTGCGTGCGGTGCTGGATGTTTATCTTCTTGCCTCGGGTCAACGAATTAATGAAGATAAGTCCTCAATCTTCTTCTTCAATACTCCTGGTCCTATCCAGCGGAGGATTGCTAATATCTTAAGGTTTCAGGTTGGCTCCCTTCCTCTAACCTATCTTGGTATTCCTATCTCTGTCAAAAGGATGCCCAGGGACTCTTGGCAGAGTATTTTGGATAAGTTTCGGACAAAAGTTAACCATTGGACCCATAGGTGGTTGTCCTTTGCTGGAAGGGTTCAGCTGATCAAATCTGTGGTTCAAGCTCTCCCCATTTATAGATGTATGCTCCAGGTGGCCCCGGTTGGTTTTGTTCAAGATCTTGATGCCTTAATTAGACAGTTCCTTTGGGCTGGTAATTTATCATCCTCCAAATGGAGTCTGGTTAGATGGGAAATTGTTTGTAGCCCGAAGCATTATGGCGGTCTTGGATTGAGGCAGTCATCTTTGTCTGGGATAGCACTTGCTGCTAAACTGTTTTGGAGGTGGTGTGTGGAGCAGGGTCAGACTTGGGCCAGGATTTTATCCCACAAATATTTTCCAGAGATCCCTCAGATGGATATTCCCCGCTATCCTTTGGTGGGGAAAGGTTCGGTGATTTGGGATACACTCAAGAAAGGGGCTGCTCTCGTCAAGGATGGGTTGTTTTGGATTTGCAAAAGTGGGCTGGAGGCTCACTTTTGGTTGGATTCTTGGGACGGTTTTCCCCCTATTGTGTCCCAGTTTCCTCATCTGTTGCCCCTTTGTCACAGGTTCACTACAGTTGGTTGGGTTAGGGTGAGTGATTTTAAGTCAATATCTGTCCATGGCTAGTTGAGGGTGGCTAGGTGGAAGAATCATGAAGATTGGCCTGTGGTTGGGATGGAGGAGGAGTGTGCGGAATTGCAACGTATCCTTTCTAGCAGGAGTTGTAGCTCCCTCCCGGATGGAGATGTTTTATCTTGGTCCCCCAACCCTAAGGGTGTTTATACTGTTGCCTCTGGCTATCAGGTTCTCTTATCTCACAAATTGGACAGGGTGGAGGTTCGTTGGTGGCAGAGAGTTTGGGATAAGTTTTCTTGGCCAAAGTGCAATTGCTTCATTTGGACTTTGGCATGGAAGAAGTGCTTGACTTGGGACAATATTCAGAAGCGGGGATTTCAGGGCCCTTCTAGGTGTGTTTTGTGTGGGAATGGGGAGGAGGATTCTGCTCATTTGTTTTTCCGTTGCTCTTTCTCCTTGAGGCTGTGGCATTTTTGGTGGGAGGCTTGGAAAAGCCCTTGTGTTCATGCTTCCTCTTTGGTGGATTTCTGGAGTAGTCTTGGCAGACCTCCCGCGATGGCAACCTTCTTACAGGATGTGTGGTATGTTGGGCCTACCTTCATTCTTTGGAAAATTTGGTTGGAGCGGAATCGTAGAATCTTTCGGGGTGAAAAGATGGTCATTCAGCAGATTTGGCAGAGGATTATGGGTATGATTCGGGAGACGGTGGAAGCGAAGAGTGAGGTGGTGTATCCCTTGGAGAAAGAGGATGCTGAGAAGGTGGAGAGACTGGGACTTCAGGAGATGTCCTCGGCTTCGGCTTGTGTTCGAAGGGGAAGGCGGGCAAGGAAGAAAGTGATGAGAATAGGTAAGTGGCTTCCCCCTCCTGTTGGGGTTCTAAAGATTAATACTGATGGCTCCTCTAGGGGAAATCCGGGGCCTGCAGGAATTGGGGGGGTTGGTAGGGATTCTTCAGGGACGGTGGTTTTCTTCTTCTCTGTCTTTGAAGGAGTGCAGACTGTTAACCTGATGGAAGGTCTGGCGATCCTTTTCGCTCTAGAACGGGCCTTTACTTTGGGGTGGAGAAAGGTTATTTGTGAGTCTGACTCACAAGTTTTGGTTAACTTGCTTAATGTTAGGAAGATGGCTGATGTCAGTTGGCAGTTGGCGAGGCTGGTTCAGCAGATTCTGCAGATTAGTTCCTTGATGGAAGTGGTGTCTTTTGTCCATATTCCGAGGGAGTGGAATAGGGCTGCAGATTGCTTGGCGAAATGGGCTTCAGAATAGCTTGATGGCTGGAAGATTGAGAGGTGGGAGCAGATTTCCCAGGAGCTCCATCGTGATCTGGAAACGATTATTGCTGAGGAAAGAGAAGAGACTGATGTTGGATGTTGATTGGCTCTTGTGTTGTTTAGTCATTTTTTTGGTTCCTTGGGGCTTTGGCCTTTTGCTGTGATGTAATGCTTTATTTCTGATCTTCAATAAAGTTTTTACCCCTCTTTTTAAAAAAAAAAAAAAAAATATGCCTAATGGTCTATTAAATCACTAATGCCAATTTATTCATTTTCTTACTCTTACAAGAGTATGAAATAATTTGAATTTTTATGTTGTAACCATAATACTTTGTTAAATATAGGGTCATCGGTAGAGAAAAAAATTATATATGGTGAGCACTCACCCATTATATTGAGAAGAATGCACATGTGATATACAAAATGTTGATTGGATTTAGTATTTGAGTAGGATTTAGTAATTATGTATGTAAAAAAATATAACTTCATTCTTGCTAAGTAATCAAATATATTCATGTTTTTTTGTAATGTCAACCTTTTTAATAAAAAAATTTATAACTGAACTGTCTAAGCTATATAATTGGTAAGAAGAAAGTGCTTTTAGGAATCCAATACATCATGTTAATAAAGACTAGTCGCTACATAACTTTTATTGAGAATAACATAACTCTTAAAAGAAGCTAATTTCTTAAGAAGCCTTCGAGAAAATCATTCTTTTTGAATTCTAAAAAAATGCTTAAGCCATAGGGTTGGTAATTTGTTTTAAATTGTTTTAAGCTTTAATTAAATTTAATAGAACACATTGATAAAGATTAGTCACTACCCAAATTTTCTCAATAACTTAACACTTAAAAAGACCTAATTAGTTAAGAAACATTTAACTATTTTTTTGAATTCTCTAATTCCTTAAATACACAATTTAAAAAAAAAAAAAAATTCTATAAACAAACTTAAATTGTAAAATTAATTAAACAAAATATTTTTAAATTTAATACATCATATTAAACTAATCATTACAAAATCATAAATAAAACAAATAGACATATCACTAAATGGTAAGAGCAAGATCAATAATTGAAAGAAGTCTCCCTCATCTAATTAACCTCATATGTTAGTGAGATCTTAAATGACATCAAAAGATTCCCAACCATCATTATCATCATCTATAAAAATAGTATAAAAATATGGAGTTAGGTAAGAAGAAAGTACTTTAAAAGATCTTAGTTCATTGTGTTATTCAAGATTGTGCCAGATTGTTCTTGAATTTTATTGTCCTTGATAAAAAGCGAAGTCAGTTTCATTCTATCCCCTCTGTGTGAATCTAAAACTACTGAAACGATTGAAAAAGACTTTTGAACAACAAAAACATTTCAGGAGCCATGATCGCAGAAATTACTTCTTGACCAGAAGTAAACGTTGGTGGGATAACAAACATATTTGAATAGCTGACTGGGCCCCAAAATTCTACTGTTTACTACGTATATTTGACCAGGCTCTATGGTTCGTTCTTTTTTTCCTAATTGGAAAACTGACCACGAGAAGGCATCTTGAAAAACGAAATTTATTTCAATTTGAGGTTAAAGTATTGGGTCCACACTGCTTACTTTTCCCTTATTTGTGGAAAACTAGAAATCAATGGTCTAGGAAGAAATATGAGACTTTCTCAGGAAACAAAAGGAAGATCTTCCAAGCTTCTCAAAAATATTTATATTAATCCATTGGGTCTTCTTTACAGGCCTACAACCATTATGAACAATGTGCTCTCTCTTGCTTATGCAATCATTTCACTCTTATGTTGTATTGCCAGCATAAGAAGACTATAATGCGCTGCGCAGATCTGCCATTCTAAGCCATCGTTATTATTCTCATTTGATAGTTAGGAAGCCACCTCACAATCAAAAGATGCCGAGATGTGCGAGTTGCAAGAGGCACCGGAAAAAGTGTTCAGAGCATTGTGTGCTGGCTCCTCATTTTCCATCCACTGATTCCCACAAATTTGAGATAGTCCATAGAGTTTTTGGAACCCGCCATGTAATCAAGACTCTGCAAGTAATTGAATTCAATCCTTACAAGATTATTTGTTTATTACACTTGTTTCCATTAGTGTCAGAAGTTCTATTCATGGTTTTGATGGTGTATTGGTTCAGGGTATGAAGGCCGAGGAAAGAGCAGATGCAGTGAATAACATGGTGTATGAAGCAAGTGCAAGGCTCAAGGACCCCGTGCGTGGCTGTTTAACAGAGGTTGAGAAACTAAAGAAGCAAATTGCTGACCTGGAGTCCCAGCTGGCAGCCACACAAGCAGAGGTAGTAAAGATAAGATTGGAGAGGGATGAGCTTCTATCCCTCCTCTTAGGTGGGTCTTATAAGGATGGTGAACATGTTTTATATGAGGTACAGAAAAATGATAATTCGACAGTGGATGATGTGGAGCAGCTCTGGAAACCCCTTTGGGAGTCATAAATTTTAACTGTAAGCAGGAATTAATGGACTTTTCTATTTTCAGGTCATGAATTTGTGTTAATCTGAGAGTATAAAATATGTTGTTTTCCATTCATACTCAATGATGTCGTCTGTCCAAAACTTGCTGGAAATCATTTTTCTAACGTGAATTTCATATAGAAGTTAATTGTGGGATTCAAAATAGTGATTTGCTTATGTTGGCAGATAACGGGGTTTATAAAATATCACTGAAGTGATTCATAGATTGCATTTTTATTCTTGCTTCTGAAATATTCCTGGGATGCGTGTATTATCAATTTAAACCTTAAGAAAATGCTGGCATTGACACGCTGTACAAGATCTTAATTTTCTTGATGCTACCGCCCACTTTGATCTCTTTCATATATTGCCCACGGTTCAAACGACCAAACAA
>VDFB02271358.1:609710344-609738352 GCA_007258455.2 Sequoia sempervirens
GAAGATTTGTTAGTGGATCGTGATCTATGGCTTGCTGTGTCTAGAACTATGCCTCAAGGCATGAAGCAAGAAGATTGGGATCTGTCAGATAGAAAATCAAAAGGGCTAATAAGGCTCTATTTAGCAAACTCTGTTCTTCTGAACGTGCATTAAGAAAAGATTACCTCTTCCTTGTGGAAAAGATTAGCATCTATTTATCAAGGAAAGTCCTTGGTGAACAAGTTGTTCTTGAGGAAGAAGTTGTACTCATTGAGAATGTAGGAAGGAGGGTCTATTGTTCATCACTTAAATTCTTTCAACACGTTGATTGCTCAGTTGACATCTGTTTGCGTAAAGATTGAAGATGAAGATTGTTGCATGTTGTTGCTATGTTCTCTACCTAACTCTTGGGATCATTTGGTGATGGTCATAGGGAGTATAACATCCACATTCAAAATGGAAGATGTTGTTGCTTCTCTGTTATTAGAAGAAATGAGAAGAAAATCTTTTGATATGGCAAAGGAGGCTCTGGCTGTCAGAGGTAGACCAAAGGAGAAAGGTAAGAAGAAGGACAAGAAGTCCAGATCAAAATCAGAAGGGAGATCAAAGTCTCCTGGAAAGAAGTCAAAGGTGAAGTGCTGGAGCTATGGGAAACCTGGTCATGTCCGAAAGGATTGTAAGGAGGAGAAAAAGAAGAACTCTTCTGGAAATGATTCTTCTCATAGTGATGCAGATGCCTTCATTGTAGCTTTGGCTACATGGGCATCAGATGATGTTTGGCTGATTGATTCTGGAGCATCTTTCCACATGACATCTCATAGAGAATGGTTCATGAAGTATGAAGAATACAATGGTGGAAAGGTGTATTTGGCAAGTGATTCATCTTTGGAAATTTTTGGTCATGGAAGAGTCAAAATTCAATTCCCTGATGGAAGAGTGAAGGGAATCAATGATGTAATGCACATACTACGTTTGGCTCATAATTTAATTTCTATAAGTAAGCTGAATGATATCGAAGTGCAAGTCACATTCTCTAGAAATGGCTGCAAGATGACTAGAGGCTCTATGGTGCTAGCAAGAGGTGCTCGAATCAGTACCATGTACAAGTTGGATGCACATATTGTTCAATGCAATAGTGTCTCTACAAAGTCACTAAAAGCTGCTCATGGAGAAAAGAAGGAAAATGTTCCTGATGGAGTAAACGCCATGGAGGTTAAACCTCTAGCAGAAAAGACTATGCTCTAGCATCATAGGCTTGGCCACATTGGTGAGAAAAGTTTTAAAACCTTGAAAAATAAAAAACTGGTAGAAGGGCTTGAAGATTGTAACCTTAAGTTCAATTTTTGTGACATTGCATATATGGAAAGCAGCACCATGTTTCATTTTATTCTAGTCCTCACAAAACTTCTAATTTGCTTGATTATATACATTCTGATGTATTTGGTCCAGTGAATGTCCCTTCTTTTCTTAAATCAAGATACTATGTGTAATTTATTGATGATTATTCAAGAAGAGCATTTGTATATTTTCTAAAAAGTAAATCAGAAGTGTTCAGTCAGTTTAAGAAATTTAAAAACCTTGTAGAAAATTAGACTAGTAGAAAAATAAAATGTTTAAGGACTGACAATGGCGGTGAGTTCTTTTCAGATGAATTCAGAAGGTACTGTAAAGATCATGGGATCAAAAGACACAAGACTACACCTTACACTCCACAGCAAAATGGAGTTGTTGAAAGGTTCAATAGGACAATAATGGAAAGAGCATGAAGTATGCTGAGCAGTGCTAGCTTGGAGGAGAAGTTCTGGGATGAAGCAATCTCTATAGCATGTTACTTGGTAAATCACTCCCTTAACTCTGCTCTTGTTGAGAAGACACCTTTGGAAGCATGGTTTGGAAAGAAGCCCTCTCTTAGAAATATTTGTGTCTTTGGCTGTGAGGCATATGCATATGTGCCATTTGAAAAAATATCTAAGTTGGAAAAAAAAGATGTGAAGTGTATTTTTATTGGCTATAGTGCTAGAATAAAAGGATACAAGCTTTGGAATCCTGATACTGAGAAGGTTTTGCATAGCAGAAGCGTTATCTTTCATGAGGTGAAACCTTCTACTTTGGATCTACAGTCAGATAAGAAATCAAAAAATGAAAAGGATGTAGTAGCAATCCCTCAGACACTAGATAAAGAGGAATTGAAAAATCAAAATGTACCTGATACTGAGGAGAGCTCAAGTAGTTCTAAAAGTTCTGATGAAAATGAAGAACCACCTCAGCCTCAGCCTATGACGAGGTCAACTCGTGAAATAAAGCAACTTGATAGGTATGGGTTTTCTTTAATAGAATCTACTTGTTCCTATGCTTTAATTTCTAGCATTGATGAACCTAGGACTCTGAAATTAAAATATCTGATTCAAACTCTTGGTTGGAAGCCATGAATGAAGAAATGGCATAATTAGAAAAGAATGAAACCTGGAGTTTGGTTCCATTGCCTAAAGGCAGAAAATATGTAGGCTGCAAGTGGATATTCAAAAATAAAATAGGTCTGGATGAGAGCATGAAAAAATATAAAGCAAGGCTGGTTGCAAAAGGATATTCCTAGGTAGAGGGAATTGATTATGGAGAAATCTTTTCTCCTATAGCTAAGCTGACATCTATTAGATTTTTTTTGTCACTTGCAGCAGTGTCTGACTTAGAAATTGAGCAGATGGATGTGAAAACAACATTTCTTCATGGTGATCTTGAAGAAGAAATGTATATGTCTCAGCTAGAACACTTTGTGGAGAAAGGTAAAGAAAGACTAGTTTGCAAGTTAAAGAAATTTTTGAATGGTTTAAAACAGTCTCGTAGAATGTGGTACCAAAATTTTGACATGTTTGCTTTGTCATTGGGATTTGTAAGATCAAAATGTGATCACTGTGTGTATTAAAAAGCTAAAAGTGATCAAATTCTTATTATTGCTCTATATGTTGATGATATGTTGCTTATAGGTAATAGTAAGCTAATGATTTTTGATCTTAAGTCTCAGTTGTCTGTAAATTTTGAAATGAAAGATCTTGGTGTAGCAGGGTACATTCTGGGAATGGAAATAACCAGGGATAGGAAAAATATAAAACTTTGGCTCAGTCAGAGTAAGTACATCATGACTATTCTAGAGAAATTTTGTATGATTGATTGCAAACAGCTAGTTGTTCCAATTATGCAGGGAACAAAACTATCTATTGAGGATTGTCCTAAATCTTCTTCTGAGATGGAGGACATGACCAGTGTGCCTTACGCAAGTGCAATTGGTAGTCTCATGTATGCTATGGTCTGTACAAGGCCAGACATTGCCCAAGTAGTGGGAATTTTTAGTCATTTTATGGAAAATCCTGGAAGAACACATTGGGATGTTGTGAAGAGAGTGTTTAGATATCTGAAGGGTACTTTAGACTATGCTTTGTATTACCATGGTAACTTGGTTGAATCACAGAAGACTCTCAACATTCAAGGATATGTTGATTCTGATTGGGCAGGGGACATTGACAACAGAATATCCACCAGTGGATATGTTTTCATGATGAATGTTGGTGCAGTGAGTTGGGTGAGCAAGCGGCAAGCTGTAGTTGCTTTGTCCACTATAGAGGCAGAATACATGGCAGCAACACATGCCTATAAAGAAGTAATTTGGTTAAAACTTTTTTGTTCTAACATTGGTTTTGATGTAGAGAATATTACTATCTATTGTGATAGTTAGAGTGCTATATGTTTGCCAAAGAATCCTACTTTCCATGCCAGGATGAAACATATAGATATATAGTATCACTTTGTATGAGATATGGTGGAGGATGGGAAGGTCTCTTTGGAGAAAGTGGGTACTTCTAGGAATGTTGCAGATGCATTGACGAAGCCTGTGAGCATAGAAAAATACAGGTGGTGTGCCAGTTCGATGGGCCTCTTGGCCCATGTTATTTAGTAGTTTGTGTATGCTCTGGAGGTATCAGTAAGATCTTTGTCAAGTGGGAGCTTATTGGAATTTATGCCTCAATCCTCACTGACATGGAACTCCTGAATGGAAAAGTCATTGTCACATTGTTCATGTCTGGGCGACTAACTATTGTAAATTTGCTTGATAGGTTCATGTCACCAAGACAGAGTTGATGTCTTACCAAATGAAGTCTATCATTGTGACTCTCTGTGTTCGGCATGACCTTTTGGCAATCAGAAAAACTCTGGGCGATAGTTGAATTTATTGAGCTTTCTCACAGGTGTCAGAGAGAGGTCCCAGCGAATGGTGAATGTCTCACCGATAGCATACTGCTATCGGGCTAACACAAGGATCTTGGGGAGATCTCTCAACGAGAAGGTAAGTCTTGCCGATGGGGGTTTTCTCTTGGTTCATTCATAGTGACTCAAAGACTTCGACATGAAGTCTTGGTGACTGTTGTATGTGTCACCGATGTCAGGGTAACCTAAAGGTCACAGAGATATGTCTTAAAAAAATTGAAAAGTCTCACCGACAAGAGGATTCTTGTGGTGTCTTCATAGTAACAAAAGACTTCACTGAGAAGTCTTGGCGACATGGGTAAGTCTTGTCGATGGTCTTTGGTAAGATGTTCGGTACTTAGAGAAAAGCCACAGTGAAACACTTGAGTCTTGCCAACAGTGTCATTTGATGGAAGCTTGGTGATGCAGTATGAAGTCTCACCAAAACCTTGGGGTCTTGCCGATAGATGTTAGGCTTCAGTGTAGCATGCTGAGGTCAATGGGAAGTTGTGGTGAGAATGTAGTGTCTTGCTGATAGTTTATCTCATCGTTGTGACTCTTCACTTTGCTATGAGTCTCTCTGAAATGTGATTGTTATGCTAAAAGGAAATCACTCATCGACATGACTCGAAGACTTCGATAAGAGGTCTTGATGAGTTTTGGTATAACTTTTCAAATGAGTTTTCTCTTGCCAACTGTTGGGGAACCAATATCATTACCGAATTCTTTGTGGCATTGGGGAGACACTGTTAGTGTCTCACCGATATGCCAACAAAGTGTGAACTCTGTTGATCATGTGATCATCCTGTGTGGCATCCTACTGGACCAATCAGAGGAAACCTCTTTCAAACTAATGATGGTTGGATTCTTGTAACTATTGTGACACTAGAGAAAAATAGCTTGTAGGGAAAAATATGAATCGGCATGGAAACTTTCTTTGATGGAGATCTGGTAGATAAGGATGCACATAAGTCAAAATCAGAATGTGAATAGAATTAAAGCAGATTGATTTTGATTTGAAATCAAGTTGAGTAAGATTTATTTTCATAGATTTTCTGAGAGAGAGATTGAATAGTGAATGTTGAAGCTACTATGAAATACCAGAGAGTTGTATTTCTAATTGTATGTAATTATTGTTACTGTAATACAAAGAGATTCAACTAGGTGTGGTGGGTTTTTTCCTGAAAGGGTTTCCCACGTAAATCTGATGTTCAATTTTCTTTGTGTATTTGCTCTATTTATGTAAATCTTTCATGTGTGTCTTAATTAGATTGTAATTTCAAAAATTAAAAGCCCTGTATTGCATTATTCCCTATGGATTTGACATTAGGAAAGTGTTTTCGCACCTCTGCTTTCCTTACAAACAATCATTAGAAAATGAAAACATAGAACTAAAAACATCAAAAGAAATAAACAAAAAAATGGTTAACCTTAGAGAAAACATATTATTCAAACCCTTTAGTACTGATGAATTTTCAATGTTAGATTAAGCCCTTTACAAATTCATCTCTCTTAGATCATCCACTAAAGGTTTGATACAAGAGGATGCAACCATTGACAATCATGACAATCATAATTTTTCTTCTCTCATTGCCTCTCCTGTTAGCGACGAAGGTATCTTGGTGATAGGAGATAGAATCATTGAGAATCATGAAATTATTTTTTGTCTTCTCCTTTGGAAATATATTAGGACACATGAATCTGAGATCATGGCCACTACTTTACCTAGTCTCCATTCATGTTCCAACACATCCGCTACTTGTGAAAATTCTTTAATGAATAAGGATACAATCATGAATAATCATGAAAAACACATTTTTGTGGAGGATATGTTGATATTAAGAGATCCAATAATTGAGAGCTATGAAAATCCTACCTCTCCTACTTGGGAAGATATTAGAGGACATGTGGATGTAAATGTAGATAATCATGAATATCAAACCTTTCCTTCTTCTAATATCTTCTCTAGACATGAAGAAGATATTTAAGTGTTAGAAGATATCCTTATTGAGACTCATGAGAATCATATCCCTCCATTCCCTAATTCCCCTACCATTTGGGAAGACCTATTTGAACAAAAAATTCCAATCATTGGTAATAATGAAACTTATAGTTGCTCTTGTCTTGATGCCTCCCTTATGTGTGATGAAGCTACTTCACAAAATCTAATATTGAAATGTGATGAACCTATTGTTTTTCACTTTCCTAAAAGCTCTCCTACTAGGGTAGATATTATGGAACAAGAGAATGATATCATAGCAATAAAGGATGAAATTATGGATAGAAATTAAATTTCCCCCTCTCTTAATATCTCTCCTATTGGTGAAGAAGATATTATGGTGTTACAAGATTCAATCGATGAGAATCTTATGTGGGAAAACATTATGGAATGTAAGACAATAACATAATTGATGAACAAGACAATTCAACCATTGATCATTCCCCTACTTGCGATGAATTCATTTTAGAAGAACCAACCTTTAAATGTCATGAAGATATAGTTTGTAGTTCTCCTAAAAAATATCCTACTAGGGAAGGTATCATGGTGCACGAAAACAACAACATTGTCAAACTCCTTTCAAGCAATAGTGATGTGAATTCCTTAGATATAGATGATGAAGTAACATTAGGCTCTGCCTTAATTTAATGTTGTAAAATGTATTTATTTACATATTCACATTAAATTGAGGAGGATTTTAAACTAAAGTGAACCTATTCTAGTGTTGTAATGTGTTTTAGACATTCACATGGGATTTAGAGCCCTTCTAAGCTAAATAAACCCAATTTTTCCTTAATTTAGTGTTGTAAAGTGTATTTATTTACACTTTCACATTGGATTTTGGGCCCTCTTCCATTTATGACCTTAATATTATCATTAATATTCCCCTATGACCCTATATTGTGCATCCCAAGGCATATTTTAATAAAAAACCTAACAAGATCAACATATAAGCTTAATTTCTTGACTCCCCTATATCCTAGCTGGAAAAATAGCCCTTATAGGACCCATTTTCCACTCTAGGTGAATGAGTCCCATGTATTTGGGAATTATTTAGAAAGCTTGGCGAATGAGTCCCATTTGAGCTATTTTTGAGGTTTGAGTAGAAAATTTGGGTTTTAAGTTTAAATTTCTTCAATGTCGGCCTTGGGGATCAAATTAATAGTTATTTGAGTGGATTTCCTATATAAGAAAGCTTTCAAATCCTCATTTCATAAGAAGAAACATCAATCATTCATTTTATTAGGTCAAGTATTCAAGATTTAAGCATTCCAAGTCTTCACAAGGTCCTCAAGCTAGCTCTTAAGATCAATTATAAGGTATTCAAAGGAAGATTGTTCATCAATAATTATAGCAATTCAAGATCCATCATCATGGAAAATTTCTAATTGCATTATTTCATGTTCATGCTTGATTATCTCATTTCATCATTTAGTTTAATTACCTAAAAGGGGTTTGACCAAGGCAAACCCTTATTCCCTAACAATCAACTCTCTCTCTCTCTCTCTCTCTCTCTCTCTCTCTCTCTCTCTCTCTTTGTGTGATTTCAGATCTAGGTGCTTTGAAGGAGTGGAGATCATTGAGCAATAGGCTACAAGATTATTGGAGTGATTTTCCTATTTATCAGGTCATAATTTTCATAAAAAGTCACTTGTAGGTCTAAATTTGGTAGTTTCAGATCCAAAACTCATGAGGAACATGAAGAGAAAACAACAAAGAACAAATTTAGACCTTCAAATTTTAGAAAACCCTAAGTGGATTCATTTACCAAGATTGGAAAATGAGTCCCATTTTGGGTCAATTTTGAGGTTTTTGTAGTTTTAGATACCTTTTTTTGAGAAACCTGTTCTTGTATAGAAAGCCTAATCTGGGAATGATTCACCTATAATGGTGAATGAGTCCTAGTAGGCCAAAATTTGAGGATCATCAGCATTTCTAGTCTTCATTTAGGCCTCTACAAATTTCTAGGTGCACACTTTCTATTTTGTAGTTTTTTGTGTTGTTTTGTTTACTTTTCTAAGTCATTTAATGAAGCATTGCATCAAACTAGGTTTTGCATTCCATCTAGCATGCCATTATATTTTCCAAGTTTTGACTTCGTGGTGAACTCCTCTTGTAATCTAAAATCATTTCCTAAGATACCTTATTATCATATCCCTTCCTTCATTCTTCATTGGGTTGAGATCTCTATGGCATCCTTGAATGTTAGTTGGAGAAAAGTGATGTTTTATGTCATAAACCATAAAAACATCCATTTTTCAACTAATCTTTTGATGAACTTACATTTAAAACCTTCTTTTCTTATTTGGATTCCAGCATCATCATAGATCTAGCTTGCATTGACTTTGCATTACGATTTGCATTAGTTAATTGGAATCTATGGTTTCTAAATTTTGCATTAGTGCAAGCTCATATAGCTTGAATTTTTGTATTTAATCTCCCTGAAAATTATCTAAAGTCTGCATTTACATCTTAAATCTCAAAAAAAAAAAAATCGAACAAAAAAATTAGAAAAATATTTAAAAAACCATTGCTAGGACTCATTCTCCACCTTGGGCTAATCAATCACTTTACATATTCTGAACTACATTTTACAGAGTTAAATTATCTGTTTTCAAGCTTCTGGTTATTGTTATTGCTTTTCTATTTCAGTTTGATTACTTTCTATTACATTTAAATCATTAGAAGTAGCATAATTTACATGCATGGCAATTGTAGATAGAATTAGATTACTATTGTTTTCATTTTCAACATTAGTTCCTAGTTCACTTAGATCATATTACATTCAACAATCATTAGAGAATGAAAACATAAAACTAAAAACATCAAAAGAAATAAACAAAAAAATGGTTAACCTTAGAGAAAAAATATCATTCAAACCCTTTAGTAGTGATGAATTTTCAATGTTAGATGAAGCCCTTGACGACTTCATCTCTCTTAGATCATCCACTAAAGGTTTGATACAAGACGATGCAACCATTGACAATCATGACAATCATAATTTTTCTTCTCTCATTGCCTGTCCTATTAGTGATGAAGGTATCTTGGTGATAGGAGATAGAATCATTGAGAATCATGAAATTATTTTTTGTCTTCTCCTTTGGAAATATATTATGACACATGAAGATGAGATCATGGCCACTACTTTACCTAGTCTCCATTCATCTCCCAGCACATCCACTACTTGTGAAAATTCTTTAATGAATAAGGATACAATTGTGAATGATCATGAAAAACACATTTGTGTGGAGGATATGTTGATATTAAGAGATCCAATAATTGAGAGCTATGAAAATCCTACCTCTCCTACTTGGGAAGACATTAGAGGACATGGGGATGTAAATGTAGATAATAATGACAATCAAACCTTTCCTTCTTCTAATATCTTTTCTAGACATGAAGAAGATAGTTTAGTGTTAGAAGATATCCTTATTGAGACTCATGAGAATCATAGCCCTCCAATCCCTAATTCCCCTACCATTTGGGAAGACATATTTGAACAAAAAATTCCAATCATTGGTAATCATGAAACTTATAGTTTCTCTTGTCTTGATGCCTCCCTTATGTGTGATGAAGCTACTTCACAAAATCTAATCTTGAAATGTGATGAACCTATTGTTTGTCACTTTCCTAAAAGCTCTCCTACTAGGGTAGATATTATGGAACAAGAGAATGAGATCATACCAATAAAGGATGAAATTATGGATTGAAATTAAATTTCCCCCTCTCCTAATATCTCTCCTATTGGTTAAGAATATATTATGGTGTTACAAGATTCAATCGATGAGAATCTTATGTGGGAAAACATTATGGAATGTAAGACAATAACATAATTGATGAACAAGACAATTCAATCATTGATCATTCCCCTACTTGCAATGAAGTCATTTTAGAAGAACCAATCTTTAAATGTCATGAAGATATAGTTTGTAGTTCTCCTAAAAACTATCCTACTAGGGAAGGTATCATGGTGTAAGAAAACAACAACATTGTCAAACTCCTTTCAAGCAATACTGATGTGAATTCCTTAGATGTAGAAGATGAAGTAACATTAGACTTAACTTCACTAAGAGATTATGAAAACAAGGACAATAGTGTTGATTTTATGAACATTAGAGCTCCTTCGAGTCCTCTAATTATCAACCCACCTAACCCTCAACTTATCATTCATCCAGCCTCACAACAACCACAAGTTCAAAAGAAACTTGTGCTCATCTTAGAACTACCTAAAAGGAAACTCAATAATGATAGTGTTTCACATCAACTAACTTATAATGATGTTTCTCACATATATAACAAATTGTATACAATCAAGGCCAACCCCAAACCTAAAAGACTTATGAAGCAACTTGGGAAAGGATGTGGTGCTATAGAACAAGGTATCCATGTCCCTATAGAGCCTAAAATGCAAGAAATGACAAATCATCTTGGTAATTATCCCTAAAAAAAAAAGCATTCATTCAATGTCAACACTATCACAAAATTTTCTTTCAAGAAAACTTTAACTTTGATTCATCCAAAGCTGATATATATCTCATTAAATATGTATCAAGTTGAAACTTTGTTTACTCATCATAATAAATATCATTAGTTGTTGCTCCTTTCCATGTAATAGTTGTAGGATTATATTATACTCACTATTACATGTCATTCCCTTTTCTCAAGGAGTAGCATATCATCATCCACTCTAGGCTCATCCTTGTTGTGCACTAAGTGGGGAAAAGGGGGTTAGGAAGTGTTTTCCCTATATGTCACTTTTTGTTGTCTCTTTTAGCTAGTTGACTAACTTTCATGTACATATAAGAGCAAGCTTTGGATGTGGGTGACATGCTTTAAGTTGGCTCGCATGTGACATACTTATCCATCATGTAGTTCGATTTGGAAACATATGACTAGGCATAGCACTTTCCAAGTTGGCTCTCATGCCTTCTTTCATGTCAACATTTATCATTTTCTATTTTAAGTAATTGTTCATAGTGATGGTGTAGCAACCGCTTTAAAGTGGGGACATACATAGATGACATATTTTGGAAAAAAATTAATGGCATGATTTCCCTCTTTTCTTGTGATGTGTCCTCTTCTTGGTGGTTTCATTGGGTTTTATGTCATCCAAGAGTGTAAAATCTACTGACATGGCATGATACAAATGAGGCATCCCATGGGCAATGATCTGACACCTTGACTTGTCCTCTCTTGGATACATTGGGCATAATGCTCCCTAGGAGGAAGAACATTACATGAACAAAGAAAAATCCCCATTAACAAAAAATTTACATGACATTCAAAAGCATTTTCATTATGGTGCCTTATCAAAGTTACCAAAAGGATAACTTTGGTATGGTTAGTATGATGGGAATCTGACACACTGGCATGACTTTCTCACTAAACCACTTCTTTGGGATTAATCACCTTGAGGATGACCTAAAGTTATGTGGCCCCAAAGTGAGCACATTTTTTTAATCTGGATCTACCTATCTTATTCTTCTCTTTCTTCTCTATATCTTTGGCATTGCATGTTTTCATATCTTGTTTTGTTGCATACCATACATCTTGTGTGTGTCCTTTCATGCTTATGTTGGTTTGACATAGGATCTTGAATCTTGGGGGCTTAAACACCTCCTTTTATCTTTTTCATCCTTTATCATTCACATTGGCATGATTGGACCCCTCTTGAATGTATACTTTAGTGTGAGTTTGAAGCAAATTCATCCTCTCACTAGAGTGGGGACTAAATGTAGTGTAGAAAAATGTATCCCTTGCTTAATTTAGGAATAATTAATGATAAATTAGACTTGATATCACCTTGATCTACTATTGTGAGGTGTTTTACACATCCACATTAGGTCTTGGTCCCTTTTTAAGCTAAATTAACTTAACTCTGCCTTAATTTAAAATTTTGTAAAATGTATTTATTTACAGCTTCACATTAAATTGAAGAGACTTGTAAACTAAAGTGGACCTAATTTAGTGTTTTAATGTGTTTTACAAATTCACATGGGATTCAAGGCCCTTCTAAGCTAAATAAACCCATTTTTTTCCTTAATTTAGTGTTGTAAAGTGTATTTATTTACACTTTCACATTGGATTTTGGGCCCTCTTGCATTTATGACCTTAATATCATCATTAATAGGCCCCTATGACCCTATATTTTGCATCCCAAGGCATATTTTAATCAAAAACCTGACAAGATCAACTTATAACCTTTATTTCTTGACTCCCTGAAATCCTAGTTTGCCACTCTAGAAAAATGAGTCCTATCCAGGTGGGACTTAGTTGCTCAACTTGGTGAATGAGTCCCATTTGAGTTATTTTCAAGGCTTGAGTATGAAAATTTGGGTTTTAAGTTTAAATTTTTTCAATGTCAGCCTTGAGGATCAAATTAATAGTCATTTGAGTGGATTGCCTATATAACAAATATTTCAAATGCAACATCAAGTATTCAAGAGTTAAGCATTTCAATTCTTCACAAGGTCCTCAAGATAACTCTCAAGATCAATTCTAAGGTATTCAAGGGTAGATTCTTCATCAATCATTGTAGCAATTCAAGATCCATCATCATGGAAATTTTTTAATTGAATTATTTCATGTTCATGCTTCATTATCTTATTTCATCATTTGGTTTAATTACCTAAAAGGGGTTCAAGACAAACCCCTATTCTTTAACAATCAACAAATTATCTCTCTCTCTCTCTCTCTCTCTCTCTCTCTCTCTCTCTCTCTCTCTTTGTGTGATTGTAGATCTAGGTGCTTTGAAGGATTGAAGATCATTGAGGAATAGGTTACAAGCTTATTGGAGTGATTCCACCATTTATAAGGTCATAATCTTCACAAAAAGTCAATTATAGGTCCGAAATTGGTAGTTTCAAATCCAAAAATCAAGAGGAACGAGAAGAGCAGACAATAAAGACTAGATTCCAACCTACAAGTTTCAGAAAACCCTAAGTGGACTCATTCACCAAGATTGGCGAATGAGTCCCATTTTGGGTTGATTTTGAGATTTTTGCAATTTTGCATACCCTTTTCTGAGAAACTTGTTCTTGTACAAAAACCCTAATCTAGGACTGATTTGCCTAGAATGGCGAATGAGTCCCAATAGGCCAAAATTTCAAGATTAGTAGCATTTATAATATTCATTCAGGGCTCTACAAATTTCTAGGTGCGCACTTTATGTTTTACAGTTTTTTGTGTTGTTTTGCTTACTTTTCTAAGTCATTTAATGAAGCATTGTATCAAACTAGATTTTGCATTTCATCTTGCATATCATTGTCTTTTCCAAGTTTTGACTAGGTGGGGAACCCCTCTTGTAATCTAAAATCATATCCTAAGATACCCTATTGTTAGATATCTTCCTTCATTCTTCATTGGGTTGAGATCTCTAGTCAACATCCTTGAATATTAGTTGGAGAAAAGTGATGTTCTATGTCCTAAACCATGAAAAAATCCATTTTTCTACTAATCACAAGCATTATGTCAAAGTCATCATGCATCATGTTTCTTTTTGAGCTAACATTTGTGATATAGATTCTTGTGGTTCAAGCAAGCATTCAAGTCAACATCCATGTCCTTCAAGCAAGATTCAAGATCCACATTTAAATGCTATCCATTATATGCAAGATTGCAACCTTTTGTTCATGGGTCTGGTGAGTTGCAACATAACATACTTGTTCATTCATCATTCCTTCATTCTATTTGATTTCATTTCAATTCAAGGTTTGATTACCAAAATGGATTTTGACCAAGGTGAACCCCTATCCAGTAACAAAACAACATTTTCCACTCTCTTTAGTGTGTGATTTTCAAAACTAGATGATTTAGGTTGAAGATTCATTGAAGAGAAAGTTTGGAGAAAGTTGTCAAGCTGTCAAAGTTGTCATCCATATTGCAAGATCATGAAAAGTCTCCTACAGGGCTTAATTCAATGTTTCATAACCAAGGATTTGATAGGAAGGAAGCTACAGGAGACCATTAGAGGATATAAATTTTTTAGACCAACCCTAATACTAGGACTAAATCACCACTTGTGGCATATGAGTCCTAGTATAACTATTTTAAGGAATTTTCTGTAGATTTTGGTTTAGTAGTTCCAGATTCTAGTTTCGGTGTGAACCCTAAGCTATGAATAAATCACCCCTAATAGCGTATGAGTCCTAGTGTCAATCAAAAAGAAACATTTCTAGGATTTCAAAGCTTCATTCAAGCCTCTTCAATTTCTAGGTGCACCTTTATAATTTCTCAGTTTACTATTCTTATTTGAATTCATTTCAAGGTCATTTACTTAAACTTTTCATATCTTTTACATTTTTTGTCTTTCCAATCCCTATACTAGTGGTGAACCCCTTTTTAGTCCTTAATCACACCCTAGGACACCCTTTTAGTAAATCTCTTTTCATAATTGCATCGGGCATGTGCAGGATCATGATGAGCCAAAAGTGGCAGTATAATGGTTATGTGGCTGATGACTTTTCTTTTTACCCAAAATTGATGAAATGAAAAGGGTTTTTGAAGGAGATTCTTAGCTTTCCACCAATATAAATTATGCTTTACTTTGAATTTAATAAGTAATTATTATTCATTTTCTATTTGAATTACAACTAAAGTCCTGATTCATAGGCTAATTGAAAAACATCTATAGCTTTCAAAAAATATCATATTTTTTGAATCCAAAAAATGCATTAAATTCTATGCTTCACATACTATAGGATTAAAAAAAGAAAAATTGAATTTCATGAAGTTTCAACCAAGTTAAGGTGGTCAGACATACTATTTTTTTATATTTTTAAAAGTTGTAATAAAAAATCATAATTAATTATTTACTTAAAAAAAAAATACAAAAATATGCATCACATCGGTACATGAGTCCTCTACTTATATCTAAAATCTTATTAAAAAATATTATCACTTTATTGTGGTTAGGGTGGTCAGACATACACCTACTTCTTATTTTTTCCTTGAAATTTAAGTAGCACTACATTGAAATTTCAAATTTTCACCAAATATGTATATATATATATATATATTAAACAAACCTAGTAGTTTAGAAACTACATTTAATTTGTTATAGATTCTATTCTGACATATTTTTGAAATAATATAGATAACTTATTCAAATTTTTATGTCAAGTTGCCTAACTCTAATTTTCTAAAAAATTTGCCAATTAAGGACCTATTTTTTCCATGATGATCCTGCACATACCCCATCCTTTGATTGAGATCTCTAGGGTTTCCTTGAATGAAACTTTGTCAAAAATTGGTAATTCTATCCCTGAAAACATAGGATGACAATTCTTGATGTTTTGAGGAAGCCTCTAAGGAAAAAATCCTTAGGCAAAAGTAGTATTATAGGGATTTTCAAATGTATTCACACTAAGTCCAAAGGGTTTGAAATTTAAAGAACATGTTGATGTTTGTTTGATTTTTTTTGGAACCAAGTAATGTGTCAAACTGACTCAACAAGAATAAGAAATTACACCCTAATAGATTAGGTACATAATTCTTGGTAGGCTTACCTCATCCCCTAAGGAATGATGTAATCCATGAAGATAGATTGGAAAAATAGGCTATGTCAAGGAAATGTACAGTCTTGACATTCCAAACAAAAGAGTCCCTTCCCTATTTTTTTTATTGCCTCAACCAAAAACCAGATGTGGTAAAATTAACTTCAAGAGTGGTACACCTCCTATGCACTACTTCAAAGTACATTTTAGAAAAAAAGAATAGGTTGCTAAGACATTTAGTGTTTAATGACAACCGTGAACACTAAGATGTATATATCAGCTATAAGCCACTAAAGGAATTAGCCATTCCTACTCAATCCATACGTCTAGATGAGGATGAGGCACAATATGTTATTTCCACCATAGATTGAGGCTACTATTTTTCAAGTTCGCAACCTTTATATAGCCTGCCAATAAACATGCTTTGTTTAGAGTCACTTATATAAGTTCTCCATTGTGGGATGTATATCATTAATCGACCCTTTCTAATAAAGATAAGAAAAAATATATTTCTCTTCACCCAAGATCACAAGAATTGCAAGGGCAATGGATACATATCAAGTTCTTAGGGTGACCAAAAAAATTTGTACACTTGGAGTGTTTCTTTTCGCTCAAGATCACATGAAGCACAAGGGGAGTGGATACACACTACAAGTTTACACAAGCAAAGCACTCATGAAATAAACTCATTCTTTTTAAATCCTCAAAGGAAATGATGACTTCATTTTAAATAGCACTAAACTAAAGTATGAAGTTGTATTTGTTCAAATTTAACCAACATTGCAATGTTGAGGATGTATGTGTTCAATTTTAACCAGCTTTGAAAGATTGTAGCATTGTAAATTTTAAATCCAATTTGAAAAATATTTATCCTAAAACATGAAATAAAGTATCATATGATGGGTTATATCATCCAATTAGTGTTTAAAATACTTTTACAATAAACAAAACTAAGAAAAACAAAAAATTCAAAATTTTAGATTTTTATTGTATTTTCTAGGTTCTAGTAAAACATATTTTCAGAGGTCTTGAAAGTGGAATTTGGGGTTGAAACTTGTGTTAGTTCAATAAACTAAATTTCTATAGGAATTTATTTTCAAGATCTAAGTTAGTACTCTTGGAGACCTTTCCAATGGTGTAAATGGATTTGAATTATGATTGTCGAGTAGAAAGTTATGACCCCACTAAGTGAGGTAAATGATTTCCTAGTTTTTTGCTCCTTTCCAAATATGTAAAATCAGTTAGCCTCATAAAAAAAACTAGAAGTTAGTAAATGATTAGAGATTGGATTAAACTAAAAATTCAAAGAAAACATTAAAATATAGCAATTTTTTTTACCTTGCAATAATGTTGTTCTACAAAAGCGTCACTCTGGTAAACTGTAGCATCTCTATTTTGCAAAAGTGCCAGTGCTCTACAAAAGTGTCACTTTGGTGAAAGTAAAAAGTGGCTCTCTACTATACTTGTCAAAAACTAGAGACATCAAAAGCATTGTTGTTATCAAAATTAACTCTTTTTCAAATAATTCAAAAGCAATGCCATAAAGCCAAAAGTGACTACATTTCAAAAGTGTCATTGTTCCTCAGAATCATCACTCTACTAAAAAGAAAAAGCAACCCCCTTCTTATAAACTACAAAACATAGGAATATCAAGGAATTTTTTTCAAATAAAGTTAGTTCTCCTCTTCCTCTAGCACCAAAATGTGACTATAATCATAGTATGAGCTAAATGCACCAATTCTAATATATTCTAAGAAATATTTAACTAAGGTATAATTTCAATGAAATACTTGAAAACTATTAAATTCAAAAGCCACTAAACACATATAGTAGGAAATGAATAATAAAAACCTATTTAAATGCTTCAAACCTCATCCCATTGAGGGAACGGTTCCATATTGATATGGAATGATCACCGTTTCTCAGTCCCTTTGATAAAATGAGAGTCTAAATGAACTCCATTGATGAAAATGAGCTAATATTGACGAAAACTAAGCTAAAGATGGATGAAAAGATAAATGGATGCAAGATCAATGAAGGTGAGTGTGCAAATGTACAACATAACTTTGCTAAAATGGAAGTGGATCCTTTACTCATAGAAATGGGATATACTTATAGGAGAAAATGTTGAATCAATGGATAAGATTAATTTGATCAATCAGGGGATGAGAATCCATGAGAGGTGAAGGCATGGATCAAGGATTCTCATCAATGGATGAGAATTTGAGATCACATGGATCAAAGAGTTAATCAATGGCTCATAATGATGGAAAGAAGCACACTTCCTACATTTTAGAAAGTTTGTTAGAGAGGTTGTTAGGAAATAATATTCCATTTTGGGTTCAAATGGAAGAATATTTCAAGGGAGTATTCTCAT
Source organism: Sequoia sempervirens (assembly GCA_007258455.2). Taxonomy (NCBI): domain Eukaryota; kingdom Viridiplantae; phylum Streptophyta; class Pinopsida; order Cupressales; family Cupressaceae; genus Sequoia; species Sequoia sempervirens. The sequence goes on from VDFB02271358.1 coordinate 609,728,430, forward strand.
GCAAGTGGACGGGTGAGGGAAAATAGGAGTTAGATAATTAAAAAAAAGTTTTAATTGTGCAAGTTGAGTGAAATTAGGATGCTCATTAAATAATTAGTCTATTTAATGAAAGGGGGGGTCAAATGCATTTAATTCAATAATTTAAGATTATTTTATTAATTGAGAGGACATAAGGGGTTTAATTCAAATAATTTTCATTACTCAATTAAATAGGATGAAAGTTATTGTCAAAGGGGGTGAATTAGTCAAATAATATTGGATATTTGATTAATAGGAGAAATTGATGTATTTAATTAAAAAAATAAAATCATTCAATTGAACAGTCGACAAGAAAGTGAATTTAGGATGAAACGATGTTAGTAATTAGATTTAAGTGTGCAATATTAGTCAGGACAATTTTAAATATCTATAATGCCAAGAATTACAAAGCCTATTAATGTAATTTGCAAAGAGTTTCAAGTTGGAAAATAGACAAAGAAGAGGTTCAAAACTAAGGAATATTTTACTATAGGACCTTTGGAGTTGGTGCATATAGACCTTTATGGACCTACAAAAACAAGAAGTTCTCAAGGTAGCAGGTATTTTATGTTGTTTTAATAGATGATTACTCTAGAATTACTTGGGTGACCTTTCTCAAAGAAAAATCAAAAGCTCTAAATAAGTTTAGAGCATTTAAATCTATGGTTGAGAATAAAATATATTTGAAAATCAGTCTTCTTGAGGTTTGATGGGCATGTGCAAGATCTTGGGGGTCATAAAAGTGGAGATGAGGAAAAAAAACATGTTTTACTTCATCAAAATCACAAAAAAAAAGTTGACTTTTTGAATGGATTGGGTACAATATCTATTTTGGTTTGGTAATACCAAACCAAAAAATGTATCTATTCGTAATACATATCCATCTCCCAAAATTATTTTTCATCAATTTATGCAAACAAAATGGATATCTATTTTAAAACGAATGGATATCCGTTTTGAAAAGCCCAAAAAGAACAGTTCAGTAAAATGGGTATAACTTTTGTGTTATTGATCAAAAATTTTATTTTAAATAGGGGTTGGAAAGGTGATTTAGAGCTCTACACAATGGATAGGATTATTTTGATATATTGACCACAAAATTAATTATAATCATTTTAAGTTTCTCCTTAAGTTTTAAATTTTAAATTCTCATAATTCTTGCATACAAAGTCTTTTTTTTCAATTTTTTTTGCAATAATCACCCTAAATGACTTGAAACATTAAAGAAGTAATAAATAATGAAAAATATATATTTTCTACTAAGGAGAGTAAAATTTTTCATAAATCATCATAGAAGGCCTCCTTGTTGTCTTTTATCCTATGCACACATTTACCCAAGTTGAACTAGGAGAGTGATATATATATATATATATATATATATATATATATATATATATCCCTCTATATATTTAGCTATCTCTCCCTCTCTACCTATCTCCCCACTTTTTTCTTATGTTTCCTTTATCTATATCTCTCCTCTCTCTCCAATACCTAGCTCTCTCTCTTTCTCTTCCCCTCTATCTTTCATAGGTTATATGTATAGATCTACATATCTCTCCATCATTCTATCTATATCTCTCTCCCTATCTCCCTCTATCTATATCACTCCATATTTTTATATCTTGCTATTTCTCTATGTCTCTCGCTCCCTCTCCCTCTCCCTCTCCCTCCCTCTATCTATTTATATAATCTAAATTTTCATCAAGTTATCTCCATATCTCTCTCTCACTCATATATACAGACACACCCTATTTATGATTCTCTATATCCATCTCTTTGTCTATGTCCATCTCTCCATATCTCTCTCCTTATCTCTATTACTTGTCTCTATCACCTCCTTTCTCTCTCTCTTTCCCCCTCTATCCATATATCATTATCCCTAGCTATCTCTCTTATTCATTCTCTTTCTCTCTCCATATCCATTTCTATCCATATATCTCTATACCTCTATCTCCCAATCTCTCTATCTCTTTATATCTCCCTCTATCATTATCTCTCCCAATTTTCACTCTCCCACTATATATTGATATATCTTTGTCCCTCTTCTTCTCTCTCTACCTCTCAACCTATCTCTCTTCTTTTATCTATCTTTATCTCTCTATCTACACCCTCTCTATATATTTCCCACTCTCCCTCCCTCTATCTCACCCCTCTCTATCTCTCCCTCTTTATCTCCACCTATTTATCTCTCTCTATTTCTCTATCTCTATCTCTCTATCTAGGGCACTTGGAGAGATGGGTTGGGAGTGGGAGAGACCTAAGAGAGAGAGAGAGGGGGGAGAGGGTGTCATAGATACCTAAGAGAGAGATATACCTAAGAGGAAGATAGAATTAAGTGGGAGAGATACTTTAGATGGAGGGAGAGAGAGAGGGGGGAGAGAGAGAGAGATAGAGGGAGGGAAGGAGAGAGATAATTGAGAGGGAGAGAGACTCAAGAGGGAGAGAATGAGGGAGAGGAGGGAGAGGAGAGAGAGATAATTAAAAGGGAGAGATGGAGAGAGAGACCTGAGAGGGAGGTGGAAAGTGTGAGAGAGGGAGAGAGAGGGGGATATGGAGAGAGAGAGGGAGTGGGGGAGAGAGAGAGAGAGAGAGAGAGAGAGAGAGAGAGAGAGAGAGAGAGAGAGAGAGAGAGAGAGAGAGAGAGAGAGAGAGAGAGAGAGAGAGAGAGAGAGAGAGAGAGAGTTAATAGAGATCTCTAAGAGGGAGAGAGAATTAAGAGGGAGAGATAATTCAGAGGGAAGGATAGAGAGAGAGGGGGAGAGGGAGATGGAGAGGGAGAGAGAAGGAGTGGGAGGGATGAGAGAGAGAGAGAGCTGAGAGGGAGAGATATAGAAAGACCTAAGAGGGAGATGGAGAGCATGCATGTGTTTGTGCATGTATTAGAGAGAGAGAGGGAGTGGGAGAGACCTGAGAGAGAGAGAGACTTAAGAGGGAGGGAGACTTAAAAGGGAGGGAGAGAGAGAGGGAGAGGGATTGGGAGGGACCTAAGAGAGAGAGAGGAGGGGACAAAGAGAGAGGGAAGGAAGGATGGGGAGAGAGGTAAATAGATAGGTCTAGAGTTCAAGGAGAGTGAGAGTGAGAGTGAGAAAGATAGGTCTAAAGAGGGACAAAGAGATAAGGAAGGAAGGATGGATGGAGAAGTAGATATTTAAGTCTAGAGTTCACTAGATTGATAGGGATATGTCTAAAAAAACTTAAAAGGAGAGGGAGGGAGGGAGGGATGGAGAAACAAGTGGAGGTATAGGTCCAAATATTTAGGGGATATATAGTGAAATCTAGAGGTAGAGAAAGGGACAAAGAGACCTAAGAGGGAGATGGAGTGAGTGTGTGTGTGTGTGTGTGTGTGTGTGTGTGTGTGTGTGTGTGTGTGTGTGTGTGTGTGTGTGTGTGTGAGAGAGAGAGAGAGACATAAAAGAGGGATAAAGACTTAAGAGGAGGGAGGGAGAGAGAGAGAGGAGAAAGAGGGGAGATGGAGAGTGAAATTGAGAGGAGGGGGGGTCAGGAGAGGGACTAGAGAGAGAGAGAGAGGGAGTGGGGGAGGGAGGAGAGAGAGAGAGAGAGAGAGAGAGAGAGAGAGAGAGAGAGAGAGAGAGAGAGAGAGAGAGAGAGAGAGAGAGAGAGAGAGAGAGAGAGAGAGAGAGAGAGAGAGAGAGAGAGAGAGAGAGATAGGTATATATCTCAAGGAGAGAAGGAAGGAGGGATGGAGAAGTAGATAGTTAAGTCTAGAGTTCAATAGATTGATAGGGAGAGGTATAAAGAGGTAAAAATATAGGGAGGGAGGGAGAGAGGGAGAAACAAGTGGAGGGATAGGTGCAAACCTTAATGGGAGATAGTGAAATATAGAGATGTAAAGAAAGGGACAAACATATATGATGATTTATGAAGATTTTTTCATCGGTTATGTGGAAGATCATCATGGAAAACACAAGCCCTTAAGTGGAAAAAAATTCAGAAAAATCAATGTTAGGAAACTTGATGTAAAAATTTGAATAAGTTATCTATATTATTTCAAAAATATGTAAGAATAGAATCTGTAGAAAATTGAATTTAGTTTCTAAATTACTAGGTTTATTTAAAAATAAATAAAATCTATTTGGTGAAAATTTAAAATTTCAATGCAGTAGTACTTATATTTTAGGGAAAAAATAAGTAGGTGTTTTTCTGACCACCCTAACCATAATAAAATGATAACATTATTTTATAAGATTTAATATATAAGTAGAGGAATCGTGTCCAAATGTGATGCATATTTTTTTCTAATTTTTTTCCAAGTAAATAATTAACTATGATTTTTTTATTACAACTTTTAAAAAATATAAAAAACTCATATGTCTGACCACCTTAACTTGGTCAAAACTTCATGAAATTTATTTTTTTATTTTTTAATCCTATAGTATGTGAAGCATAGAATGTAACGCATGTTTCAGATTCAAAAAATGTGATACTATTTGAAATTTATAGATGTTTTTCAATCAACCTATCAATTAGGACTTTAGTCATAATTCTAATAGAAAATGAATAATAATTATTTATTAAATTCAAATTAAAGCATAATTTATATTGGTGGAAATCTGAGAATCTCCTCTAAAAACCCTTTTCGTTTCATCAATTTTGGGTAAAAAAAAGTTGTCAACCACATACCCTACAAATACCCATAATATTGCCACTTTTTGGCCCATCATGATCCTGCACATACCCCACCTCCTTACTATGAATAATATAAATATTTCATTATTGATTACTTTTTCTAATGGTTCAAGTATTTTGAGATGAGTGAACTACAAAAAATTCATGAAAAAGAGACTTTGCATGCAAAAGTAGTGAGCATTTGATGTTTCAAAACACAAATATGAAGTGAAATGATTATAATAATTTTTTTATGGACAATATAGAAACACTACCTAGTAAATTGCATACATGTCTCAATCACCTTTCCAATGCCTATAAAAAATCAAAATTTTGATAAGAAACACAAAATTTATGCCCATTTTACTAAAAAGTGCTTTTAGGTCTTTAAAATGAATATTTGATTTGTTTTTCAAAATGGATATCCGTTTCAAACTAATATATTTTTTGAAGATCTAAGAACGTGTACCCATTTTCTAAAATGGATATCTATTTCAAACAGATTTTTTTTTGTCTAAAAAATTTTTTAGCCTTGGGATTTCCCTCAGGTTTGCCTTGGTTTTTGGCTTGGGATTTCCAAATCGGGAAAGTCAACTGAAATATGTGTTTACAAAATTTCCCTACTTTTGCAAAGTTTTCCCTTGTGGCTGACGACATTTTTTATCCAAACTTCATGAAACAAAATGGTTTATAGAAAAAATTGTTAGCTTTCCACCAATATAAGATATGCCTTATTTTAAATTTAATAAATATTTATTATTGATTTTCTACATACATTACGACTAAAGTCCTAATTGATAGGCTGATTGAGAAACTTCTATAACTTTAAAAATATTTTAAATTTTTCAAATCTAAAAGATGCGTCACATTCTATGCTTCATATACTATAGGACTTTTAAAAAAAAATTCATAATTTTTTTACCAATATATGGTGGTTAGACAAACATATTTTAATAATTCTAAAATGTTCTAATTAAAAAATCATAACTAATTATGTACATGCAAACAAATTACAAAAAAATTCTAGCACATCTAGGCATGTGTCCTCTACATATATTGAAAGTTTCAGAAAAAAGTATTTTTTTTTCTTGTATTTAGGGTGGTTAGACATAAACCTACTTCTTATATGTTTCCTAAAAATTTAGTACCACTATATTGAAATTTCAAATTTTCACAAAATAGATTTATTCTTTTCCCAAAAAGGACTACTAGCCTAGAAACTACATTCAATTTTCTACAAGTTTTGTTCTTACATATTTTTAAAATTATGTTAATAACCTATTCAATTTTTTATTTCAAGTTACCTAACTCTATTTTTCTAAATTTTTCATTGCTACTTAGGGGCCTAGTTTGGACCCACATGATCCTACACATAATAGAGCTGGTGAGTTAACCTCCAATGAGTTTAATATTTTTTGTGAAGATCATGAAATAAAAATATATTTATCAGCTCCTAGGACTCTGAAGCAAAATGGAGTTGTGGAGAGGAAAAGCAAGATAGTTTAGGAGGCAACAAGAACCATGTTGAAGGAAGAAAATCTATAGGATGTCTATTGGAGCAAATAAATTTAAATCATAGTTACATTCTCAATAAAAGAAAAGCAAGGGTAAATAGTTCAAGGAACCCACATGAGCTATGGTATGGAAAAAATCCTACTGTGAAATATTTTAGAGTGTTTGGAAGTAAATTTTATATTAGGAGGAATGCAAAAAACTTAATAAATTTTGATGCAAGAGATGAAGGAAAATTCCTTGGATATTCTACAAAGAGGAAGGTAAATTAGTGCTACAACAAAAGGTTAAAAAAGAAAAAGAAGAAAAGAAGGAAAAAGAGATGATAATGGAAGAAGAAGAAGCTCCAGAAAAGAATCCTAAGACTCCTAAGTATGTGCACATGAATCAGTGTGAGGATCAAATAATTGGAGACAAAAGAAAAGGTGTGCTGACAAGAAGAAAAGTTGCTATGGAAAAGGAATAGGTTAAAAAAAATTAATTTTTGAAGTAGAACCTAAAATAGTTACTAAAGTATGCAAGAATGAAAATTGGATCAAATCTATGGAAGCAAAACTAAGAAAATTTGAGAAGAATCAACACGAGAACTAGTCCCAAAACTAGCAAACAATAATGTGATAGGGACTAAATGGGTTTTCAGGAAGAAATTGAATGAGAATGGAGAATTTACCAGTAATAATGCCAGGCTTGTGTGTAAGGGCTACTCACAACTTGAAGGAATAGATTTTTAATAAACTTTTTCTCCATTAGAGAGAATGGAGACTATTAGGATGTTTTTGTCTTTTGCAGCAAATAAAAACTTGAAGGTATATTATATGGATGTAAAGTCTCCATTTTTGAATAGTGGGTTAGAAGAAGAGGTATACATTGAAAAACCAAAAGGCTTTCAGTTACCAAAAGATTTTGATATGGTCTTCCGATTGAAGAAAGTATAATATGGACTCAAATAGGCTCCTCAAGCTTTGGTATGCAAGATTGTGTAGATAATTATTGTAGTAGGGATCCAACAAGGGTACTACAAATAGAAACCATTACTTCATGCTAGAGAGAGAGATCAAATATTAATTTTATTCATGTATGTTGATGACATAATCTTAAGAGGAAACAAGGAAATGTGTAAAAAGTTTGTAGAGGAAATGCAAAATGAGTTTGAGATGTCAATGTTTGGGGAGATGGATCTCTTCCTTGGGCTACAAATCAACCAATCATTAAAGTTATATCTATTTCACAATCAAAATATGTTAAGAAAATGTTAAATTTTGGAATGGAGGACTCTAAACTAGTATGCACTTCCATAGTTACTTGTAAATTGAAAAAAATGATGAATCTCGTAAGGCATATGAGACCAAGTAAAGATCCATGATTGGTGGATTACTATATCTAACTACAACTAGACCTAATATTATGCATGTAGTATGTCTTGTAACAAGGTTTCAAGAAAATCCTAGAGAACCACATGTGGTAGCAGTAAAAAGGATATTTAGATACTTCAAAAGCACTGTGGAAGTTATGTTCCATTGTATCCTAAGGATGTTGACTTCACTTTTAATTCTTATATAGATTCAAATTGGATAGATTGTATAGATGATATAAGAAGTACAAGTGGAGGTGATTTCTTTCTTGGAAACAAATTGGTCGAATCTTGGTTAAGAAGCAAGATTCAGTGTCATTATCTACTACTAAGATAGAATATATTGTTAAAACATCTTGTTGCACACAAGTTTTGTGGATGAAGCAAACATTTAAAGATATCAGAATATCATATGATGAACCTATCTCTATATTGTGTGATAATACAAGTGCTATCAACATTTCAAAAAAATTGGTAATGCATTCAAGGACAAAGCCTATTTCTATCAAGTATCACTTTCTAAGAGAGAAAGTTGTTGAGAATGAAATAAAGTTGGAGTATGTGACTACAAAGGATCAAATAGTGGGTAAGTGCACCAAGGTGGTTCCCAAAAAGGGGGCTTAAGTGGCCAATTTTTTTTTCTGAAATAAGGAAATACTAACCTTGGACATGAAATTTGGAATAGTTACACTCAAAATTTTGAGATGGAACAAAAAGAAGGATTGAAGTGCTCCAAGTCTACTTTCTAAAATAATAATTTATTTTGAAAATGGTTGATATTAAGGGGTTAAAATGAGGGACATACACAAATTGGTGCTATTTTTTTCAAAAAAACATAACATAGCAACTCTTGTATGACCCTCGTACAATGAACTTTTTTTAGTATTTTTAAAATCTCTATGGTTAGAAGTTAGCTAGGAATATGTAGTTGATGCATAGTTTTTTTGATAATTTTTTAATGAATATTTATTTTTTACTAATTTTCAAAGTGGACACTTCTTGAAAAACAAAATTTTGGTCATGCTACTCCTACAAATTTTGGAAACTAATTGAAATTCTTTTATTTTTATTTTAAAATTTGTAGAATGGAGTCTTATTTCTAAAAATGTAATTTATTTGAAATTTTGATAAATAGTTAATTTATAACGAAAAAAACACCAAACACTACTTTTTTCCAAAAAAGAGACATACAAACAAAAGAAATTATTTAACATTGTCAAAAAGTGAAAAAAATTACATCATTGGATAGCTAAGAGAGAACCTAACATTACCTATATGTTTGATTTGTTCGATATTGAACCACATGCAATCATGATGGTGAGCATGAACCCAATTATGTGAAATATTGTAGAATTTGTAAAAACACGTCTTTGATCGTTGGGAATCCCTTTCAAGTCTTTGGGTTGGTATTCCAAGGAAAATACCAATCCCAAGGATTGGGGATTCCAAAAGAAATATAAAACATGAGTATGTTATAATGCACTTACGTTATATCTCAATTTTGACATGGATTTTGTGTTTTACAAATGCATTGACAAAACATGAGTGCATTATAACACACTCGCATTTTGGTCTAGGTTGAATTTTTTTTTCTTCTCTTTTTCTTGCCTCTTTCTTTTTGTATCTTTTAGGGAAACTATATACATGAAAAATGTTGAAATTTACATATGGACGTTTAATTTCTTATACTTTAAGTTGAAATTTACATATCGATATTTACTTTCTTATACTTTAAGTTATATTTCATGTATATAGGAAAAGAGGTAGAGATAAAGAGTAGAGAGGGAAAGAGATAGGGAGGGAGACATAGGTGAGATACAAAGTGATGGAGGGAGAGGTAGGTAAGGGGAGAGAGATGTAGAGAGATAGAGAAGAGATAGAAAGAAGTAGAGAAGGGAGGGAAGGTGACAGATGTAGGGAGGAGATAGAGGGGTGAGAGAGAGAGAGAGGGGATAGAGGGAGGAAGGGAGAGAGAGGGAGTGGAGAGATAGAGAGTAGAGAGGAGAGAGAGAGAGAAATATGATACAACTTGTTGAATACTAAAACTTTACCTCCTGATTATTAAATTTTGACATGCTAATTCCTAAAATTTGACTAAGTTTGAAATTTGTAAGATCTTCCAAGAACTAGAATTTGCATTATAACTCCTAGAGATCTGACAGGGAAAGTATAAGTTGAAATTTACATATGTATGTTTACTTTCTTATACTTTAAGTTATATTTCATGTATATAGCTAGGATGTTTGAGAGTGGTTTTAGATCTCTAGGAGTTATAATGCAAATTCTAGTTTTTTGAAGATCTCAAAAATTTTAAATAGTCAAATTTTAGGAAATAGCATGTCAAAATTCAGTAATCAAGAGGTCAAATTTTAGTAGTCAACAAGTTGTATCATATTTCTCTCTCACTCTCTCCTCT
>VDFB02271358.1:609738452-609929389 GCA_007258455.2 Sequoia sempervirens
GATCTTTACAATACCTCTTGAACTTGCTAGAACAAAACTCACTACCATTGTCAATCCTTAAACATTTTATTTTTCTTCCAGTTTTATTTTCCACAAGGTTTTTAAATTCCTTAAAATGACTAAACACTTTTGATTTAATTTTTAAGAAATAAACAAATTCCCTTCTTGAATAATCATCAATAAACAATACATAAAATCTTGATTTAGACAAAGAAGGAACATTTACTAGACCAAAAACATCATAATGTATGTAATCAAGTAAATCAAAAGATTTGTGAGGACTGGAGTAAAATGAAACACAATGTTGTTTACCATATATACAATGTCCACAAAATTTGAATTCAAGGTTACAATCATCAAGCCCTTCAACCAGGTTTTTATTCTTCAAGGTTTTTAAACCTTTTTCACCAATGTGGCCTAGCCTATGATGCCAGAGCATAGTCTTTTCTGTTGGAAGTTTAACTTCCATAGAGTTTTCACAATCAAGAAATTTTTCCTCTTTTTCTCCATGAGTAGCTTTTTGTGACTTTACATAGACACTATTGCATCGCACATCATGTGCATCCAGCTTATACTAGGTACCAATACAGACACCCATAGCTAGCACCATTGATCCTCTAGTCATCTTACAGCCATTTCCAAAGAACATGACTTGAACTCCAATATCATTCATCTTACTAACATAAAGTAGATTTTGAGCCAGATATGGTATATGCATTACATCATTGATTCCCTTCACTCTTCCATTAGGGAATTGAATTTTGACTCTTCCATGGCCAGCTATTTCCAGAGATGAATCGCTTGCCAAATACACCCTTCCACCATCATATTTTTCATACTTCATGAACAGTCTCTATGAGATGTCATGTGGAAAGATGCTTCAGAATCAATCAACCAGCCATCATCAGATGCCTATGTAGCCAAGGCTGCAATGAAAGCATCTGCATCACTCTGAGAAGAATCATTGTCGAAATAATACTTCTTCTTCTTCTTTTTATCCTTTTTACAATCCTTTCAAACAGGAGCAGGTTGCCCACAATTCCAACACTTTACCTTGGACTTCTTCCCAGGAGACTTTTATCTCCCTTTTGATTTTAATTTGGAATTCTTGTCCTTCTTCTTGCCTTTTTCTTTTGATCTGCCTCTAACAACAAGAGCCTCATTCACCATCTCAGAATATTTTCTTCTCATATCTTCTAATAACAAAGAAGAAACATCTTCCATCTCAAAAGTAGATTTCGTACTCCCAATGGCCATCACCAAGTGATCCCAAGAATCTGGAAAATAACATAATAACAACATACAATGATCTTCATCAATCTTCACACCCACAGATGCCAACTAAGCAATCAGCATGTTGAACACATTCAAGTGATCAATAACAAATGCTCCTTCCTGCATTTTCAAAGAGTACAACTTCTTCCTCAAGAACAACTTATTCACCAAGGACTTTCCCTGATAAATAGGTCCCAATCTTTTCCACAAAGAAGATGCAGTCTTTTCTTCATGTACATTGAGAAGAATAGAGTCTGCTAAATAGAGCCTTATCAGCCCTTTTGATTTTTGATCTACAAGGTCCCAATCCTCTTACTTCATGCCTGTAGGCTTCGTTCCATACACAGCAAGCCAAAGATCATGATCAACCAACAGATCTTCCATTTTAAGTTTCCACAACTCAAAATTTATTCCATTGAATTTCACAATTTTCATCTTTCTTGACATGCTTGCCATCTTAAACTGTAATTTGAATTATCAAACTTCTACAAAACTCCCACTAAATAGAATTGACTCAAAAAACCCAACGTACCCACAAGGATAACACAACTGTCCAAGCTCTAATACCACTTGTAAGGAAAGCTTGGGTATAGAACAAACTCTCCTAACATCAAAACCTCAGGGAAGAATGCATAGGTGACTTTAAATTTTGCAATTATATTTCAATTAAGATATTCATGAAAGAAATAACAGAAACAAAGAAATGAACACACATAGATGAACACCAGATTTAGGTGGGAAAACCCTTACAGGAGAAAAACCCACGACACCAAGAAAAGCCTCTTTGTATTACAGTAAAGAAAATTACATATAGAGTTCAGACTTAATTTTCTGATGTTAATTTACAGCAACATAATTTCCTTGATCAACCTTGTAGAGAACATCCTAGTTACAATGCTCTCTGTATTGAATTCATACACACTAATCACACATCAAACTATTCATCGAACTGATCATCATCTTCAATTATAGAGTATATCCTTGTTGTTCATGGTCTATTGATCTTCCTCATAGGAATGGCCGCAATAGTCCAACTGCTAGCTATTTACATTCTGCTTCTCTAATTGGTCAAAAACAAACCATGTAGGATAGTCATTCGGTCAAGGCATTCAAACTGTGTCGCATGTCGGTGAGACACTAGGCCGTGTCTCCCTGATGTCACAATGCCCAACCACAGAACCATCAACATGACCACCACTATTATCAAAACATCATACCAAACCTAAATCCAGCTTGTGCAGACCTATTGGAAAGAGTTTCGCTATCGCCAAGAGTCTCATAGAACTTTATGTCATACCGATGTTCATCGTGCAAATTTGTTGGTGAGACAAGCCATATCACTAAGACTTTATACCGATGATCAACACATGTAGCTCTATTAGCAGGACCATTGCTATCGGTGAGAGGTCATACTGATGTTCATACCCATTGGTGAGAGGAACTCTATTGCCAAGAGATCATATCGAGTGCACCAGCCTATTGGAGAGACCACATCCATCAACAAGAGTTCTTACCGAATGAAAACCCACCAACCAAGAGTCTCCCCGATGACACACATTGTCAGGATGAGTTATTCTGAGTGTGCATACCTCTCCCTGAAGACTTCAATAGCCACGAGTCTCCCCGATAACCATTAGAAACTAACCTATCAGCAAGAGATCTCCCTAGGTGGAAAGAGTTGGAAACTTCCATAGCGATCAACATGTTTTTCTGATGACTTCTATTGGCAATAAAAAAGCGGGTCACCAAAGTGATCTAGGCTTGCTTCAAGATTTGAGAATTAGAGCTGGTGGGTGGGACAGAGGGTCCTTGGCACTTTCTCTTTAGGTTTTCGTGCGGGTAAGTTGAAGACATTCTGTACGCTCATATATATATATATATATACGCCATTTGAGAGTGCTCTCCTCATATATATGCTTAGTTATATATGGTCTCTCTGCCACTCACTCTCTCTCACAATACATGGACTCGTATATAAATGCTCTTGTATATATAACTTATATACACTCTCTTTGAAAAAATGCTCTCTTGGCTCTGTCTCTCTCAGGTCCTCCATAAAATATATATATATATATATATACTCCTCTCATCTCTCTCATATAAAATGCTCCTCATATATATATATGTCATGCAAAAATGCAAGTGTCTCTCTTGGGAGTCTCTGTTAACTCTCTGCTCCTCAACATATATATATATAAAACTCTCCTCTCTCTATATATATACATCATATACATAACCATATAACCATATAACATATATATAAAATATACATATATATATATATAAAAACACTTTCCTCTAGGGTCTGTCTCTCCTCATGCCATACTCCTCATAAGTGCATACTCTCAATTGTCTCTCTTCATTTACTCTCTCAATTTGTCTCTCTTCACTTCTATCTCTGTCTCTCTCTTATATATATGCATATATAAATACAAAGGTCTCCTTTGAGATTCTCTCTTCTCTTGGGTATGTCTCTCTCAGTCTCACCTCTCTCCCTCTCTCTCTTAGGTCTCTACCACTCACAACCCATCTCTCCAAGTTCCCTATATAGAGAGATAGAGATAGAGAAAAGGAGAGAGACAAAGAGGTGGAGATAAAGAGGGAGAGATAGAGAGGGGTGAGATAGAGGGAGAGTGAGTGGTAAATATATAAAGAGGGTGTAGATAGAGAGATAAAGGTAGATGAAAGGAGAGAGATAGGTTGAGAGTTAAAGAGAGAAGAAGAGGGACACAAATATATCAATATATAGTGGAAGAGTGAAAATTGGGAGAGACAATGATAGAGGGAGATATAGAGAGATAGAGAGATGGGGCTATAGAGGTATAGAGATATATGGATAGAAAGGGATATGGAGAGAGAGAGATAATGAATAAGAGAGATAGGTAGAGATAATGATATATAAATAGATATAAAGAGAGAGATAGAGAGATATAGATAGAGGGAGAGATATATATATATATATATCCTTCTAGTTCATCTTGGGTAAATGTGCACATAGGATAAAAGAAAACAAGGAGGCCCTCTATGATGATTTATGAAAATTTTTACTCTCCTTAGTAGAAAATATATATTTTTCCATTATTTATTACTTCTTTAATGTTTCAATTCATTTAGGATGATTATTGCAAAAAAAAAGTGAAAAAAAGACTTTGTATGCAAGAATTATGAACATTTAAAATTTTAAAACTTAAGGAGCAACTTAAAATAATTATAATTAATTTTTTTGCTCAATATATAAAAATAATCTTATCCATTGTCTATAGCTCTAAATAACCTTTCCAACGCCTATTAAAAATCAAAATTTTTATCAATAACACAAAAGTTATGCCCATTTTTCTGAAGTGTTCTTTTTGGGCTTTCCAAAATGGATATCCATTATGAATAGATATCTTTTTTGGTTTGGTATTACCAAACCAAATAGATATTGTACCCAATCCATTCAAAAAGTCAATTTATTTTTTTGTGATTTTGATGAATTAATTTTTTTTTTCCTCATTACCACTTTTATGACCCCCATGATCTTGCACATGCCCATCAAACCTCATAAAATTTATTTTCAAATATATTTTATTCTTAACAATAGATTTAAATGATCTTAACTTATTTAGAGCCTTTTATTTTTCTTTGAGAAAGGTCACCCAAGTAATTCTAGAGTAATCATCTATTAAAACTACATAAAATACCTACCACCTTGAGAACTTTTTATTCTTGTAGGTCCATAAAGGTTTGTATGCACCAACTCCAAACATCCAGTTGTAAAATATTCCTTATTTTTGAACCTCTTCTTTGTCTATTTTCCAACTTGAAACTCTTTGCAAATTACATTTATAGGCTTTGTAATTCTTGGCATTGTAGATACTTAAAATTGTCCTGACTGATATTGCACACTTGAATGTAATTACTAACATTGTTTCATCCTAAATTCACTTTCTTGTCGACTATTTAATTGAATGATCCTATTTTTTCAATTAAATACATCAATTTCTCCTATTAATCAAATATCCAATATTATTTGACTAATTCACCCCTTTGACACTAACTTTCATCCTATTTATTTGAGTAATGCAAATTATTTGAATTAAACCCCTTATGTCCTCTCAATTAATTAAATAATCTTAAATTATTGAATTAAATATCATTTGACCCCCCCCTTTCATTAAATAGATTAATTTTTTAATGAGCATCCTAATTTCTCTCAACTTGCACAATTAAAACTTTTTTTTAATTATCAAACTCCTATTTTCCCTCACCCATCCACTTGCATGAGAATACTCCCTTGGAATATTCTTCCATTTGAACCCAAAATGGAATATTCTTTCCTAAAAACCTCTCTAACAAACTTCTTGAAATGTAGGAAGTGTGCTTCTTTGCATCATTGTGAGCCATTGATTAACTCTTTGATCCATGTGATCTTGAATTCTCATCCATTGATGAGAATCCTTGATCCATGCCTTCACCTTTCATGGATTCTCATCCCTTGATTGATCAAATAAATCTTATTCATTGATTCAACATTTTCTCCTATAAGTACATACCATTTCTATGAGAAAAGGATCCACTTCCATTTTAGCAAAGTTATGTTGTACATTTGCACACTCACCTTCATTCATCTTGTATCCATTTTATCTTTTCATCCATCTTTAGCTTAGTTTTCATCAATATTAGCTCATTTTCATCAATGGAGTTCATTTAAATGCTCATTTTATCAAAGGGACTGAGAAAGGGTGATCATTCCATATCAATATGGAACCGATCCCTCAATACGATGATGTTTGAAGCATTTAAATAGGTTTTTATTATTCATTTCTTGCTATATGTGTTTAGTGGCTTATGAATTTAATGGTTTTCAAGTATTTTATTGGAATTATACCTTAGTTAAATATTTCTTAGAATATATTGGATCTAGTGCATTTAGCTCATACTATGATTATAGTCACATTTTGGTGCTAGAGGAAGAGGAGAACTAACTTTATTTGAAAAAATTTCCTTGATATTTCTATGTTTTGTAGTTTATAAGAAGGGGGTTGCTTTTTCTTTTTAGTAGAGTAATGATTTTAAGGAACAATGACACTTTTGAAATGTGGAGTCACTTTTGGCTTTATGGCATCACTTTTGACTTATTTGACAAAGAGTTTATTTTGATAACAACAATGCTTTTTATGTCTCTATTTTTTGATAGGTATAGTAGAGAACCACTTTTGACTTTCACCAAAGTGACACTTTTGTAGAGTAGTGGCACTTTTGCAAAATAAAGATGTTGCAGTTTACCATAGTGATACTTTTGTAGAACAACAACACTATTGCAAGGTAAAACAAAGAGCTATATTTTAATATTTTCTTTGAATTTTTAGTTTAATCCACTCTCCAATCATTTAATAACTTCTAGTTTTTTTGATGAGGCTAACTGATTTTACATATTTGGAAAGGAGCAAAAAACTAGGAAATTATTTGACCCAACTTAGTGGGGTCATAACTTTCTACTCGGCACTCAAAATTCAAATCCATTTACACTGTTGGAAAGGTCTCCAATAGTACTAACTTGGATCTTGAAAATACATGCCTATAAAAAAATATTTTATTGAACTAACACAAGTTTCAACCCCAAATTCCACTCTGAAGACCTCCAAAAATACGTTTTACTAGAACCTAGAAAATACCAAAAAAATCTAAAATTTTGGATTTTTTGTTTTTCTTAGGTTTTTTTATTGTAAAAGTATTTTAAAAAATTATGGGATGATATAACCCATCATATGCTACTTTATTTCATGTTTTAGGATAAATATTTTTCAAATTGGATTTAAAATTTATAATGCTACAATCTTTCAAAGCTGGTTAAAATTGAACCCATACATCCTCACCATTGCAATGAAAATTGAACAAATACAAATTTATACTTTAGTTTATCTCTATTTAAAATGAAGTCATCATTTCCTTTAAGGATTTAAAAAGAATGAGTTTATTTCATGAGTTCTTTTCTTGTGTAAACTTGTAGTATGTATCCACTCTCCTTACGCTTCGTGTGATCTTGGGTGAGAAGAAACACTCAAAGTGTACAAATTTTTTGGTCACCCTAAGAACTTGCTATGTATCCATTTCCCTTGCACTTCGTGTGATATTGGGTGAAGAGAAATATAATTTTTTTCATCTTTATTAGAAAGGGCCTACTAATGAGATACATCCCGCAATAGAGAACTTATATAAGTGACTCTAAACAAAGCATGTTTACTAGAAGGCTATATAAAGGTTGCAAACTTGAGAAATAGTAGCCTCAATCTATGGTGGGAATAACATACTATGCCGCATCCTCATCTTGACATATGGGTTGAGAAGGAATGGCTAATTCCTTTAGTGGCTTATAGGTGATTTATACATCTCAGTGTTCATAGTTGTCATTAAACACTAAATGTCATAGAAACCTATCCTTGTTTTCTGAAATGTACTTTGAAGTAGTGCATAGGAGGTGTACCACTCTTGAAGTTAATTTTACCACACCTGGTTTTTGGTTGAGGCAATAAAAAAAGAAGGGAAAGGCCTCTTTTGTTTGGAATGTCAAGACTGTACATTTCCTTGACATGTCTTAATTTTCCAATCCATCTTCATGGATTAAATCATTCCTTAGGGGATGAGGTAATCCTACCAATAATTATGTACCTACTCTATTAGGTTGTAATTTCTTATTCTTGTTGAGTCAATTTGACACATTACTTGGTTCCAAAACAATTCAAATAAACATCAACACATTCTTCAAATTTCAAGCCCTTCAGACTTAGTGTGGATACATTTTAAAATCCCAATAATGCTACTTTTCCCTAAGGATTTTTTTCCTTAGAGGCTTCCTCAAAACATCAAAAATTGTCATCCTCTGTTTTGAGGGATAGAATTACCAATTTTCTCCAAGTTTCATTCAAGGAAACCCTAGAGATCTCAATCAAAGGATGGAATTATGGAAAGATATCTACTAAAAGGGTGTCCTAGGGTGAGATTAAAGACTAAAAAGGAGTTCACCACTAGTCTAGGGCTTGGAAAGACAAGAAATGTAAAAGGTATGCAAAGCTTAAGTAAATGACCTAATAATGAACTCAAATCGGAATATTAAACTGAGAAATTATAAAGGTGCACCTAGAAACCAAAGATGCCTAGATGAAGCTCTGAAATCCTAGAAATTTTTCTTTTTGATCCACACTAGGTCTCATACACTAGTAGGGGTGATTTAGTCATAGTTTAGGGTTCATGCTGAAACTGGAATCTGGAACTACTAAACCAAAATCTACAGAAAATTCCTAAAAATAGCTATACTAGGACTCATATGCCATAATTGGTGATTTAGTCCTAGTATTAAGGTTGGTCTAAAAATTTGATATCCTCTAATGGTCTCCTATATCTTCCTTCCTATCAAATCCTTGGTTTTGAAACATTGAATTCATCCTTGTATGATACTTTTCATGATCTTGCAATATGGATGACAACTTTGACAACTTGACAATTTTCTCGAAACTTACTCTTCAATGGATCTTCAACCTAAATCATCTAGATTTACAAATCACACACTAAAGAGAGTGGAAAATGTTGTTTTGTTAGTGGATAGGGGATCACCTTGGTCAAAACCTATTTTGGTAATAAAACCTTGAAATGAAATCAAATAGAATGAAGGAATGACGAATGAACAAGTATGTTATGTTGCAACTCACCAAACCGTCAAACAAAAGGTTGCAATCTTGTATATAATGGCTAGCATTAAAATGTGAATCTTGAATCTTGCTTGAAGGATATGTATGTTGACTTGAATGCTTGCTTGAACCACAATAATCTATATCACAAATGTTAGCTCAAAAACAAGCATGATGCATGATGACTTTGACATAATACTTGTGATTAGTTGAAAAATGGATGTTTTCATGGTTTAGGACATAGAACAACACTTTTCTCCAACTAATATTCAAGGATGCACTAGAGATATCAACCCAATGAAGAATGAAGGAAGAGATCTAACAATAGGGTATCTTAGGATATGATTTTAGATTACATGAGCCTGGGTTCCCCACCAAGTCAAAACTTGGAAAAGACAATGATACGCAAGATGAAATGCAAAACCTAGTTTGATGCAATGCTTCATTAAATGACTTAGAAAAGTAAGAAAAATAACACAAAAACTATAGAACATAAAGTGTGCACCTGGAAATTTGTAGAGGGCTGAATGAAGACTAGAAATACTACTAATCTTGAAATTTTGGCCTATTGGGACTAATTCACCATTGTAGGCGAATCAGTCCTAGATCAAGGTTTTTGTACAAGAACAAGTTTCTCAGAAAAGGATATGATATTCAGGTCATAAATGAAAGAGGGCCCAAAATCCAATGTGAAACTGTAAATAAATACACTTTACAACACTAAATTAAGGAAAAAATGGGTTTATTTAGCTTAGATGGGCCTTGAATCCCATGTGAATTTGTAAAACACATTAAAACACTAGATTAGGTCCACTTTAGTTTACAAGCCTCCTCAATTTAATGTGAAGCTATAAATAAATACATTTACAACATTTTAAATTAAGGCAGAGTTAAGTTAATTTAGCTTTAAAAGGGCCCAAGACCTAATGTGGATGTGTAAAATACCTCACAACACTAGATCAAGGTGATATCAATTTATGATTAATTATTCTCGAATTAAGAAAGGAATACATTTTTCTACAATACATTTAGCCCCCACTTTAGTGAGAGGATGAATTTGCTTCAAACTCACACTAAAGTAGACATTCAAGAGGGGTCCAATCATTCCAATGTGGATGGTAAAGTATGAAAAAGATAAAAGGAGGTGCTTAAGCCCCCAAGATCCAAGATCCTATGTCAAACCAACATAATCACAAAAGGACACACACAAGATCTATGGTATGAAACAAAAAAGATATGAAAGCATGCAATGCCAAAGATATAGAGAAGAAATAGAAGAATAAGATAGGTAGATCCAACTTCAAAAATGTGCTCACTCTAGGACCACAAAACTTTAGGTCATCCGCGGGGTGATTAATCCCAAAGAAGTGGTTTAGTGAGAAAGTCATTCCAGTGTGTCAGATTCCCACTGTATAATGAGAAATTCATGCCAATGTGCTAGCCTCCCATCATACTAACCATACCAAAGTTATCCTTCTGATAACTTTGATAAGGCACCATAATGAAAATGCTTTTTAATGTCATGTAAAAAAAATTTTAAAGGGGATTTTTCTTTGTTCATGTAATGTTATTCCTCCTTGGGAGCATTATCCCCAATGTCTCCAAGAGAGGACAAGTCAAGGTGTCAGATCATTTCCCATGGGATGCCTCATTTTTATCATGCCATGTTAGTAGATCATACACTCTTGGATTGCATAAAACCCAATGACACCACCAAGAAGAGAACAAAAAAAAAAAAAAAAGGAAAATTATGCCATTATTTTTCAAAATATGTCATCTATGTATGCCCCATTTTAAAGTGGTTGCTACACCAATCCTTTGTGAACAATTACTTTAAGTGACAATGATAAATGTTGACATGAAGAAGACATGAAGACCAACTTGGGTATTCCTAGTCTTATGTTTCCAAATCAAACTACATCATGGATAAGTATGTCACATGTGAACCAACTTAGGCATACCACCCACATCCCAAGCTTTCTCTTATATGTATATGCCTCATTTGTCAGATCATTTCCCATGGGATGCCTTGTTCACATTATATGCCATGATAGTAGATCGTACACTCTTGGATGACAACAAACCCAATGACACCACCAAGAAGAGAACACATCACAAGAGAAAAGGAAAATGATGTCATGAAATTTATTAAAAGATGTCATCGATGTATGCCTCCACTTTAATGGTTGCCTACACACCATCCTTGTGAACAATTACTTTAAGTAGACAATGATATTTGACATGAAAGACATGAGAGCCAACTTGGAAAGTGTTATGCCTAGTCATATGTTTCCAAATCAAACTTCATATGGATAAGTATGTACATGTGTGAACCAACAAGGCATGCCACCCACATCCCAAACTTTCTCTTATATGTATATGAAGGTGGTTAACTAGCCAAAGAGACAGCGAAAAGTGACATATGGGAAAAAGGCACCGGCCCCTTGCCTATAGTGCACAACAAAATGAGCCTAGAGTGGATGATGATATGCCACTCCTTGAAAAAATGGAATGACATGCAATAGTGAGTATAATATGATCCTACAACTATTACATGGCAAGGAGAAACAACTAATGTTATTTGATTATGATGAGTAAACAAAGTTTCAACTTGATACATATTTAATGAGATATATATCAGCTTTGGATGAATCAAAGTTAAAGTTTTCTTGAAAGAAAATTTTGTGATAGTGTTGACATTGAATGAATGCTTTTTTTTTTAGGGATAATTACCAAGATGATTTGTCATTTCTTGCATTTTAGGCTCTATAGGGACATGGATACCTTGTTCTATAGCACCACATCCTTTCCCAAGTTGCTTCATAAGTCTTTTAGGTTTGGGGTTGGCCTTGATTGTATACAATTTGTTATATATGTGAGAAACATCATTATAAGTTAGTTGATGTGAAACACTATCATTATTGAGTTTCCTTTTAGGTAGTTCTAAGATGAGCACAAGTTTCTTTTGAACTTGTGGTTGTTGTGAGGCTGGATGAATGATAAGTTGAGGGTTAGGTGGGTTGATAATTAGAGGACTCGAAGGAGCTCTAATGTTCATAAAATCAACACTATTGTCCTTGTTTTCATAATCTCTTAGTGAAGTTAAGTCTAATGTTACTTCATCTTCTACATCTAAGGAATTCACATCAGTATTGCTTGAAAGGAGTTTGACAATGTTGTTGTTTTCTTACACCATGATACCTTCCCTAGTAGGATAGTTTTTAGGAGAACTACAAACTATATCTTCATGACATTTAAAGATTGGTTCTTCTAAAATGACTTCATTGCAAGTAGGGGAATGATCAATGATTGAATTGTCTTGTTCATCAATTATGTTATTGTCTTACATTCCATAATGTTTTCCCACATAAGATTCTCATCGATTGAATCTTGTAACACCATAATATATTCTTAACCAATAGGAGAGATATTAGGAGAGGGGGAAATTTAATTTCAATCCATAATTTCATCCTTTATTGGTATGATCTCATTCTCTTGTTCCATAATATCTACCCTAGTAGGAGAGCTTTTAGGAAAGTGACAAACAATAGGTTCATCACATTTCAAGATTAGATTTTGTGAAGTAGCTTCATCACACATAAGGGAGGCATCAAGACAAGAGAAACTATAAGTTTCATGATTACCAATGATTGGAATTTTTTGTTCAAATATGTCTTCCCAAATGGTAGGGGAATTCGAGAAGGGAGGGATAAGATTCTCATGAGTCTCAATAAGAACATCTTCTAACACTAAACTATCTTCTTCATGTCTAGAGAAGATATTAGAAGAAGGAAAGGTTTGATTGTCATGATTATCTACATTTACATCCCCATGTCCTCTAATGTCTTCCCAAGTAGGAGAGGTAGGATTTTCATAGCTCTCAATTATTGGATCTCTTAATATCAACATATCCTCCACACAAATGTGTTTTTCATGATCATTCACAATTGTATCCTTATTCATTAAAGAATTTTCACAAGTAGTGGATGTGCTGGGAGATGAATGGAGACTAGGTAAAGTAGTGGCCATGATCTCATCTTCATGTGTCATAATATATTTCCAAAGGAGAAGACAAAAAATAATTTCATGATTCTCAATGATTCTATCTCCTATCACCAAGATACCTTCATCACTAATAGGACAGGCAATGAGAGAAGAAAAATTATGATTGTCATGATTGTCAATGGTTGCATCGTCTTGTATCAAACCTTTAGTGGATGATCTAAGAGAGATGAAGTCGTCAAGGGCTTCATCTAACATTGAAAATTCATCACTACTAAAGGGTTTGAATGATATTTTTTCTCTAAGGTTAACCATTTTTTTGTTTATTTCTTTTGATGTTTTTAGTTTTATGTTTTCATTCTCTAATGATTGTTGAATGTAATATGATCTAAGTGAACTAGGAACTAATGTTGAAAATGAAAACAATAGTAATCTAATTCTATCTACAATTGCCATGCATGTAAATTATGCTACTTCTAATGATTTAAATGTAATAGAAAGTAATCAAACTGAAATAGAAAAGCAATAACAATAACCAGAAGCTTGAAAACAGATAATTTAACTCTGTAAAATGTAGTTCAGAATATGTAAAGTGATTGATTAGCCCAAGGTGGAGAATGAGTCCTAGCAATGGTTTTTTAAATATTTTTCTAATTTTTTTGTTCGATTTTTTTTTTTTTGAGATTTAAGATGTAAATGCAGACTTTAGATAATTTTCAGGGAGATTAAATACAAAAATTCAAGCTATATGAGCTTGCACTAATGCAAAATTTAGAAACCATAGATTCCAATTAACTAATGCAAATCGTAATGCAAAGTCAATGCAAGCTAGATCTATGATGATGCTGGAATCCAAATAAGAAAAGAAGGTTTTAAATGTAAGTTCATCAAAAGATTAGTTGAAAAATGGATGTTTTTATGGTTTATGACATAAAACATCACTTTTCTCCAACTAACATTCAAGGATGCCATAGAGATCTCAACCCAATGAAGAATGAAGGAAGGGATATGATAATAAGGTATCTTAGGAAATGATTTTAGATTACAAGAGGAGTTCACCACGAAGTCAAAACTTGGAAAATATAATGGCATGCTAGATGGAATGCAAAACCTAGTTTGATGCAATGCTTCATTAAATGACTTAGAAAAGTAAACAAAACAACACAAAAAACTACAAAATAGAAAGTGTGCACCTAGAAATTTGTAGAGGCCTAAATGAAGACTAGAAATGCTGATGATCCTCAAATTTTGGCCTACTAGGACTCATTCACCATTATAGGTGAATCATTCCCAGATTAGGCTTTCTATACAAGAACAGGTTTCTCAAAAAAAGGTATCTAAAACTACAAAAACCTCAAAATTGACCCAAAATGGGACTCATTTTCCAATCTTGGTAAATGAATCCACTTAGGGTTTTCTAAAATTTGAAGGTCTAAATTTGTTCTTTGTTGTTTTCTCTTCATGTTCCTCATGAGTTTTGGATCTGAAACTACCAAATTTAGACCTACAAGTGACTTTTTATGAAAATTATGACCTGATAAATAGGAAAATCACTCCAATAATCTTGTAGCCTATTGCTCAATGATCTCCACTCCTTCAAAGCACCTAGATCTGAAATCACACAAAGAGAGAGAGAGAGAGAGAGAGAGAGAGAGAGAGAGAGAGAGAGAGTTGATTGTTAGGGAATAAGGGTTTGCCTTGGTCAAACCCCTTTTAGGTAATTAAACTAAATGATGAAATGAGATAATCAAGCATGAACATGAAATAATGCAATTAGAAATTTTCCATGATGATGGATCTTGAATTGCTATAATTATTGATGAACAATCTTCCTTTGAATACCTTATAATTGATCTTAAGAGCTAGCTTGAGGACCTTGTGAAGACTTGGAATGCTTAAATCTTGAATACTTGACCTAATAAAATGAATGATTGATGTTTCTTCTTATGAAATGAGGATTTGAAAGCTTTCTTATATAGGAAATCCACTCAAATAACTATTAATTTGATCCCCAAGGCCGACATTGAAGAAATTTAAACTTAAAACCCAAATTTTCTACTCAAACCTCAAAAATAGCTCAAATGGGACTCATTCGCCAAGCTTTCTAAATAATTCCCAAATACATGGGACTCATTCACCTAGAGTGGAAAATGGGTCCTATAAGGGCTATTTTTCCAGCTAGGATATAGGGGAGTCAAGAAATTAAGCTTATATGTTGATCTTGTTAGGTTTTTTATTAAAATATGCCTTGGGATGCACAATATAGGGTCATAGGGGAATATTAATGATAATATTAAGGTCATAAATGGAAGAGGGCCCAAAATCCAATGTGAAAGTGTAAATAAATACACTTTACAACACTAAATTAAGGAAAAATTGGGTTTATTTAGCTTAGAAGGGCTCTAAATCCCATGTGAATGTCTAAAACACATTACAACACTAGAATAGGTTCACTTTAGTTTAAAATCCTCCTCAATTTAATGTGAATATGTAAATAAATACATTTTACAACATTAAATTAAGGCAGAGCCTAATGTTACTTCATCATCTATATCTAAGGAATTCACATCACTATTGCTTGAAAGGAGTTTGACAATGTTGTTGTTTTCGTGCACCATGATACCTTCCCTAGTAGGATATTTTTTAGGAGAACTACAAACTATATCTTCATGACATTTAAAGGTTGGTTCTTCTAAAATGAATTCATCGCAAGTAGGGGAATGATCAATGGTTGAATTGTCTTGTTCATCAATTATGTTATTGTCTTACATTCCATAATGTTTTCCCACATAAGATTCTCATCGATTGAATCTTGTAACACCATAATATCTTCTTCACCAATAGGAGAGATATTAAGAGAGGGGGAAATTTAATTTCTATCCATAATTTCATCCTTTATTGCTATGATATCATTCTCTTGTTCCATAATATCTACCCTAGTAGGAGAGCTTTTAGGAAAGTGAAAAACAATAGGTTCATCACATTTCAATATTAGATTTTGTGAAGTAGCTTCATCACACATAAGGGAGGCATCAAGACAAGAGCAACTATAAGTTTCATTATTACCAATGATTGGAATTTTTTGTTCAAATAGGTCTTCCCAAATGGTAGGGGAATTAGGGAATGGAGGGATATGATTCTCATGAGTCTCAATAAGGATATCTTCTAACACTTAAATATCTTCTTCATGTCTAGAGAAGATATTAGAAGAAGGAAAGGTTTGATATTCATGATTATCTACATTTACATCCACATGTCCTCTAATATCTTCCCAAGTAGGAGAGGTAGGATTTTCATAGCTCTCAATTATTGGATCTCTTAATATCAACATATCCTCCACAAAAATGTGTTTTTCATGATTATTCATGATTGTATCCTTATTCATTAAAGAATTTTCACAAGTAGCGGATGTGTTGGAACATGAATGGAGACTAGGTAAAGTAGTGGCCATGATCTCAGATTCATGTGTCCTAATATATTTCCAAAGGAGAAGACAAAAAATAATTTCATGATTCTCAATGATTCTATCTCCTATCACCAAGATACCTTCGTCGCTAACAGGAGAGGCAATGAGAGAAGAAAAATTATGATTGTCATGATTGTCAATGGTTGCATCCTCTTGTATCAAACCTTTAGTGGATGATCTAAGAGAGATGAATTTGTAAAGGGCTTAATCTAACATTGAAAATTCATCAGTACTAAAGGGTTTGAATAATATGTTTTCTCTAAGGTTAACCATTTTTTTGTTTATTTCTTTTGATGTTTTTAGTTCTATGTTTTCATTTTCTAATGATTGTTTGTAAGGAAAGCAGAGGTGCGAAAACACTTTCCTAATGTCAAATCCATAGGGAATAATGCAATACAGGGCTTTTAATTTTTGAAATTACAATCTAATTAAGACACACATGAAAGATTTACATAAATAGAGCAAATACACAAAGAAAATTGAACATCAGATTTACGTGGGAAACCCTTTCAGGAAAAAACCCACCACACCTAGTTGAATCTCTTTGTATTACAGTAACAATAATTACATACAATTAGAAATACAACTCTCTGGTATTTCATAGTAGCTTCAACATTCACTATTCAATCTCTCTCTCAGAAAATCTATGAAAATAAATCTTACTCAACTTGATTTCAAATCAAAATCAATCTGCTTTAATTCTATTCACATTCTGATTTTGACTTATGTGCATCCTTATCTACCAGATCTCCATCAAAGAAAGTTTCCATGCCGATTCATATTTTTCCCTACAAGCTATTTTTCTCTAGTGTCACAATAGTTACAAGAATCCAACCATCATTAGTTTGAAAGAGGTTTCCTCTGATTGGTCCAGTAGGATGCCACACAGGATGATCACATGATCAACAGAGTTCACACTTTGTTGGCATATCGGTGAGACACTAACAGTGTCTCCCCAATGCCACAAAGAATTCGGTAATGATATTGGTTCCCCAACAGTTGGCAAGAGAAAACTCATTTGAAAAGTTATACCAAAACTCATCAAGACCTCTTATCGAAGTCTTCGAGTCATGTCGATGAGTGATTTCCTTTTAGCATAACAATCACATTTCAGAGAGACTCATAGCAAAGTGAAGAGTCACAACGATGAGATAAACTATCAGCAAGACACTACATTCTCACCACAACTTCCCATTGACCTCAGCATGCTACACTGAAGCCTAACATCTATCGGCAAGACCCCAAGGTTTTGGTGAGACTTCATACTGCATCACCAAGCTTCCATCAAATGACACTGTTGGCAAGACTCAAGTGTTTCACTGTGGCTTTTCTCTAAGTACCGAACATCTTACCAAAGACCATCGACAAGACTTACCCATGTCGCCAAGACTTCTCAGTGAAGTCTTTTGTTACTATGAAGACACCACAAGAATCCTCTTGTCGGTGAGACTTTTCAATTTTTTTAAGACATATCTCTGTGACCTTTAGGTTACCCTGACATCGGTGACACATACAACAGTCACCAAGACTTCATGTCGAAGTCTTTGAGTCACTATGAATGAACCAAGAGAAAACCCCCATCGGCAAGACTTACCTTCTCGTTGAGAGATCTCCCCAAGATCCTTGTGTTAGCCCGATAGCAGTATGCTATCGGTGAGACATTCACCATTCGCTGGGACCTCTCTCTGACACCTGTGAGAAAGCTCAATAAATTCAACTATCGCCCAGAGTTTTTCTGATTGCCAAAAGGTCATGCCGAACACAGAGAGTCACAATGATAGACTTCATTTGGTAAGACATCAACTCTGTCTTGGTGACATGAACCTATCAAGCAAATTTACAATAGTTAGTCGCCCAGACATGAACAATGTGACAATGACTTTTCCATTCAGGAGTTCCATGTCAGTGAGGATTGAGGCATAAATTCCAATAAGCTCCCACTTGACAAAGATCTTACTGATACCTCCAGAGCATACACAAACTACTAAATAACATGGGCCAAGAGGCCCATCGAACTGGCACACCACCTGTATTTTTCTATGCTCACAGGCTTCGTCAATGCATCTGCAACATTCCTAGAAGTACCCACTTTCTCCAAAGAGACCTTCCCATCCTCCACCATATCTCATACAAAGTGATACTATATATCTATATGTTTCATCCTGGCATGGAAAGTAGGATTCTTTGGCAAACATATAGCACTCTAACTATCACAATAGATAGTAATATTCTCTACATCAAAACCAATGTTAGAACAAAAAAGTTTTAACCAAATTACTTCTTTATAGGCATGTGTTGCTGCCATGTATTCTGCCTCTATAGTGGACAAAGCAACTACAGCTTGCCGCTTGCTCACCCAACTCACTGCACCAACATTCATCATGAAAACATATCCACTGGTGGATATTCTGTTGTCAATGTCCCCTGCCCAATCAGAATCAACATATCCTTGAATGTTGAGAGTCTTCTGTGATTCAACCAAGTTACCATGGTAATACAAAGCATAGTCTAAAGTACCCTTCAGATATCTAAACACTCTCTTCACAACATCCCAATGTGTTCTTCCAGGATTTTCCATAAAATGACTAAAAATTCCCACTACTTGGGCAATGTCTGGCCTTGTACAGACCATAGCATACATGAGACTACCAATTGCACTTGCGTAAGGCACACTGGTCATGTCCTCCATCTCAGAAGAAGATTTAGGACAATCCTCAATAGATAGTTTTGTTCCCTGCATAATTGGAACAACTAGCTGTTTGCAATCAATCATACAAAATTTCTCTAGAATAGTCATGATGTACTTA
Organism: Sequoia sempervirens; assembly: GCA_007258455.2. Lineage (NCBI taxonomy): Eukaryota > Viridiplantae > Streptophyta > Pinopsida > Cupressales > Cupressaceae > Sequoia > Sequoia sempervirens. The sequence goes on from VDFB02271358.1 coordinate 609,757,670, forward strand.
CTCTGACTGAGCCAAAGTTTTATATTTTTCCTATCCCTGGTTATTTCCATTCCCAGAATGTACCCTGCTACACCAAGATCTTTCATTTCAAAATTTACAGACAACTGAGACTTAAGATCAAAAATCATTAGCTTACTATTACCTATAAGCAACATATCATCAACATATAGAGCAATAATAAGAATTTGATCACTTTTAGCTTTTTAATACACACAGTGATCACATTTTGATCTTACAAATCCCAATGACAAAGCAAACATGTCAAAATTTTGGTACCACATTCTACGAGACTGTTTTAAACCATTCAAAAATTTCTTTAACTTGCAAACTAGTCTTTCTTTACCTTTCTCCACAAAGTGTTCTAGCTGAGACATATACATTTCTTCTTCAAGATCACCATGAAGAAATGTTGTTTTCACATCCATCTGCTCAATTTCTAAGTCAGACACTGCTGCAAGTGACAAAAAAAATCTAATAGATGTCAGCTTAGCTATAGGAGAAAAGATTTCTCCATAATCAATTCCCTCTACCTAGGAATATCCTTTTGCAACCAGCCTTGCTTTATATTTTTTCATGCTCTCATCCAGACCTATTTTATTTTTGAATATCCACTTGCAGCCTACATATTTTCTGCCTTTAGGCAATGGAACCAAACTCCAGGTTTCATTCTTTTCTAATTATGCCATTTCTTCATTCATGGCTTCCAACCAAGAGTTTGAATCAGATATTTTAATTTCAGAGTCCTAGGTTCATCAATGCTAGAAATTAAAGCATAGGAACAAGTAGATTCTATTAAAGAAAACCCATACCTATCAAGTTGCTTTATTTCACGAGTTGACCTCGTCATAGGCTGAGGCTGAGGTGGTTCTTCATTTTCATCAGAACTTTTAGAACTACTTGAGCTCTCCTCAGTATCAGGTACATTTTGATTTTTCAATTCCTCTTTATCTAGTGTCTGAGGGATTGCTACTACATCCTTTTCATTTTTTGATTTCTTATCTGACTGTAGATCCAAAGTAGAAGGTTTCACCTCATGAAAGATAACGCTTCTGCTATGCAAAACCTTCTCAGTATCAGGATTCCAAAGCTTGTATCCTTTTATTCTAGCACTATAGCCAATAAAAATACACTTCACATCTTTTTTTTCCAACTTAGATATTTTTTCAAATGGCACATATGCATATGCCTCACAGCCAAAGACACAAATATTTCTAAGAGAGGGCTTCTTTCCAAACCATGCTTCCAAAGGTGTCTTCTCAACAAGAGCAGAGTTAAGGGAGTGATTTACCAAGTAACATGCTATAGAGATTGCTTCATCCCAGAACTTCTCCTCCAAGCTAGCACTGCTCAGCATACTTCATGCTCTTTCCATTATTGTCCTATTGAACCTTTCAACAACTCCATTTTGCTGTGGAGTGTAAGGTGTAGTCTTGTGTCTTTTGATCCCATGATCTTTACAGTACCTTCTGAATTCATCTGAAAAGAACTCACCGCCATTGTCAGTCCTTAAACATTTTATTTTTCTACTAGTCTAATTTTCTACAAGGTTTTTAAATTTCTTAAACTGACTGAACACTTCTGATTTACTTTTTAGAAAATATACAAATGCTCTTCTTGAATAATCATCAATAAATTACACATAGTATCTTGATTTAAGAAAAGAAGGGACATTCACTGGACCAAATACATCAGAATGTATATAATCAAGCAAATTAGAAGTTTTGTGAGGACTAGAATAAAATGAAACATGGTGCTGCTTTCCATATATGCAATGTCACAAAAATTGAACTTAAGGTTACAATCTTCAAGCCCTTCTACCAGTTTTTTATTTTTCAAGGTTTTAAAACTTTTCTCACCAATGTGGCCAAGCCTATGATGCTAGAGCATAGTCTTTTCTGCTAGAGGTTTAACCTCCATGGCGTTTACTCCATCAGGAACATTTTCCTTCTTTTCTCCATGAGCAGCTTTTAGTGACTTTGTAGAGACACTATTGCATTGAACAATATGTGCATCCAACTTGTACATGGTACTGATTCGAGCACCTCTTGCTAGCACCATAGAGCCTCTAGTCATCTTGCAGCCATTTCTAGAGAATGTGACTTGCACTTCGATATCATTCAGCTTACTTATAGAAATTAAATTATGAGCCAAACGTAGTATGTGCATTACATCATTGATTCCCTTCACTCTTCCATCAGGGAATTGAATTTTGACTCTTCCATGACCAAAAATTTCCAAAGATGAATCACTTGCCAAATACACCTTTCCACCATTGTATTCTTCATACTTCATGAACCATTCTCTATGAGATGTCATGTGGAAAGATGCTCCAGAATCAATCAGCCAAACATCATCTGATGCCCATGTAGCCAAAGCTACAATGAAGGCATCTGCATCACTATGAGAAGAATCATTTCCAGAAGAGTTCTTCTTTTTCTCCTCCTTACAATCCTTTCGGACATGACCAGGTTTCCCATAGCTCCAGCACTTCACCTTTGACTTCTTTCCAGGAGACTTTGATCTCCCTTCTGATTTTGATCTGGACTTCTTGTCCTTCTTCTTACCTTTCTCCTTTGGTCTACCTCTGACAGCCAGAGCCTCCTTTGCCATATCAAAAGATTTTCTTCTCATTTCTTCTAATAACAGAGAAGCAACAACATCTTCCATTTTGAATGTGGATGTTATACTCCCTATGACCATCACCAAATGATCCCAAGAGTTAGGTAGAGAACATAGCAACAACATGCAACAATCTTCATCTTCAATCTTTACGCAAACAGATGTCAACTGAGCAATCAACGTGTTGAAAGAATTTAAGTGATGAACAATAGACCCTCCTTCCTACATTCTCAATGAGTACAACTTCTTCCTCAAGAACAACTTGTTCACCAAGGACTTTCCTTGATAAATAGATGCTAATCTTTTCCACAAGGAAGAGGTAATCTTTTCTTAATGCACGTTCAGAAGAACAGAGTTTGCTAAATAGAGCCTTATTAGCCCTTTTGATTTTCTATCTGACAGATCCCAATCTTCTTGCTTCATGCCTTGAGGCATAGTTCTAGACACAGCAAGCCATAGATCACGATCCACTAACAAATCTTCAATCTTGAGTTTCCACAACTCAAAGTTGAGACCATTGAGTTTCTCTATTTCCATCTTTCTGGATGTGCTCGACATTTTAATTTGTAATTAAATTATCAGACCTCTACAAAACTCCCACTAGAAAAGGATTGACACAAAAAACCCAACCCACTCACAAGGACAACACAACTAGCCAGACTCTAATACCACTTGTAAGGAAAGCAGAGGTGCGAAAAAACTTTCCCAATGTCAAATCCATAGGGAAGAATGTAATATAGGGATTTTAATTTTTCAAATTACAATCTAATTAAGACACACATGAAAGATTTACAGAAATAGAGAAAATACACAAAGACAACTGAACAATAGATTTACATGGGAAACCCTTTTGGGAAAAAACCCACCACACCAAGTTGAATCTCTTTGTATTATAGTAACAATAATTACATATAATCAGAAATACAACTCTCTGGTATTTCACAGTAGCTTCAACATTCACTGTTCAATCTATCTCTTAGAAAATCTCTCAAAAGAAATCTTACTCAACTTGATTTCAAATCAGAATCGATCTGCTTTAATTCTATTCACATTCTGATTTTTCCTTCTGTGCATCCTTATCCACTAGATCTCCATCAAAGAAAGTTTCCATGTCAATTTATATTTTTCCCTACAAGTTGTTTTTCTCTAGCATTGCAATAGTTACAAAAATCCAACTGTCATCAGTTTGAAAGAGGCTTCCTTCGATTGGTCCAGCAGGATGCCACACAGGATGATCACATGGTCAACGAAGTTCACACTTTGTTGGCATATTGGTGAGACACTAACAGTGTCTCCCCGATGCCACAAAGAATTCACTAATGATATCAGTTCCCCAACAGTTGGAAAGAGAAAACTCATTCAACAAGTCATACCAAAACTCGTTAAGACCTCTTATCGAAGTCTTCAAGTCATGTTGATGAGTGATTTCCATTTGGTGTAACAATCACATTTCAGAGAGATTCATATCAAAGTCAGGAGTCACAACGATGAGATAAACTATCAGCAAGACACTATGTTCAAGCCATAACTTCTCATTGACCTCAACATGCTACACCGAAGCCTGACATCTATCGGCAAGACCCTAAGGTTTCAGTGAGACGTCATACCACATGACCAAGCTTCCACCAAATGAAACTGTCGACAAGACTCAAGTGTTTCACCGTGACCTTTCTCTGAGTGCCCAATGTCTTACCAAAGACCATCAGCAAGACTTACCCAAGTCGCCAAGACTTCTCAGCAAATTCTTTTGTTACCGCGAAGACACCATGAGAATTCTCTTGTCGGTGAGACTTTCTAGTTTCATTGAGACATCTCCCCGTGACCTTTAGGTTACCCTGACATCAGCGAGACATACAATGGTCACCAAGACTTCATGCTAAAGTCTTTGAGTCACCACAAATGAACCAATAGAAAACCCCCATCGGCGAGACTTACCTTCTCGCTGAGAGATCTCTCAGAGATCCTTGTGTTAGCCTAATAGTAGTATGCTATTGGTGAGACATTCACCATTCGCTAGGACCTCTCTTCGACACCTGTGAGAAAGCCTGATAAAATCAATTGTCGCCCAAAGTTCTTCTGATCGCCAAAAGGTCATGCCAAACACAGAGAGTCATAGCTATAGACTTCATTCGGCAAGACATCAACTCTATCTTGGGGACATGAACCTGTCAAGAAGATTTACAAGAGTTAGTCGCCTAGACATGAACAATGTCACAGTGACTTTTCCCTTCAGGAATTCCATGTTAGTAAGGATTGAGCCACAAATTCCAACATTTTTGAATGTAATATGATCTAAGTGAACTAGGAACTAATGTTGAAAATGAAAACAACAATAATCTAATTCTATCCACAATTGCCATGCATGTAAATTATGCTACTTCTAATGATTTAAATGTAATAGAAAGTAATCAAACTAAAATAGAAAAGCAATAACAATAACCAAAAGCTTGAAAATAGATAATTTAACTCTATAAAATGTAGTTTAGAATATGTAAAGTGACTGATTAGCCCAAGGTGGAGAATGAGTCCCAATAATGGTTTTTTTAATATTTTTCTAAACTTTTTGTTTGATTTTTATGTTTTTTGAGATTTAAGATGCAAATGTAGACTTTGGATGATTTTCAGGGAAATTATAATACAAAAATGCAAGCTATATGAGCTTGCACTAATGTAAAATTTAGAAACCATAGATGCCAATTAACTAATATAAATTATCCTAATGAAAAGTCAATGCAAGCTATATCTATGATGATGTTGGAATCCAAATAAGAAAAGAAGGTTTTAAATGAAATTTCATGAGAAGATTAGTTGAAAAATGGATGTTTTTAATGGTTTATGATATAAAACATCACTTTTCTCCAACTAACATTCAAGGATGCCATAGAGATCTCACCCCAATGAAGAATGAAGGGGTATGATAATAGTGTATCTTAGGATATGATTTTAGATTATAAGAGGGGTTCACCACCAATTCAAAACTTGGAAAATATGATGGCATGCTAGATGGAATGCAAAACCTAGTTTGATGTAATGCTTCATTAAATGACTTAGAAAAGTAAACAAAACAACACAAAAAACTACAAAATAGAAAGTGTGCACCTAGAAATTTGTAGAGGCCTAAATGAAGACTAGAAATGCTGATGATCCTCAAATTTTGGCCTACTAGGACTCATTCACCATTATAGGTGAATCATTCCCAGATCAGGCTTTCTATAAAAGAACTGGTTTCTCAAAAAATGGTATCTAAAACTAAAAAAACCTCAAAATTGACCCAAAATAGGACTCATTTTCCAATCTTGGTGAATGAATCCACTTAGGGTTTTCTAAAATTTGAAGGTCTAAATCTATTCTTTGTTGTTTTCTCTTCATGTTCCTCATGAGTTTTGGATCTGAAACTACCAAATTTAGACCTACAAGTGACTTTTTATGAAGATTATGACCTTATAAATAGGAAAATCACTCCAATAATCTTGTAGCCTATTTCTCAATGATCTCCAATCCTTCAAAGCACCTAGATCTGAAATCACACAAAGAGAGAGAGAGAGAGAGAGAGAGAGAGAGAGAGAGAGAGAGAGAGAGAGAGAGAGAGAGAGAGAGAGAGAGAGAGAGAGTTGATTGTTAGGGAATAAGGGTTTGCCTTGGTCAAACCCCTTTTAGGTAATTAAACTAAATGATGAAATGAGATAATGAAGCATGAACATGAAATAATGCAATTAGAACTTTTCCATGATGATGGATCTTGAATTGCTATAATTATTGATGAAGAATCTTCCTTTGAATACATTATAATTGATCTTAAGAGCTATCTTGAGGACCTCTTGAAGACTTGGAATGCTTAAATCTTGAATAGTTGACCTAATAACATGAATGATTATTGTTTCTTCTTATGAAATGAGGATTTGAAATATTTCTTATATAGGAAATACACTCAAATAACTATTAATTTGATCCCCAAGGCCGACATTGAAGAAATTTAAACTTAAAACCCAATTTTTCTACCCAAACCTCAAAAATAGCTCAAATGGGACTCATTTGCCAAGTTTTCTAAATAAGTCCCAACTACATGGGACTCATTCACCTGGAGTGGAAAATGGGTCCTACAAGCGCTATTTTGCTAGCTAGGATATAGGGGAGTCAATAAATTAAGCTTGTATGTTGATCTTGTCAAGTTTTTTATTAAAATATGCCTTGGGATGCACAATATAGGGTCATAGGGGCATATTAATGATAATATTAAGGTCATAAATGGAAGAGGGCCCAAAATCCAATGTGAAAGTGTAAATAAATACAATTTACAACACTAAATTAAGGAAAAATTAGGTTTATTTAGCTTACAAGGGCTCTAAATCCCATGTGAATGTGTAAAACATATTACAACACTAGATTAGGTCCACTTTAGTTTAAAAGCCTCCTCAATTTAATGTGAAGATGTAAATAAATACATTTTACAACATTAAATTAAGGCAGAGTTAAGTTAATTTAGCTTAAAATGGCCCAAGACCTAATGTGGATGTGTAAAACACCTCAAAACACTAGGTCAAGGTGATATCAAGTCCAAGTTATATTAATTAATTCCCAATATAAGCAACGAATACATTTTTCTACACTACAACTTGAATCTTGAATGATGCTCCAAAATGATTGATAATCACTCTTGTAATCACTCTTGAATGCTCTTATAAACTCTTGAATTGCTAGAATACTTGAATGCTTAGGTCACACTTTCTCATGAAAATTACTAGAAGGAAATATGTGAAATAACCTTGTATTTATACTTGTTTATGCCAAATTTCTTGAAATTACAACACTATAAGCCGACATCAGATCTAGGAGAATAAAATCCTACCAAAAAATTGAATTTAAATTAGGTCTAAGCTTAGTAGGACTCATACACCAGTAGGGGTGTATGAGTCCCATTATGCTAAGCTTGGGACACATTTTCCAAGAAATTTTTAATTTTATGTTACATTCAAATATAGGCCCTGAAATCTAGGTGGGACCCATATGACCAAGGTGGCATATGAGTCCCAAATCACTAAATCAGGGCCATACAATCCAAAATAACTAAATTATGATTGCTTAGTTGATATATGTTGGGATTATCATGAGATAGATACATTATAAAGAATTGTGGATGAAAAATCAGACCAAATAAACTATAAAGAAGCCCAACTTTAGCAAGGAGGGCTCAAAAAAGTGTGAAAATGTAAAGGATGACATTTTTGTACACTACATTTAGCCCCCACATCACTAAGAGGAGGAACTTTCTTCAAACTCACACTAAAGCAAACAAAACACACATAAAGAGGGGTTTAAGTGTACCAATGCTAACAATATAGGACAACAATGACCAAGAGGGTTGCACAAGCGCCCAGGACCAAGATCCTATTGTATACACCTAAAAATGGTCTCGATAATCTAATTAATTAAATACAATTTATTTGATTAATTAACCTTTAATTCCTCTACTATTAAATAAATAGAAAATATTTATTTATATAGTTCACTTTTAATTATTCCATCTTTATTATAATAATTCCTCTTAATTAAATAAACAAATTTAATACTTTGTTTTATTTAATTATTATTATCGAATTATTCAATGATTATCTTCCATCTTAATCACATCATTTCATCTAAATTAAATAAACAAGTTTCATACTTTAATTTATTTAAATACCATATTTCTTCCATATTTATTTAATAAACATAGACTTCTATAGTTTGTTTTATTAAACTAAATATCTTCCTTTCCTAAATTGAATAAGTCTAAATATTCCATTGAAATATATTCTACAGCTAATCATATCCACCAACCAAATTAGATATGAAATGTCTAATTTAATTCATCTCAACCTTCACAAGAAAACTTGGAGACAAATTGGAGACAAATTTGGAGGAAAACTTCATCCTCTTCCATTGATTCTTCCTATCCTCTAGCTGAATGTTTTTGTTGGGAGGACCAATCTCCATAATTAGCTCAGGTTTCTTCATCCTTCACCATTCATTCCTTTAGATCAAATCTAGAACTTTACTTTGTTGCCCCTTCAAAAATGTGCTTCCATAAATCTATAAATACAACCTCTGTCTATAGGGAAAGGATCCCAACTTTTTGCAAACTTACTCTACAAAAAAATATTTACAACTTTTGACCAATTTGGCATTTATCAATTTAGAATAATTTCAATCATTTAGTTTATAATCATGTCTTTCATCATAGATTGCATCTTAATATAGCTCTCATTATCATATCACAACATATAGCTTTTATTCTTAATGAATATCACAACTTTTACATCATATAGCTTGCATATCATTTAGCACAACATATAGCTTATCATTCTCATCCTCTAGATTGGCAATTTTAACAGTCATAGTGTAATCAAAATTTAAGAGCCCCATGATTTAATAAATCTTTGGAGATAGAGAGCAATATGACACTTTAAATAGATTTCTTGCTTCTATTAGATTTTAATTGCTATTTAAATTCTATTGGTATAATGTCTTATTGATTGTGTTGATTATCATTTAATCACATTTTACTCACACATAAACTGGCACCCATTGTGGGGCCAAAAATCCCCATTTTTAACATATTTTTTTGAAAAGTATGCTTGCAGGCTTCTGACGTGTTTTGTTTTAGCACGATCGAGAGTTTTTGTGGCACATACGACAAATATTATAGTGCATTTGAGCACTGTTCTAGCACATCCATGAAATCTTCCAATGCATCCATAGTCTCTTTTAGCGCATCCAAGTTTCTATTTCATCAGGCATGGGGTTTTCTTTTGGCACATAGAACTTTTATTTTGGCTCATCCATCAATTTTTATAGTGCATAGAACTATTATTATAACACATTTACATTATGTTTTAGTGCATCTTATAACTATTGTGGCACATCTGAGTATTTTAGTAGAATTTGAAAAATTTGAGGACTAATCACTATTTTATGTGTTCCAGGTGCAAAATATTCTTGTCAAAGATGATGGTCAAAAAAATTTACGCTAGTCAAAGAGAAAAACTTGAAAATTACTAATAATGTTTGTAGGAATTTTAATTTGATTATTGTCTTTCCTTTGGTTAAGATAGTGAATCTATCTTAATTAATCAATTAGTTTGAACCGCATGTTCTCTATGTTTCAAAAGAAATAAGCTTATGCTCTCCCCTTAACTAGATGATCATAATGCTAGACTTGCTATCCTACTTTATTAATTCCTTTAGAAGGCCTGTCGTAGTGGGAAAAAGTACTCACCCTATGAGAACAACTAAAGCTAGGCTTTGCAACCCACGATAATCAAAAGTTAATTTGGGGAAACCCACAATTCAATAGAAGTGTGTAAGATAACCATCCCCAAAATATTTGTTCTAAAGATTGGGAGGTCTCTTAAGGGAGTTTATCATTTTCCACTCTAAATAGATACCCTATCTACGGACTTTAGTGTAGAATCCAACCGTGTTAGTTTCCGAACACTTTTTATATCACGGTGCAAGGGGAGGGAAGAATCTGCCCCCAAGACACTCACCATATAACTATCAAAGACCCTGGCCAAAAGTGGAGGATTCAACTTTGGTTAAGACTCTGTAAAGGAAAAAACACGGGCACCCTCTAGGGGGTGATAGGGTTGTGTGAGCTGACATAGTTGCAAGCTGTGGGCTATGATATTCTAAGTGACCTACTTGACAATTAAAAAATTTCTTGAACTGTCTTTATTTGTGTCAAACCTATGGAAATTTAAAGAATCAGACCTGATTCTAGAACACTCACTACATGTTTAATACATAGGATTTGAAACAACTATTTACAATATGGATTTTGTGTATGAAGTTATTATTTTCAAAGGTATCATCCAATTAGATAATCAAAATCTGATATTTAAAAGTAAAATACCCATCCACTATATTCATTGGTTAGAAAATTGCACCCTGGAATTAATCATCTTACTGAGAAAAACCAGAATAGGGTATGTGTAGGATCATGATGGGTCAAAAAGTGGTGATATGAAGGGTATGTGTAGGGTATGTGGCTGACGACTTTTTTTTACCCAAAATTGATGAAACAAAAAGGGTTTTTAAAGGAGATTCTTAGCTTTCCACCAATATAAATTATGCTTTACTTTGAATTTATTAAATAATTATTATTGATTTTTTATTTGAATTATGATTAAAGTCCTAATTGATAGGTTGATTGAAAAATCTATAGCTTTCAAACAATATCACATTTTTTGAATCTAAAACATCGTCACATTCTATGTTTCAGATACTATAGGATTAAAAAATGAATTTCATGAATTTTTGACCAAGTTATGGTGGTAGGATATGTTTTATATTTTTTAAAAGTTGTAATAAAAATTCATAATTAATTATTTACTTGGAAAAAATTACAATAAAATATGCATGAAATCTGGACATGAGTCCTCTACTTATATCTAAAATATTATTAAAAATATTTATCATTTTATTGTGGTTAGGGTGAATTGACAGGACACCTACTTCTTATTTTTTCCCTAAAATTTAAGTACTACTACACTGAACTTTGAAAATTTCACCAAATAGATTTAAAATAAATAAATAAACCTGGTAGTTTAGAATCAATTTGCTACATATTCTATTCTTACATATTTTTGAAATAATATAGATAACTTATTGATATTTTTATGTCAAGTTTCCTAACTCTATTTTTTCTAAATTTTTCACCACTTAAGGGCTTGATTTTTCCATGATGATCCTACACATACCCAACAAACAAAAAAAACTGTGAAAATACTAAAAATTTCTAGTTTAGCGCATCCACAGTCTGTTTTAGCACATACATCCTGTCTTTTAGCACATTTTTCATCCAAATAGCACATACAAACACTATTTTAGTGCATCTATCTTACCTTATAGCACATTTGCACAGTCTATCACCATAATTTACTAGTATCTTGGTGCAACCACCCTCTATTTTAGTGCATACAAACACTGTTTCAGCACATCTTACCTTATAGTGCATCTGCATAGTCTGTCACCATAATTTACTAGTATCTTGGCACAACCATCCTCTATTTTAGCACATATACCCTATCTTCTAGCGCATTCACAAAATATTCCAACGCATCCATAGTCTGTTTTAGTGCATCTAAGGTTTTTTATAGTGCATCCACAAAATGAAAAAAAAGAGAGCTATATTCCCATCAGTTAGACAGTTAACATCGAAATTTGGATTTTTATTAGAAGAAAAACATTTTCTCAATCCAACCAGTGTCTTAAACTTGGAAAAATAGGAACTTGCAATTCAAATTATTTCAAATTAAACCAAGCTCTTACAATTTTAAAGTGCCTAATCACCAAACAAAAATTTTTATTATTACATTAAGTTTCATTATCAGGATCAATCATCCTACAATCATGAAACAAACAAAATAATCATATTTTTAACTTAGTCCTCATCAGTAGGATTTATCTTTCTATTCAACTTAAGTTAATACCATTTGGCACTCACCCAAACAAAAATATCAAAGTTTAGTAAAACTAACAACACTTGTATGACAATTTTGACAAGGTTACAAAGATAGAAACTTAGGGAAAAAGAAATTGAAACACCAAGTACAATGGCTGAAGAAAATCCCTTTCATAGATTTCACAAAAATTATGCAAATGAAATAACTCAAGAGGATATCCAAAATTCACAACAAGATCCTTATTTTCAAAAATTCATGGAAAATTTTTTAGAACAAGATATGGAAAAATACCTTTTGATGCTAGCTGAACTAGAAGCAAAACTTCCAAAGGACTTTAACATTAATTGACTAAAAGAAGCACCTAAAGTAGCTAAAACTGAAACAAAAAACACACAAAACATAGATCAAGTGAATTCCCTAACACATCAAATGAAAAACTTGCAACAACAACTTCAAGATATGAAAAAAGGAACCATGAAAATTTACTCATTACAGGACATTTTTCCTTATCCTTTTGATCTAAGTGTGGACATGATATCATTTCCTAGACATTGGGAATTCCCAAAATATGACAAGTACAACAATAAAATGGATCCAATTGATCATGTGAGAGAATTTAGAACCGTGAGTTTAGAATTTGCACAAGAGACACTTATCTAATGAGGTTATTTCCAAGAAGCTTAGGAGGTCAATGTATGGAATGGTTCTCTAAAGTACAACCAGGAATTCAATCTTTTGAAGAACTAGTCAATAGGTTTATCTCACAATTCTCCTATAATATTGAACATGAGATAATAATAAAGGACCTTTACAATACCAAATAAAAGAAAGGTGAAACATTCCTCTCATTTCTACAACAATGGTGGAGGATGTTTGCTAGGTATCCTCATTCCATACCTAAAGAGGAAAAGATGGAACTATTCGTTGACAATCTAACTGATGAAATGAGCTACAGGCTTGATCTACAATGTCCACCTACATTTGAGAAAGTCATTGAAAATGGAATAAAAATCAAAAAAGCCTTGGTCAAAAGAGGTGTAATAAAGCATTACAATGAAGGATCAAACAATACAAACTCCTCAAATCACTACAACAATAATGATAAACCCATGTTTTGGAAAAAGAATAGAAATACTAGTAACAATGATGCTACAAATGAAACACAAAACATGAAACTGGTATTTAACTTGATGACAACTGTAAAGACCAATCAAAACAATGAACAAAACATAAATCAAAATAACAATCTAAACAATGGAGAAACTAAACCACAATCATATCAAATACCATCAAATCGATGAAGATTCACACCATTGGGACAAACACTAGAATTGGCAATGAGGGAGCTTCTTGCAAAAGTACTTATCACATTACCTAAAGCAAGAAATTGGGAACCAAAAGTAAAACCATCATACTATTGAGATTTTCATAAGAAAAAAGGGAATTTAAAATGAATGATTGTATGTTGTTGAAACATTTAGTACAAGATTTGATTGACAATAGGAAGGTATATGTAGAAGGACATCAAACAAAAAATGATCATAGTGCATTTAAAAATCCTTTACCAAATTATGAAAAGGGAGAATCTTCTTCTATAAATAGTAAATGTAAGACTATAAACATCATTTATGACATCACTATTCATTGTATTTCTATGGTTGAGAAGAATGATACTGCTGATAATCAAACTGCTAATGTTGGAATGAATGTCATCATACCATTAAATCTGATCCCAAACATGGTCCCATCCAACAATCAGATTAATGTCATAAAAATAAAGGAAAACCATGATCATCAACTAGTTAATGTGACAACAAGGGGAAATCCAAGGTAATATTGAAAGGAGATGCATCTAAAACCATTAATAATCCTTCAAATTAGTACAACATAGTCGATCAACTACAGAAAATACCAGCATAAATATCAATTTTGGAACTCCTTAAAATCTCACCATATCATAAGGAGGTTTTGGAACAAGCTCTTGTAGCCACAACAGTACCTCATAATTTGGATGTTTGTCAATTCCAGGCTATGGTGGGACACTTAACCACACCTCATTGTCTATCATATTCTAAAAAATATGATGTATCACTTACTCATCCACACAACACTGCCCTTCATATTGAATTTTTAATCCATAAACACCATGTAAAGCGTGTATTAATAGATGGTGGAGATGTTTTAAATATTTTTCACTTTGAAACTGATCTGTGCACTAGGATATTTTGATAATGCTTTTGATGTTAGAAGGAAAATCACAATCAAATCCTATGACAAAGAAGAGAGATCCTCCGAGAGATTGATTGTATTACCTATTCAAGTGGGACCAATTGTGTAGAATATAGTTTTCCAAGTGTTAGACAAAGAACTGAATTACAATATACTCTTGGGACATCCCTAGATTCATGAAATACAAGTAGTACCTTCAAATTATCATCAGTGTTTAAATTTTCTTGTCAATGGACAAGAAATCACTATTTCAGCTGACTACAACAATCCCCAATATTGTAGCACGCTTAAAACAACTCAAGACACTTTTTTCACCCATAATAGGGAAGCAAACACTTCTAGTTCACCCAATGGTGAAAGGAAACTAAATTTTTTATCTAAATGGGTTGAGAAAAAGGGACATTCAAAAGAGACAAATATTGTTGACTCAAATACATCAAACAATGAAGCTCAACTGGATTCTCTATCACTATAATTCAAATAAAAGATCTAGTTAATAGACAAAGGCATGGGATAATAGTCCATTGAACAATCTTTTTGTTTTTCAAAGTTGTTGCCATCTCTGAGATCATATGGGAAACCATCAACATCAACACAACCATCATCACAACCTGCTATGGTTTTATATGATATATTTGTAAAGGTAGGTACTTTAGAGGATGAATCTGAAGATAAAAACAATATTAGAGAAAATGGGGTATGGAGGACAAGGACCTATTGGAAAAAGAAAATAAGGCATTGTATAACCCATCCAACCTTTCACACTTCATCCAAAGGACATGATAGGACTGGGTTATACAGGGGAAACAAAAGAAGAAAACACTCATGGAGTTGTAGAAAGAATCCTTCTAATGTGGGATAGTTTTGAAACATATTCCAATGAATATGAGTGGGATTCTTTATTTGAAGCATCATACAAGGACATACCAATTGATGCCATAAAAGAGTATGCACCCACACGTGAGGAGGGACAAAGCTTAGGGACTAGATCCCTTGTATTTGGATTGCAAAATATGGATGACTCAACTGAGGATGGATAGATATCAAGTATGATAGATGAATTGGAAGAGAGTAATATCATAGACCTTGACATCACCACTGAAAACTTTGACAACATTTCTATCAAAACCCTTACTGCCATTGACCTTAGCCAATTTGATGATATTTTACCCTTAATGCATCTTGAACTTATTGACTTGGAATCAACTGAACCTATCAATATTCCTACCTTTGCAAATGATGATGCTATTGTAAATTTCCCTTTTTATGAAAAACCTCACATAATTTCTAATTATAATTCTCATAATGATGCTTCGGGTCAAGAGTGTGTCAAATTTTTCAGTTGCAAAATTGAAAACAATAATAATGGATCTAATGGTGAAAACCATTTAATGCAACACTAGAACTAAAAAAAGTAAAAATAAAGAACACATCTAATGGTGAAAACCTCTTTGAGGCACCAAAAGATGGGAAATTTGACACCCTTCCATAATGCTGTCATGAAAGATCATCAGTGTTGGTGGATCCTACATAGTCTATCAATATTGGCACAACAGAAAAAGCAAAGAATCTACATCTGGCAACATCTATGATTGAACAAGAAAATTCTGAATTCACCAAGTTCTTTGAATATAGACATATTAACTTTTCTTGGTCTTACTCTGATATTCTAGGTTTAGACCTAGATCTTCTAATGCATCATTTATCTCTACCATTTGGGGTAAAACCTGTGAAACAAAAACTAAGGAAAATGCATCCACATATCACCTTGATGGTAAAGGCTGAGCTAAAAAGGTTGTTAGATGTAGGATTCATCAGATTTATTAATTATTTCGAGTAGATTTATAATATTGTACCTATTTCTAAACCAAATAATAGTATTAGAATATATACTAACTTTAGAGATCTCAACAAGGCATGTCCAAAGGATGATTTTCCTTTACCAAACATTGACATTATTGTCAAATTAACAGTAGTACATGCCATGTTATCAGTAATGGATGGCTTCTCAGGGTATAACCAAATCAAAATAGCACCAAAGGATCAGGAGAAAACAAAATTCACGTGTCCATGGGGAACTTTCTACTAGAATGCCATGCTTTTTGGTTTGAAAAATGCAAGTGCAACATATTAGCATGCAATGAAAACCATTTTCCATGACATGATGCATACTTTTATGGAAGATTACGTGGATGATATACTAGCAAAGTCATATACTAGAGAAGGGCATCTAGAGATCCTAGATAAAATATTTACCAGATTAGAGAAGTTCAATGTCAAATTAAATCCTAAGAAATGTGTGTTCAATGTTACATCAACAAAGCTTCTAGGGTACATAGTGTCAAAAAAGGGTATCAAAGTGGACCCCCCCAAGGTCAAGGCTATAATGGAAATTCTTCCACTGAAGAATATCAATCAACTACAATCTCTACAAGGCAAGTTGTAATCAATTAGGAGATTTATCTCCCAATTAGCATACAAAAGTCATCCATTCAATCATTTGCTACATAAGAATGTTTCATTCAAATGGATTCAAGGGTTTGAAATAAATTTCAATCAAATAAAAAAATATCTGATGTCGCCACGCATACTAATGCCACCTATAGAAGAAAGACCCTAATTACTATACATTACAACAAGTGAGATTTATTTGGGAGCTCTATTAGAACAAGAAGATCCTAAGGGAAGGGAATATGTTGTCTATTATATCAGCAGGACTTTGAATGTTTATGAGATAAATTACACCTTCATAAAAAAAACTTGTTTGGCAGTGGTATTTGATACTCAACAGTTGTGGCATTATATGTTAACCCACACAATCAAACTCATAGCGAGGTTGATCCGTTAAATTATTTACTCAACAAGGCTGCCTTAACAGGAAGACTAGCCAAGTGGATCATGATCTTAAGTGAATTTCATATCTAGTATGTGGATAGAAGAGCCATCAAGGGTCAAGTGATAACTGACCAGTTAGCTAAAGCTCTATCACCAAATGATCATCCAATGAACATTAATTTTCTTGATGCAAACATTCTTACTGTGGCAACACAACAATGGAGACTTTATTTTCATGGGTCCTACACACAATGTGGGTCAGGTGTAGGAATTGTAATTGTTACACCTC
Organism: Sequoia sempervirens; assembly: GCA_007258455.2. Lineage (NCBI taxonomy): Eukaryota > Viridiplantae > Streptophyta > Pinopsida > Cupressales > Cupressaceae > Sequoia > Sequoia sempervirens. The sequence continues at coordinate 609,775,085 of VDFB02271358.1, forward strand.
AAGGACATACCATCCCAAAGACCTATAGAATCATGTTTCCATGTACAAATAATGTAGTGGAATACAAGGCATTAATTATTGACAGCTGTATATGCATAAAATTGGTCATGTCTAATTAATACTGGCATTTGATTAAATATTATTTAATTAATTTCTCTAAATTCTTCTACATATGATTAAATTTAATTAATTTAATTATATTGTTCATCCAATTTATTCTTCTATCATGATTAAATAAATCAATTTTTATTTAATTATTTCACATTCATATGTCCACTTGATTAATTAAATAAATACACTTTATTTATTTTAATTAATTATCATTTTTGAATTTAATTGTCTTTTTTGATTTAATTAAATTTAAATATTTCTTTTCAAATTCTTCTTCTACTTAATTAAATATCTTATTTAATTAATTTCATTCACATACCATTTCTTAAAATTTTAATTAAATATCTTTGTTTAATTGAATATCTTCCATATCTTTTCAGAATCATAATTAAATATTTTATTTAATTTTGAAATCTTCCATTATTCTTCAAATCTGGGGTAAATATTCTATTTTAAGAAAAATCTCCATGTCACCCATAAATGAATAATTGAATTTAATAATTCATTATTTATCTTCTTTAAAATCTTTCCATAATCTCACAAAAAGATGATTTTTTTACAAACCATCTTTATCATCTTATCTTACTTCTTTTACAGAAAAGAAAACAAATCTTGCTTTTTGTTTTCTTCTATTTTTCTTCATTCTTATCCATCCTCAACCATTCAATTTTCTAGGAATTTTCACAATCGTTGATCATATTAGCCAATCAAAAGCTTTTGAAAAACTCTATAAATAGCACTCTCAATCCAAGTAATGGTTACAACACACAACAGATGAATTAGAGTTTAATTGCATTCTAGCATTAGAGCATTCTAGTATTATCATTATAGCATTATCGCTTTATAGCATCATCATAATATTTCATTTTAGTAATCATGTTTACCCTTAGAGCAATCATTTCTTAGCATCACATGCATTTCATATTCAATCTCATTCTCTAGGAATACTGTTCATTGAGCCTAGCATACAAGCTGAGAGCCAACTAGAATTAATGGAAATACTAGAGATAGAGGATGATAGGATGACATTGATAAAAGGATACTGAGTTTTCAATCTTTATTATTTTAAATATTATGTTTTTGATATAATTTCTTATTGGTGTGTTTGATTCATTTGTTTTTACATATTATAACATGCATAAAAATTGACCACACATCATCAAATTCATAGTTGAATGGAAAATCATAGAGCTACAAGTATATGGAGATTCACAACTAGTCATTTAATAGGTAAATGATCAATATTAGACATTTTGAAACATGAGAAATTGATGTCATATAAAAAAATGGTGTATGATCTCAAAAATTACTTTGTGGATATCAATTTTGAATAGATTCCAAAGGAATAAAATAAACTTGTAGATGTTATGGTGATGATTATTTCTCTCTTACAGTTTCCAAAAAAGCAAGGTTGTTATGATTTTATGGTGGAACAAGTGTCTAACCCTGCTTATGGTAATCTAGAATCTCAAATCATATTCCAATTAGTTGACATTGAATCCTCAATCTATAGAAATATCTACACTTACCTAAAAAACAATATCCTTCCTCCCGATCTTTCGAGAAACCAAGAACATAACTTCATTCACCAAACAACATGTCACACCTTAATTTTTGACATACTTTACCATCGAGGTCTAGATAGTACTCTCCTTCAGTGTCTAGAACATAAAATTTTTGAGACAACTTTATGCGAGGTTCATGAAGGTATTTGTGGAATTCATTCAAGTAGACTAACCCTAGCAAAGAAACTCCTTTGTTTTGGGTATTACTAGCTGAACATGGAGAATGATTCTTTTTAGTTTGTTAAGAAGTGTGAAAAATATCAAATACATGGTAACCTAATCCATGCACTGATGCAAGAATTGCAGCCGTTCACTTGAACATGGCCCTTTTGTCATTGGGGACTGGACCTGGTAGGAAAGATTAATCTATCTTCATCCAATGGACACAAGTTTATAATCATAGCAATGGAGTACTTTACAAAGTGGATAGAAGTGGTTCCCTTAACAACAATCATAGGAAAAAAAATTCTTCTTTCATACTGAATTACCTCATCTATACGTATAGAATTCCTTAGTCCATTATCACAAATGATGGTTGGCCTTTTAAGAATCAGGATGTGTAGGAACTATGTGAGAGGTTTCATATCCAACATTGTTTTCAACACCATATTATCCTCAAGGAAATGGCTAGGTAGAGGCCTCAAACAAAACTATTATGAAAATCCTGAAGAAGGCTATCAATGATGATGGACGTGATTGACATGTTCAATTAAATATTTCTCTTTGGGCATACCAAACCAGCATCAGAACACCTATAGGAGCTACACAATATGCCTTGGTATATGGATCAGAGGCCATACTACCTATTGAAGTTGAAATACCATCACTCTGTGTGTCACTGAAGGGAATTATTCTAGATGAGGATTATAGAGTGTGTAGACTCCAAGAGCTGGAACTGAATGATGAATGTTGTCAACAAGTTGTGAACCGTTTAAAGTCATATCAATAGAGAATGTCTAGAAGCTACAATCATAGGGTAAAACCTAGAACATTTTAGGTTGGTGACTTGGTCCTGAAAGAGAACCCTCAAAATCAACAAGATAAAGAAACGAAAGCGAAGTTTGAACCTAACTGGCTAGGCCCCTTTGTTATCATATCGTTCTATGGATTTGGATCGCATCGACTATCTACACTTAAAGGGGATTTGTTTGATGAACCTATCAATAGTATCCATCTCAGTAAATTCTATACTTGAATTATCCAGTACACGGTAGAAATGGTCACCTTGAGGAAAACTTGGCAAACAGGCATCATGGTGACAAAAAAAAAATTAGAAAAAAAAATGCAAAAAAATAGAATATACAAAATAAAGGAAAGGAAAAAAGACAAAAAAATCATAAATTTTGAAACAATGCAATTAAAACACGTAGTAAAAACCTAGAAACAGGCACTACTTGTGATTTAAACTAGCTTTTCCATCTATTGGAGACATGTGTTGATCTTTCACTTTCGCCATCATTCCATTTATCATTTGATAGGACTTCACATTAAAAAAGATGCATCCTCATGTGGCACTACTAGTTAAAAAAGAACTTAATAAAAAATTTGACGTGGGATTTATAAGATCAATTGACTATGTAGAATGGATCTCCAACATTGCTCCTATATCAATACCTAAAAAAAGTGTTCGAGTGTGCACATATTTTAGAGATCTTAATAAGGCATGTCCTAAGGATGATTTTCCTCTTCCAAGAATTGATACCATAGTTGATCTAATGGCTAGCCATTCCATGTATTTAGTAATGGATGTTTTTTTTGGTTATAACCAAATCAAAATTGCACCTGAAGACTAGGACAAAACAACTTTCACATGTCCCTAGGGGACTTACTATTGGAACATCATGCCTTTCAGTTTAAAGAATGCTGGGGCTACATATCAAAGGGCTATGACTACAATTTTTCATGACATGATGCACACATTCATGGAAGATTATGTCGATGACATACTGGAAAAATACTACACAAGAGAAGGACATCTTGAGATATTATCCAAAATATTTGCAAGGTTGGAAAAGTTCAAGGTTTGCCTCAACCCTAAGAAATGTGTTTTTGGAGTCACATCTAGAAAACTCTTGGGATACATAGTTTCAACAAAAGGAATTGAAGTAGATCCCGCCAAGGTACAAGCAATCATGGAAATAACTCCACCAAGGAATATCATTCAGTTGAGATCACTATAGGGATGACTTCAATCTATACAAAGATTCATTGCACAACTAGTAGATAAATGTCTAACTTTCACACATCTACTACATAAGAATGTTCCTTTCAAATGGGATGATAAGTGTGAAATGGCCTTTCAACAAATCAAGTAGTACTTAATGAACCCACCAGTTCTGATACCACCAAATCCAGACAAACCACTCATCTTATACATTGTTGCCACAGAGATGTCTTTCTGGGCATTGTTAGCACAAGAAGACTCTACAAGAAAAGAACATGCAATCTATTATATCAGCTGAACATTAATAGGTCATGAACTCAAGTACATTTTCATTAAGAAGGCTTGTCTAGCAGTGGTCTTTTCTTCTTAAAATTTTTGACACTACATGTTAACTCATACAATCAATCTTGTTGCAAAGATTGATCCACTCAAATATTTGTTAAGCAAGGCCACATTAATAGGAAGATTATAAAAATCAGTTATGATCTTAAGCGATTTTGATATTCATTATATTGATTGCAAAAAAATTAAAGGACAATTTATTGTTGACCAATTGGCTGAAGCACCCCTACAAGCAAAACATCCCATGCACATTGAATTTCCAAATGTTGATGTCTTCATGATAAAATAAAAGCAACCTTGGTCATTATATTTTGATGGCTCATTTACTCAACATGGATCAAGGGCAGACATACTCTTTGTCACCCCTCAAGGAAATACCATTCCTCGGTCATATCGGCTAATGTTTCCATGCACTAATAACATAGCTGAATATGAAGCTTTAATCACTAGACTCAAAATAGCATTGGAATGGAGAATCACAGAATTACAAGTCTACGGTGACTCACAGTTAGTTGTTAATCAGATCAATGATGACTATTAGACCAAAAATGACAAATTGTTTTCGTACAAGAAAATGGTTAATGATTTCAAGAAATATTTTGTAGACATCAAGTTCATACGAATTTGAAGGCTTGATAACAAGGCAGCTGATGCTATGGCCACAATCGCTTCATTGTTACAACTCCTAGAAACTTAGGCTCACTACTAATTTTTGGTGGAACATCATTTACTCCTACCTATGACACACCTACACTCCAAATCATTTGGCACTTAGTACAATCTGGTTCACCTTGGTATGGCAAGATTTATGCCTACCTAAAAGATGACATCTTACCACTTGACTTATCTTGTAATGAAAAGCACAACTTTATCTACCAATCCTCTCACTATATCCTTATTGTTGACACTCTCTATCACTGTGGTCTTGATGGTATTTTACTTCGATGTCTTGAACGTGAAAAATCTGACAAGGCTTTACAAGAAGTTCATGGTAGCATTTGTGGTACTGATTCAAGTGGACTAACCTTATCCAAGAAATTGATAAGAATGGGTTACTACTGGCCTACAATGGAGAGGGAATCATTCACTTTTGTAATGAAATTCTCTAAATGTCAGATACATGGAAATCTCATTCATGCACCAGCACAGGAACGACAACCATTCATACCAACCTAGCCATTCTCTTAATGGGGGTTGGATTTAGTTGGTAAGATTCATCCTTCATCTTCAAACGGACAAATGGAAATCATTCTCTCAATGGCCTACAATGGAGAGAGAATCATTCATTTTTGTAACAAGATGCTCTAAATGTCAAATACATGGAAATCTCATTCATGCACCAACATATGAACTACAACCATTCGTACCAACCTGGCCATTCTCTCAATGGGGGTTGGATTTAGTTGGTAAGATTCATCCTTCATCTTCGAACAAACATAAGTTCATCATAATAGTGACAAAGTATTTTACTAAGTGGATTGAGGCAGTCCCTCTCACTAAGGTCACTAGCAAACAGATCTCATCATTCATACTTAACTATCTCATTTGTCGGTATGGCATTCCTAACTCCATCATCACAGATAATGGACGACCATTTGAGAATTAGGATGGTGATGAACTTTGTGAGAGATTCCATATTCAACATAGATACTTAACACCTTATTATCCACAAGGGAATGGACAAGCAGAGGCCTCAAACAAAACAATACTAAAAATATTAAAGAAGAATGTGAATGATGTAGGAAAAGATTGGCACGTTCAACTTAATCCCACATTATGGGCTTATCGAACTAGTATTTGAATGCCAATAGGACCAACACCATTTGCTCTTGTCTATGTAGCAGAAGCCATTTTGCCACTAGAATTTGAGATCCCATCACTTAGAGTATCATTGAAAGGTCTAATAATAGATGATGAATACAAAGTTTCTCAATTGCAAGAACTGGAACTTCTTGATGAAAATAGACAATGAGCAGATGATCATTTGAAAGCTTATAAACAAATGATGTCTCACAGCTATAATCATAGAGTCAAACTGTGTACCTTTTAGGTCGTTGATCTTGTTATAAAAAAGAACCCATGCAATTAGCAAGACAGAAAGAAGAAAGAAAAGTTTGAACCTAATTGGCTGGGTCTGTATGTGGTCATAGCAGTGTATGGTTTAGGAGCATACAAGCTGTCAACACCAGAAGGGGACCTATCTGATGAACCCATAAATAGCATGCACCTAAAAAAGTATTATGTCTGAAGCAGTTATCATCATCTATAAAAAGTCCTAAAGAAATACAAAAGCATCATAAAAAGTCCTAAAGAAATAAAAAAACATCATAAAAATTCCTGAAGAAATACAAAAACATCATAAAAAGTCCTAAAGAAATACAAAAAAAAATAGAAAAAGTCCTAAAAAAATGGTTACCTTGGTGAAAACCTGGCAAACAGGCATCTTGGTAGTGACAAAAAAAAAATCAATCAGAAAAATGCAATAAAAAATAAATAGTGAAAATCTGGCAAACAGACACTATCTGTAGCTCTCCATCTATTAGTTCATGTTTTGCATATGGCTTCTCAGCCTTCATTTCATGCATCTTTCCCTCATCTTAGGGTTGTACCAGCATCATGTTGCCATCATTTTCCTAGACCGATAACATCTTACCATGGTTTGACCATTGTACATATTCATTTCAGCAAGTTGTGTCAAATATTGGGGGAAAACATTGACATACTTTGGGGAAAATCAACTTTTAGGTTCTACCAAAACAACTCAACAATGACATAGAATCTAATCATGTGAACAAACAATCACATCCCATGAATAGCTATCCAACCATTGATCCATATCACACTGGTTTTTTAGCAAAATGCCACATCATGACTCATATCTAGATGATCTAAAATTTGAATAATGATTCGAATATTATTTTTACATTTTGAACAATGGTTGTTTGATTTTTGATATCATCTCTCTAGAGTACACTCAATGATGTGCTAAACTAGAGTGGCAAGGGAGGAGGATGATTTTTCTTTGTCTATTGTCTTTAGGCTATCTATCGATTTGATGCAAATATGGTGTGGAACATGATTTCTAAAGAGTATCGTTGATGACAGTTCCACATTTGCATCAAAAGGTGGTTAGTCTTTATCTGTTTATGCAAGAAATGCTCAGGTCATCCCGGTTCAATTATACCTCGATGCTTGTGTTCACTTGCTATATCAAAAATCATGAAAGTTGTACTCATGTCATCATTGGTGCTAATCTCCCTTCTGATGCTTCTACATACTTCCAACATTTTATACAGCTCCATGATGATTCAAGAAAGGTATCTAAAGGTTCAATGAATAGTTGGTTTTATTTAGTTCCATTTCATTTAGATCAATGTATATATTTGCATACTGAATTCACATTAGAGTTTTAAAAAATCTGCACAAATAAATCAACAGTTGTCATGTCACTTTGGACTATATGTGGAGGACATTTGGACATTTGTTTCATCCTCATTTCATTATCATTTCACCTGGGTCTTGCACATATCATATAGTTAGACATTCATCATTTAGATCCTTTCTCATTTATTTATCCTTCATGATGCATTATCATTTCATATTTCATATCATCTCATTGCATATCATGGGACATTCTCATTTTCATTATCTTTGTTTTATTCTCATATCATTTTGATCCTTTATCATTTCATATCATTCATTTATTCATTAACCCTTTTTTCATTATTATCTTATCCATCATTTTCATTTTACATCTCTGTTACATTTTCATCTTATCATTACATTTTACATATCATCTCATTTTATTACATTTTACATATCATTACATTTCATCATCTCATATCATTTCATTTCATCATATCATTCAATTTCATTTCATTTTATCATCTCATTTCATCTCATAATTCATTTTATTTTACTATTACATTTCATTTCATTTTCCATTACATTTCATTTCGTTTTATCATTCCATCTCATTTTATCATCTCATCAATCTTCTTCATATTCATTACATTTCATAGCATACATTTCATCATTATTAATCCTTTCACATCATTTATCATTCACATATTTTCTCATTTTCAATACCATTTTATTTATCATTTTTCATACAACATTTGATTCATATTACATATCATATTACAAATTCATGATGCATTTACATAACATCCATCACATCATCATCATTTATAACATTTTGGAAAATCAAAACACAAGAATTTCATACAAACATTGCATTTCCACATCATTTGCAAAACATACATTGCCATTACATATATCACATCCTTTCCATATATGGCATTTTTTTTATCATCATCCACTTGCACGAGATCATTAGTACACATCATATTGCACATCATCATATCATTATCATATCACATCATCCTGCAAATCATGTTAGTCAGTAGATCATCCAAACTATATATCAAAATCCATATCACATAAACAAGGAAATAAATGCATATCCATCTCATATCATCATATCAAATGCAACACATGATCAAAACTCATCGCCACTACATATCAACACTCATCAAAAACACATACAAATTTTGAATAGTCTAATGACACATACAAGTCTAGAAATATACATGAGATATGATAAAAAATCAATATACATGCTCCAAGAATATGAGTTACATCACATAAATCCTGCATACATCAATCAAGGTTGGCTGGTGGAACACCCTGATGGAGCTGGTCTCGAGGATGGTGGTCTACCACTAGTCCCTACATTTGGATCCCTTGAGGCCTAGTAACCCCCATGCTCTGTGTAGCTATCTATGTCCTGCTCTTGGTCCTACTGTGGGACCATGGGAATGGCTCTCTACACTCAGGAGGACATGACTCCTCATTTCAGACTCAATAGTACTTAGCCTTTCTGGCTATCTCGAAGCCCTCTGCAATGGCCTCTCACAATGATGCACTCTCCACGGTTCCCATTAGCCTCTGAGCAACACCCTCAACCTTTACCACCTCTATCTCAATGCATCTCTCTTTGTAATAAACTGGACTACCTATGGGTCTAGGGTAGGAGGATGTGCCTGTGCCTGTGCCTATGACTGTGCCAACTGTGCTTGTAGTTGTGTGACCACACCTTGTGCCTGAACCAACTAGCCTTGCAACTACACCTACTATCCCTGCAGTGTCTGCACCTAGGCCTGTAGAGTATCTATCTATCCATGCTAAGAGGTGGAGGTAACCCTGATCATTTTCCTCCACCCAATCCCAGTCCTCGACCTTCACATGATCTGAACACCACTCAAAATTTCTAGCCTTGGTTTCACTGGCACCTGCCCCTCATCTCTGCCATCATCCCCATTATCCCCACCTGAGCTCTCCTCCTCTCCACTCTCATCATCTTCTCCCCTAACCTCTACCTACTCACCACCTACCACATCCTCCTGTCTCCCTGCCCCTGGCAATGGTACCACCAAAATGGGTGCTGGCTCATCAGGGCATGTCAACCATGGAAATAGATGTGTATAATAATAAATGGAGTATTCCTCAGACATCCTAGCATCAACAATTTCCCCCTATCATCCCACGCCTCGGGTGCTAAAGCAACATACTTTGTATAGGCTATTTGTTATGAAATGCTAGGTCCCCATCCTACCTCATCCTTGCTTCCCACATAGTGAGTAACACCTTGAGGCATACCCTATGTAAATCCAAACGGTCACTGTACCTGCAAGGCCAAGAACCTCTCAAGGATGAATGAGGTCCTCCCTATCAAAAACTTGGGCATACATATGAATGACATCTCTAAATGATCTGTATCCTATGGATCATAATCTAGGTACGACCGCCATGTCACTGCATCCATATCATCAAGACATCATCTCCAGTAATCCAACTTTTGTAGCTTAGGATGGACAAGGAACATGGCATACACATACACATATGGTCAGCTTGGTGGCCTCACTCTAGGACAGGCTAGTCTCGTCACAGCAATATGCTCCCACACCCATATCTAGAGCAATGTCACACCACATGATATACTCGATGAACCTCTATAAACCACCTGATGAAGGTCATGATATAGATGCGCCAACATGCAACTCCCCTAGGAATATCTGCTCCAAGATCCTCCCCCATCCCACTGATAGTCCCTTTGACCTATGATCTGGACAAAGGAGACCTTCAATAAATGCACCTAAAACTACAGGCAAGGCTGGATATCCCCTAAAGTCAACCCATGGCACCTAATACCCTACTATGTGGGCATCACCATATACTCTCCTTAGAGCATTTGTCCCACCAAGCTCCTTGTGATAATAGAACACAAGTGCGTCTACCACTAGAATACCCAATATCCTGTACACATCCTCAAGATTCATAGTCACCTCACCAGTCGGCAAATGAAAGGTGTTGTGCTCCAAATGCCACCTCTCTACTAGCACAGTCAACAGTCCCCTGTTGACCCAAATCAGAGGCATAGACAACAAAGATCTCAATCCACATAACCTGATCAATGCTACATCATCTGGTGTCAACTTGGGTATCCTATCCCACCCTGCGGAGTGCCGCTCCCTAATCTAGAGGTTTTTAAAAACTTCCTATTTTTAGTTATTACAAAGACAATCAATCAACCTCATCTCAATGATTCAATCTCAATCAAACAAAATCAATCTGACTCATGTCTATCTATCTATGACCCATATTAGTGACACATACCCATCAGACTCATATCAAGTGACCCATATCAATATTTTTATCTATGTGAGTCATATTATACAATCAATACACAAACTCTCTATCTAAATATCACATCAATCTGCTCTATCATCAATTACTATTTTTTTTCTTTTTCAAGAATGCAAATTTATCAACAATCAAAACATCATCCTATTTGTATTTCAGTCACGAATGAAAATATGTTTTCAATCAATAATCTACTTTTTTTCTATTATAGAAAGAAAATTTATCAGAAGTCCTATCAATCATCTACTCTTTGTTTTTTGTACAGAAGAAACAAAGTTATCAGCTATCTACTCTTTGATTTCTATTTTGGAAACAAAGTTATCAGTTATTTATTAGATTTTCTATCCATATCAACATGATGACACACCCATTTTTATATCTATTGACCAAAGAAGCAATAAAAATATCATCATTTTTATCAAATGGGCACATTTCCTAAAAGCGCTAATCTGCGGCCTCTATGCACTAAAAATCATATGTACTATTCTGTATCCTAGATGCGGTAAAACTTAGATACGTCATTCTTTACCCTAGAAGTGTTCAATCATTTCCTCTATGCACTATTTCCCTATAAGTGCTAAAACTCTAATCAAAAGTGCCACTCTATTCCCTAGATGCGCAAAAACCCTAAATGCGCTAATGTTTTTCCTAGATGCTCAAAAACCGTAATTTTCCTATGACATCCTATAAGGGCTACTCTATCTATCAGATGCGCTAAACTGGTTTCTATAAGGAACATGCAAAAAAAATTCTATATGCACTAAAACAAACATTGAAAGTGCTAAAACAATTATTGAAAGTGCTAAAACATTCCCAAAAGCACTAAAAAGAACTTTTTACGCCTAAATCCATGAAAAAACACATGAAAAATTGATTCAAAATGGAAAATTTCAATGCAAAAGTGGTTGGATCTTGATGAGGGCACAACCTGAGACACAGAAAACAACCCACAAACAAGAGAATAATTTTATTATTCAGAAAATGGAACTTCTTACATGTAGAGGATCTCAAATCCCCAAGTTTTACAACACATGCAAGTTACTGAAAGCTACAGAATAACCCTTTCGCAATATGCGAGCTTGTCCCCAAAAAGTTACCCCAAAAAAAAAATTAGAAACCCACCCATAAATAGAGCTCCTCCTTAGTTTGGAGCCAAAACAACATTAAAATTTGAGTTTAGGCGGTTTGGCATTGAAAATTACAACTTGAAGTTCAAATTTCAAAAGAACATTTGCAATTATATCTTCTAGAAAGTGCGCCAACTTCCCAGGCCATAACTTTTGATTCGGGGCTCCGATTCGCGAACCGTTTGAACTGTTGGAAAGGTCTCAAAGTCAAGAACGCGCTAGAATTTTCTATGCTGATTTTGGCAAGTTTGGGGCCATTTCAGAAGCTCTAAGTGCCTCAAATCCAACTCGAATATTTTTAAAATCTTGGAAACTAAAACTGCAATATCTTTCAACCCAGGAATAAAAAATAAAAGCTGTAAATTGGGAATTTCATTATGATGAAAAAGGTATCAAAAATGTAAAACACCTGAAAATGATAAACTTGAAATTTAACTATTTTTGGGTGATGCAAGATTGCCCTTACACCATTGGATGCTCCTACATCAGACACCCAGGGTAATTTGAGAAGTGACCCCATCACGTCTCAGATGGTTGAGGAAAACCCAACTAGTCAACCGCTGCCTTAGATAGCCAAGATGAATCTTCCACAGGCCTTCCTCTCCATTTCACCAGATATTCTTTATATTGCCTATTTCTGGTACTCCTTCCCACACGACTATCCAAGATTTCCTCAATCTCATCCTTTTCTGAAGTAGATGCTAGAATCCCACACTGTTCCATCATTGGTACTTCCTTTGCACCACCTTCATGATACTCTGTCAAATCTAAAATGTTGAACACAAGGGAAATATTGAATCCATCCGGCAACTCTACCTCATATGCATTCCCTGAATCATGCTTCTTCAAAATTTTACAGGGACCGAACTTCTTCATCTTCAATTTATTATATGTTCCCACTGGAAACCTTTCTTTCCTCAAGTGGACCATCACTTCATCACCAATCTGAAACTCCTTATACCTCTGCCTGATCTACCTTAACCTTATACTGCATATTCATCTTGTTAATATGTTCTCTTACCTTCTCATGTATATAAGCCTGATTCTGGCTCACTCCTTTAGCCATCTGACATACCCTAAAGTTTGTACAAACTTCTTCACATCTTGTGACAACTGAGGCCAGTAATAATGTTCACTGATAATGGAAATGGTCTTATCCCGACCAAAATGTCATACCATTCCTCCACTGTGCTTTATCAGGTTCTCTCATGGAACTCCTTGGGATATATAATTGACTTCTCTTAAATAACATGCCATCCTGGATTATGAAATCTAGCCACCTTGTCCTGTCGACTGTAATGGGTTCCTTGCAAGCTTTCCAAGCCTCTACAAAATTAGGATCTTCTACATATAGTTTCTTAAGTTCATTGAACCCAACCACTTCAATCTGCATCTTTGTCATCAATGTATGCCCTACTTAAGGCATCAACAACCCTATTTGACTTCCCACTCCTATGTTTCAAAACAAAGGTATAACTCTACAAAAACTCTACCCATTTCATATGCCTTTGATTTAATTTTTTCTTGACTATTTAGGTACTGCAAGGCCTGATGATCAGTATATAGAACAAATTCCTTTGGCAACAAATAATGTCTCCATTTCTTTAATGCTTGAACTATTGCATAAAATTCCTGATCATATACAAAATACTTTCTCTTGGCATCATTTAAATTTTCACTAAAATAGGCAATGGGATTACCTTCTTGGCTCAACACTGCTCCAATGGCACAACCACTGGCATCACAATCCACCTGAAACACCTTGTTAAAATCTGGGAGGGATAGAATAGGTTGCTTTGTCACCTTCTACTTCAACAGTTCAAAATTTTTTGCCACTCCACTACTCCACTTGAATTCTTTTATATCCCCTCTCATTGTTTCAGTCAGGGGTCCACAAATACTGCTGAAGTTTCTAATGAACTTTCTATAAAAACTAGCCAAACCATGGAAAGATCTCTCCTCGGTAGTAGTTCTTAGGGTAGGCCATTCCAGAATAGCCTTCACCTTCTCTGGGTCCATCTTGAGACCTTCTGCTGAGACAAAAAACCCCAAGTTCACTAACTCCCTCTTCACAAAACTGCACTTCTTCAAATTAATCAATAGTTTCTCTTCCCTTAACTTCTCAAAGGCTCTCCAAATTTGCATTAGATCCTCATCCAACGTCTTACTAAAAATCAAAATATCATCTAAATACACAATAACAAAACTTCCCAGAAATTCTTTTAGTACCTCGTTCATAAGCCGCATGAATGTGCTCGGTGCATTGGTTAGCCCATAAGGCTCATATGACTAACCACTCGTACAGGCCCTCTTTGGTCTTGAAGTTAGTCTTCCATTCATCTCCCTCACGAATCTGGATCTGGCGATATCCACTCTTCAAATCAATCTTTGTGAAGTACTGAGCTCCACTCAAACAGTCCATTAGGTCATCCATCCTTGGAAGGGGAAATCTATACTTGATTGTTATTTTGTTTATGGCTCTGGAATCTGTACACATCCTCCACTCCCCATCCTTCTTTGGTGCTAGTACTACAGGTACTGCACATGGACTCAAACTCTCCCATATCAAACCCTTTCTCAACAACTCTTGAACTTGTTTGTTCAACTCCTCATTTTCGGCTGGAGTCATTCTATGAGTTGCATTATTTGGCAATCTGGCTATAGGAATCAAGTCAATCTGATGACTGATCTTCCTTATTGGTGGTAAACCCTCAAGTACATTATCAGAAACAATATCCTGAAACTCATCCAACATCCCAGAAACTTCTTCTGGAACCTTCTCACTATCCTCCTTACTCACTCTAGGAATCAATGCATAACACACATGCTTATGCTTCATACCTTCTAAATTTTTTCTTCCATCTACATAACAAATTCTAGCACTACTACATACCTTTTCTTCAGTCTCCTTTAGGGGTTTCAGCTTGTGACAAACCCCATCTTTTGTCAAAGAATAAGTGTTTGCATGGCCATCATGTATAGCTCGCCTATCAAACTGCCACGACCTCCCCAACAACATGTGACATGCATCTATGGGGATGATATCACAGAGTACCTCATCATGGTAGCTCCTGATCTTGAACTTTACTAGGCATTGCTCATTGACCAAAACTTTGTGGTCTTTCTACAACCACACAATCCGATACGGATGCGGGTGCCTTTCCCTCTTAAGATTTAACTTTGTGACCATCTCTTTTGACACCAGATTATCAATTCTCCCACCATCAATAATGATAGAACAAGATTTTCCTTCACACTTGCACCTTGTGTGAAACATATTCTTCCTCTATTTTGGTTCCTTTTCCTCAGTCACTATGGCTCTCCTAATCACTAGGGCTTCTCCCCTTTTAGCATCATCTGAATGTTCAGATTGGGCCTCCTCATCTGCATGCGTGACCCTTCCATGACCTTTTGGCCTTTTGTCTACCCTTCTTTGGTGTTGTGGACATTCATAGGCTCAATGCCCTTCTTCACCACACTAGAAACACGTTCCTCTAAAACCACCTCTTCCAGATCCTTGTCCATATCTCCCTCGTCCTTTACCTCTTTGATCACCACTTTTTTGATCACGAGGGTGGTAGAAGGTTGTCATTCCTATTTTGGTCGGCACCACATCTTCACTTTTCTTTTCATCATCATTTCAGCTTCCTAAAGGTCTGCCATTGCCCCTTCCACTTTGACCTCCTTGTCCTTTTTGTTTGCCATCAAATCTTTTGTTCAACTTCTCTTCCACCTTTAGAGCAAACTGATACACATCCTCAATGGTGGTCATTCTAACTAGGCTTAACTCCTCCTGAATGCTCGGTCGTAACCCATTAAGATATTGGGCTACCTTCTCCTTATTGGCCTCTATGTGACTTGTTCTGATGATTATCTTGTGAAAAATTTTAGTATATTCTTTCACAGATCTGCTTCCTTGCTTCAACCCTTGCAATTTCTTCAATAGATCTAACTCTTAGTCCACTGGTATGAATTGCTTCTTCAGTTTCTCTACCATGTGATCCCATCTGGTGATCTTGACTTTTCCTCTTCAATTTCTTTCCAACTGGACCTCTTTCCACCAAATACTGGCATGGCTCTTCAGCTTCATTTTCATAAACTTAACCCAGTTTGGGTCCTCTATTTCCTCACACTCAAAATATTCTTCTAGCTTGTTGATCTAGTTGATCAACTCTTCCAGGTTCAGACTTCCATAATAACTGGGGACTTCTGCTCTGGGTCTTTTCCTGATCTTTGAAATGACTCTTATCAGCCACACTTGTTCTTGATCAATTACTTCTTCTTCCTCTTCTGCATTTGAACCTTCTTCCTCTCCTTCATCCTCACTTTCCTCCCTCAGGTTTAACCCTCTTCTCACCTGCTCTTATAATACATCAATCTATCTTTGGAGGGCTACCAGTGCATCTCTTCCACCAGCATTTCTGCCATCTCGACGACCTCTGGCACCACCATGCCTACCAAGAATCACTCTTGGAGGCATCTTTCTTGACCTTGACCCACAACCACGGTCCTGGTGTGAACTGCCTCATGATCGGTGATCTGTCCACATGCTCAAGAAAACATTGCTTTGATACCACTTGATGAGGGCACAACCCAAGACACAGAAGACAACCCACAAACAAGAGAATAATTTTATTATTCAGAAAATGGAACTTCTTACATGCAGAGGATCTCAAATCCCCAAGTTTTACAACACATGCAAGTTATTGAAAGCTACAGAATAACCCTTTCGCAATATGCGAGCTTGTCCCCAAAAAGTTACCCCCAAAAAAATACTAGAAACCTGCCCATAAATAGAGCTCCTCCTTAGTTTGGAGCCAAAACAACATTAAAATTTGAGTTTAGGCAGTTTGGCATTGAAAATTACAACTTGAAGTTCAAATTTCAAAAGAACATTTGCAATTGTATCTTCTAGAAAGTGTGGCAACTTCCCGGGGCCATAACTTTTGATCCAGGGCTCCGATTCGTGAACCGTTTGAACTGTTGGAAAGGTCTCAAAGTCAAGAATGCACTTTAAATTGCTATGCCAAATTTGGCAAGTTTTGGAGCCATTCCAGAAGCTCTAAGTGCCTCAAATCCAACTCAGAATATTTTTAGGTGCAAATCTAAGAAACTAAAACTGCAATATCTTTCAACCCAGGAATAGAAAATAAAAACTACAAATTGAGAATTTCATTATGACGAAAAGGGTATCAAAAAATGTAAAAACATCTGAAAAATGATAAACTTGAAATTTAACTATTTTTGGGTGATGCAAGATTGCCCTTACACCACTAGATGTTCCTGCATCATATCTACTCACCGGTGGTCCATATGCAGCTGGTCTCTGGTATCAACAGGCCCACTCGAATCTATGTCTGTGGTATGAAATCTCCATCTCACTAGGTCACTATCAGAGCAACAAGATTCTAAAATGCAAAAAGTGCAAATGACTTGTCATTTTCTCCCTTTTTACTTTTTAAAGGTCAACCAATGGTGAGTTTTGTGGTATGTTATTTTATTTTTATCTTTTTATCTAACTTTGACCTTATTTTCACACTAGGGCATCCTTATACATCATTTTTCGAGAGCTAAATCATAGAATTCACATCAACATCAAAATATCCTCATCACATCGAATGTTTCAAACATTCTCAACAACTCATCTCATCATCAGCTATTTATCTCCCAAGGGGGCATCATTAATACCAACAACATCTTTCAATAAAAAACATATTAGGCTCAAATCAGGGGCATGTCAGTCACATTTGTCCAATCAGGGGCAAAAATTTCTTTCAAAAGCAGGAATATTTTCTTTGAAGCAATACGTTTCACACATCACTTCAAAGAGGGGAAAAATGTATATGCATAAAATTAGTCATGTCTGATTAATCCTAGCATTTAATTAAATATTATTTACTTAATTTCTCTAAAGTCTTCTACATCTGATTAAATTTAATTAATTTAATTATAATATTGTTCATCTAATTTATTCTTCTATCATGATTAAATAAATTCTTTTTTATTTAATTATTTCACATTCATATGTCCACTTGATTAATTAAATAAATACACTTTATTTATTTTAATTAATTATCATTTTTGAATTTAATTAAGTCATTTTGATTTAATTAAATTTAAATATTTCTTTTCAAATTCTTCTTCTACTTAATTAAATATCTTATTTAATTAATTTCATTCACATACCATTTCCTAAAAGTTTAATTAAATATCTTTATTTAATTGAATATCTTCCATATCCTTTTAGAATCATAATTAAATATTTTATTTAATTTTGAAATCTTCCATTATTCTTCAAATTTGGGGTAAATATTCTATTTTAGGAAAAATATTCATGTCACCCATAAATGAATAATTGAATTTAATAATTCATTATTTATCTTCTTCAAAATCTTTCCATAATCTCACAAAATGATTATTTTTTTACAAATCATTTTTATCTTATCTTACTTCTTTTACAGAAAAGAAAACAAATCTTGCTTTATGTTTTCTTCTATTTTTCTTCATTTTTATCCATCCTCAACTGTTCGATCTTCCAGGAATTTTCACAATCGTTGATCATATCAGCCAAACAGAAGCTTTTGAAAAACTCTATAAATAACATTGTCAATCCAAGCAATGGTTACAACACACAATAGATGAATTAGAGATTAATTGCATTCTAGCATTATAGCATTCTAGTATTATCATTATAGCATTATCACTTTATAGCATCATCATAATCTTTCATTTTAGTAATCATGTTTAGCCTTAGAGCAATCATGTCTTAGCATTACATGCATTTCATATTCAATCTTGTTCTCTAGGAAGACTGTTCATTGAGCCTAGCATACAATCTAAGAGCTAGCTAGAATCAATGAAAATACTGGAGATAGAGGACGATAGGATGACATCGATAACATGATACTGAGTTTGCAATCTTTATTATTTTAAATATGATGTTTTTGATATAATGTCTTATTGGTGTGTTTGATTCATTTATTTTTACATATTATAACACACATGAAAATTGACCACACAACATTAAATTCATAGTTGAATGGAAAATCATAGAGCTATACAAGTATATGGAGATTCACAACTAGTCATTTACCAGGTAAATGATCAATATTAGACAAAAGATGAGAAGTTGATGTCATATAAAAAAATGGTGTATGATCTCAAAAATTACTTTGTAGATATCAAGTTTGAACAGATTCTCAAGGAAGAAAATAAACTTGTAGATGCTATGGTGATGATTGCTTCTCTCTTATAGTTTCCAAAAAAGCAAGGTCGTTATGAGTTTATGGTGGAACAAGTGTCTAACCCTGCTTATGATAATCCAAAATCTCAAATCATATTCCAATTAGTTGACATTAAATCTTCAATCTATAGAAATATCTACACTTACCTAAAAAACAATATCCTTCCTCCTGATCTTTCAATAAACCAAGAACACAACTTCATTCACCAAACAACATGACACACCTTAATTGCTGACATACTTTACCATCGATGTCTAGATAGTACTCTCCTTCAGTGTCTAGAACATAAAAATTTTGAGACAACTTTATGTGGGGTTCATGAAGGTATTTGTGGAACTCATTCAAGTAGACTAACCCTAGCAAATAAACTCCTTTGTTTTGGGTATTACTGGCCAAACATGGAGGAGTCTTTTTAGTTTGTTAAGAAGTGTGAAAAATGTTAAATACATGGTAACCTAATCCATGCACCGATGCAAGAATTGCAACCGTTCACTTCAACATGGCCCTTTTGTCAGTAGGGATTGGACCTAGTAGGAAAGATTAATCCATCTTCATCTAATGGACGAAAGTTTAGAATCATAGCAACGAAGTACTTTACAAAGTGGATAGAAGTGTTCCCTTAACAACAATCACAGGAAAACAAATTTCTTCTTTCATACTAAGTTACTTCATCTATACATATAGAATTCCTTAGTCCATTATCACAAACAACGGTTGACCTTTTAAGAATCAGGATGTGTAGGAACTATGTGAGAAGTTTCATATCCAACATTGTTTTTCTATACCATACTATCCTCAAGGAAATGACCAGGTAGAGGCCTCAAACAAAACTATTCTAAAAATCTGTAAGAAGATTATCAACGATATTTGACATGATTGACACGTTCAATTAAATCTTTCTCTTTGGGCATATCGAATCAGCATAAAAACACTTATAGGAGCTACACAATATGCCTTGGAATATGGATCAGAGGCCATACTACCTATTGAGGTTGAAATACCATCACGCTGTGTGTCACTGAAGGGAATTATTCTAGATGAGGATTATAGAGTGTGTAGACTTCAAGAGCTGGAACTGTTGGATGAATGTCATTAACAAGCTGTGAACCATTTAAAGTCATATCAACAAAGAATGTCCAGAAGCTACAATCATATGGAAAAACATAGAATATTTTAGGTTGGTGACTTGGTCCTAAAAGAAAACCCTCGAAATCAACAAGACAAAGAAAAGAAAGGGAAGTTTGAACCTAACTGGCTAGGTCCCTTTGTTATCATATTGGTCTATGGATTTGGAGCCCATTGACTATCTATACCTAAAGGGGATTTATTTGATGAACCTATCAATAGTATCCATCTCAGTAAATTCTATACCTGAATCATCTAGTGCATGGTAGAAATGGTCGCCTTGATGAAAACTTGGAAACTAGGCATCATGGTGACAAAAAATACAAAAAAAATTAGAAAAATAGAAAATACAAAAAATTTGGAAAAATAGAAAATACATAAAAAAGGAAAGGAAAAAAGAAGAAAAAATCATAAAGTCTAGAAAAGTGCAATTAAAACATGTAGTGAAAACCTAGAAACAGGCACTACTTGTGATTTAAACTAGATTTTCCATCTATTGGAGACATGTCTTGATCTTTCACTTTTGCCATCATTCCATTTATCATTTGATAGAAGGAATTCTTGTACATATCCTGGCAACATGGTCATGTCTCACCCTAGCTTGGGTACAAAATCTTGAACTCACTGGGGGCAATAAACTTGAGCTTAAACAAATAGACAAACAATAGTATGACAACACAACAAACACAGTAATCATTGGGAAACTCAACATTGAACATACATCAAACATGAGAACATTTTAGGAAATCAACCATCCACATCAAAACAATTGTAGATGGATGAATCTTTTGAATAATGATTTTAGCAATTTCAACTTGAATGTTCAAATGTTGTACTTTGATTTTTGTTATCATTTCTTTGGAGCAACCCAGTGATGTATTGAACTAAAGAAGCTAGGAAGGAGAATGGTATTTTATTTGTCTATTGTCTATGAATTGATCATTATTTTTGTGTGAATTTTCATGAGACATGCTCTACAAAGTATCATTGATGACATTTAGAATTCACATATTAAAATGATTGATTCTTATTTTTTTACACAAGAAATGCTCAGGTCATCTCGGTTAAATTATACCTAGATTCTTGTGTTAACTTACAATATCAAAACTCATGAAATTAGTACTTAGGTCATCACTGGTTTACATTTTACCATTAATGCTTGTACTCACTTTCAACATTTTAAAAGCTTAATGATCATAAAAGGCATGATAAATGGACTGTTAAGATGACAATTCTTGCATATAGATTTGTACGGTAAAATTAGATTGCATTCATGTTAGTTTTGTAACTGCAAAGTATTTATTACAAAAGTTGGTGAAGGATTAAAAAATGATGTTATCTTTTCTCATTAATGGATGGAGTATACTTTACATTAACAAAAACATCATCATTATCATGTAATTGCATAATTATTTCCATTAAATACATTAGAAAGCATTTATCATTTCATTTCATCATTCATACATTCCATCATATATTTTGCATCATATCATATTTTTTAAATCATTAGATCATCTAAATTGCATAAGAAAAAAAAAAAAACATCTATATTTTCATTAACATTATCATAATCATACATCGCACATTAGAAATGTCATCATATTAATCATTCATTCATCCATTCATTACATCATATAACCACATTTGAAATTTCAAAGAAAAAAAAAATGCATCATATTTCATTTACATCATTTTTTGGCATATATCATTAAAGCAACACATCCAAAATCATACATATAGTTACATTACCATATTACTTATATATATTCATTATCATACAACTATCATCATGCATCCATACATAATCAATATAATCATTATCAAGTATAACATCATATGTAAATCATAACATGTCATCATTTCCATAAATTACATCCATAACATCATAATATAAATCATCACATGAAAAATAGAACAAGAAATTAAATGCATCCATCATATAACCATATAGAACACATATAGATCAATCAATCCATTGCACATCATATAGATCTCAAAAATCATAATGTCAAGTATACAATGATTTCTAAAATGAAAAGAGATACAACATCAAAATTGGAGTGTATATCATGTCTCAAACATATCATGGAATCAAATTGGGGAGCTATGTGATGCTAGATCAGAACGATGTAGGCATCTCTGGGCCAGTGCCTCCCCCACCATATGTACTAGCTCGGATGTCTTTGTGGAGACTATGTCACACCCACACTAACAGTCCTAGACTAGCTCCTGCTTGATCAAGACTAGGCATAACTGACTCTCTACTTAGAGGGAACAACATCATGGTACCGGCTTCTGTAATAATTTTCCTCTCTACCCACGTGGAGAATCTCTCTCATGTAATCGGCCATAGATGTACCATCAACTAATCTCTATAATCTCTTGGCTATCACCCATGCCTAATTTGTAGCCTATCTATCTACATCTCTCTCTGGTTTTGTACCTGAGCAAGAGTTTATGTGTGGTCCTGGGCTTGTGACTACATCTGAGTCTGTGTCTAAACTAATAACCCTCGGTCCTGAATCAGTTGACCCTGTAATGTCTGCACCTACACTTACAAACTCACAATCTGGGTATGTTGATGCTAGGAAGGTACACCAATATGCACATGTGGCTCAGTGGGAGCTATCAACGATCACCTTTTACAAGGCACCATGAAGTCTTTAACAACCGATGAGGAACCTACTCCACCTAATCCACCCGCTCCTCCACAACCTCCACCACCATCTCCTCCACCACCTCCACCTCCACCTCCACCTCCATCATCTCCGTCTCCCTCTTCATCACTACTACTCTCCTCATCACCACCACTCTCAACATCCTCCTCCTCACCACCATCCTCTCTCCTCCATCAGTGACCATGTGCAACAACAACCTCCTCCTCACCAGGTAGTGGCATTGGCTCATCAAGAACAAAAATATGTGGAAAAGGATGTAGGGCCAGATACTCTACATAATCTACTATGATAGGTGGCTCAATAATCTTAGGGTGAATCTCCCAAACCAAACGCTATAAGGCCAAATACTCTTGAACTATAGAATCATATGAAAGGCATGGTCCCCACTCAGTGGAATTAATCTGATGCCGGGCATAATGTACAACACCTTGGGGCATACCTTGTACGATTCCATACTATTTGACCACCCTCTTGAACAAGAATCTATCAACAAAAAAATGAGTCCTACCAATTAGAAACATAGACTAATAGAGATATCAAATCTTTGTATCATCATCATTCTAGTGCTCACAATCTTGATATGGCTGATATGTAATAGCCTCTACATCCTCCAAGACCCTCCTCTAATGCTCCAACTTACCTAGTAGTTGACCTGCGTATATATGCACATACGGCCTCATGGAAGGTCACTATCTCACCATCACTAGACACGTAACAACTATATGTTACCACACCCACACTTGAAGTAATGTAACCCTGACGGACAAACTACGACCATGGAAGTAGACAACCTAATGCAAATCATGGTAAAGATGAGCAAGCATACACATGCCCCATGCATATCTAGTACAGTGAACAATCATACTCTCCAACACATGGCCCCAACCAACAAAAGGCCCCTTTGACATGTGATCAAGGAAAAGGAACCCTCCAATGAAACCAACAAGAACCAATGGAAGGGTAGCATAGGCACCCACCATCTCTTTCCAAGAGATCTCATATCCACAAATCATGTTATCCTGAAACACTATGCGTAGAGCATTTGTCTTACCCTACTTTGAAGGATCATAAACTACAACATCTCCAACATTATGTATCCTTAAGATCTGCCATATATCCTCAGGAGTGACTATCATCTCATTGGTAGGAAGGTGGAAGGTATTATTCTCACTATGCCAGTTCTCTACTAGGGCTCTCAGGAAACCCTGATTAATCCTAATCTAGGGCATCGATAAAAGAGAAGATAAACCACAACATGTGATGATTGATATCTTAGGCTATAGTAGCTATGGTATCAAATCGAATGTCCTAGGAAATCGTTCTTGAATCTGTAATTTTGCAAATGACTCCTATCATCATGAAATATTGAAAGTCAGTAATCATTGTCAATTTCTCAAACATCAATCAGACTATCAAATCTAACTAGCTCTGGTGATATTTTGATCAAATCTCATGAGCAACTATTAATTGTACCTCACCTATAATGAGGTCAATCATCAAACTATCATTGTACCTCACCTATCATGATGTCAACCATCAATCTAAAATTGTACCTTGCCTATCATGAGGTCAATTAATCAAATCAACCTTTCCTATCATGAGGCTTATCAAACAAACTATAATTATTCCTCACCTATTCTGAGGTTAATTATCATCAAACATCAAACCTCACCTATCATGAGGTTGATCAACATCTAATTTATTAGGATCATCAATCAACATTCAAATCAATGGGTGACACGATAAAAAATGAACAAAATCAAGGAAAAATTTGACAAATTACATCATTCCGACTTGGATATGCCAAAACAATGTTTTGATGCACCAGAATATTCAATGCACCATTAAAACATCTCATAACGCGAAAACGAGCATTTCATGCATTAAATCAGCTAATGTGCCATTTTAGGGAGTCAATGTGCCATTTCAGGTGACAAATGCACAATAATATTCAATGCGCCAATTCGGGTGTTTGATGCGCTAATCTAGACCACCAATGCACCATTTTATCCTATGCGCTACTCTAGCATATTAATGCATGCTAAATAATCTATCCTACACACTAAAACAATGTATGCACTAAATCATCCTACTGATGTGCTAAAACTTTGGACCTATGTGCTATTTTAGTGATTGCTCTAAAACAGACATTGTATGTGCTACTACGGCCTACATATGCAATAAAAGAATGAAAAACAATTCAAAACCAAATAAACATGCGAAAAATGAGAAATGTAAAAATGAGGAGGTTCATGGGTACATACCGGAGGTTCATAGGCGGTTGGGTGGTTGTGTCAACGCATGCACTCAAAATGATGAGTGTGGTAGGGGATTGACATTTTTCTCAAAATGGCTCCAAATCACTCTCAAATTTCAAAACTCAACATTCACAAATGAATTCAAAACCAACCTTTTTATCTTTTTAATAAGTTAATTAATTGGGTATTTTGGTGGGATTTATTTAATTTCTTTTCCAAGGCTCAACATAATTCAAAATTCATCATAGGGGCATTCTTCACAATTATTTGTCGGGAGATAAATTGCTACATCATCAAATTATCACTAAAATCATACAAATTTAAAAGCTTCCGAAAAATCCAAAAAATCCAAAAATCATCAATTTATCTCCCAAGGTGGCATATATCCATCATTGCCCAAAAATCAACATCTAGGGCATATTGAAAAAAAATTAGTTAGTACTAGTAGCAACAACAATTTTTTTTTTGAAGCAATGCATAAACACATCACTTCAAAGAGGGGAAAAATGTATACACCTAAAAAGGCATACAACAAATTCATCGCCAGCAATTCACCGATGGAAAATTCACCGCCAACAATTCACCGTGGGAAAATTCACCGCCATGACAAATTCATCGTGGGAAAATTCATCGCCATGACAAATTCACCGCCAAGTAAAATTTACCACCAACAATTCACTGAAGTGGAAAATCAACCACATTAATGTTTTTTAATATATATTTCAAAGAGTTTGAATTTTTATTTTTTTTTAAAATTCACTTCTTACAATACAATTTTATTTTTCAAATATTTTTTATTTTTATTTTGATATGAAAATTATGCACTAATTTCCATAAAAAGTTAGAAGAAAACTAAAATATTTACTTTAATTTTACTTTAATTTCTACTTCAAATATTATTTTATTTTTCCATGCGTTTATTTATATATACAATTTTTTGTTTTTAGTGTGTTCTTTATTTTATACAATAAACATAAAAAATATATATTATACAATATTGTATAATGAAACAATGGAAAAAAAAAATATTTTATATAAAATATTATATATACAATTTTTTGTTTTTCTATGTGTTTCTTTGCACAAATATTAAAAATATATATTTTTCCATGTGTTTATTTATATTAAATTTTTTTTTTTAATTTTTTATTATCATAAATTTTTCATGTGTTTATTTATGATATTAAAATTAAGTTAATCGATTTATTTTTTATTTTTATTATCATAAAATATATTGAAAAACATTTTTAGTTTTATTATCATAAATCAAATTCTCTAATAATTTTTTATTATCATAAAGAAAATTATTCTTTTTAAAAAAATTCAATTATCTTGAAATGTATATTAAAAAACATTAATGGTGGTTAATTTTCCACCTTGGTGAATTGCTTGCAGTGAATTTTACTTGGCCGTGAATTTGTCGTGGTAGTGAATTTTCTCATGATAAATTGTCATGGTGGTAAATTTTCCCATGGTGAATTGCTAACGATGAATTTTCCATCGGTGAATTGCTAGCGATGAATTTTCCTAGAGCCACCTAAAAATGGTTTGGATAATCTAATTAATTAAATATGATTTATTGGATTAATTAACCTTTAATTCCTCTACTATTAAATAAATAGAAAATATTTATTTATATAGTTCACTTTTAATTCTTCCATCTTT
Source organism: Sequoia sempervirens (assembly GCA_007258455.2). Lineage (NCBI taxonomy): Eukaryota > Viridiplantae > Streptophyta > Pinopsida > Cupressales > Cupressaceae > Sequoia > Sequoia sempervirens. The sequence continues at coordinate 609,802,069 of VDFB02271358.1, forward strand.
ATTATATTATTTCCTCTTAATTAAATAAACAAATTTAATACTTTGTTTTATTTAATTATTATTATCGAATTCTTCAATGATTATCTTCCATCTTAATCACATCATTTCATCTAAATTAAATAAACAAGTTTCATAGTTTGATTTATTTAATTATCATATTTCTTCCATATTTATTTAATAAACATAGACTTCTATAGTTTGTTTTATTAAATTAAATATCTTCTTTTGCTAAATTGAATAATTCTAAACATTCAATTGAAATATATTCTATAGCTAATCATATCCACCTACCAAATTAGATATGAAATTTCTAATTTAATTCATCTCAACCTTCACTGGCAATTTTGGAGACAAATTGGAGACAAATTTGTAGGAAAACTTCTTCATCTTCTTCCATTGATTCTTCCTATCCTCTAGCTAAATGTTTTTGTGGGGACGAACAATATCCATAATCAGCTCAGGTTTCTTCATCCTTCACCATTCAATCCTTCAGATCAAATCCAGACCTTTTATTTGCTATGCCTTTACAAATTTGTTGTCAGGAATCTATAAATACAACCTCTATCTATAGGAAAATGATCCCAACTTTGTGCAAACTTACTCTGCAAAAATACATTTACATCTTTTGAGCAATTTGAAATTTAGAAATTTAGAATCATTTCAATCATTTAGTTTATAATCATGTCTTTCATCATAGATTGCATCTTAATATAGCTCTCATTATCATATCACAACATATAGCTTTTATTCTCAACAATCAGTATCATAGCTTTTACATCATATAGCTTATCATTCTCATTCTCTAGATTGGTAGTTTTAATAGTCACACTGCAATCAAAATATGATAGCCTCATGATTTAATAAATCTTTGGAGATAGAGAGAAATATGACGCTTTCAATAGATTTCTTGCTTCAATTAGATTAATCGTTGTTTAAATTCTATAGATATAATGTCTTATTGATTGTGTTGATTATCATTTACTCACATTTTACTCACAAACCAATGGTAAACCAACATAGGAACAAAATAACACACCTGAAAAAATGATATATGAAGCAACAACGAGATACAAGCATACATTGCCAAAGAAAAACATAAAGAACAATAAAAACAAAAGGGGTGGATCAAGCTTCGACCATTTTTCCCGCACATTCAGGATTAGATCTAAGTTATTTTTCCAAGAAATTTTACAAGGGCAACACAATTTCCCCTATGCAAACCAAATGCATGCTCACAAGGGCTAGTGGAACCTTAGGCTATCCACTAGGTTGGCCTTCAATGAGACAAATATGCATGCAGATGGTATGTGCTCACACAGACAAGATAGTGGCTATGGGAAAGTCACCCCTAATTTGGCTCCCATATGTACAACCATACCAATACTATACCTCCTAATAACTTTGATAAGGCACCACAAAACAATGAACTTTGAGCTTCATGAGGAAATAAAAGCTTTGTATGCTTGAAACTCATGAACAAACAAGATGGCACCACATGAAAACAAAGTGTGTTATGCAAGGTGGCCATATAATAGATGTAAATGCAAAATTAGTTTAAGGTACATTCAAAGGAGTTTTAATTAGTTCATGTAAGTTCTTAACTTAGGGAACATTCTTCCTAATGTCTCCAAGAGAGGACCAATCAAAGAATAGAAGATTCACAACTTAGGGAATGTAGTGTGTCACATCAAGCCACTAAGAGGAATATAATATGCTAAGAGAGATCATGCTCTTGAGGGACATCACACCCAATTTCACCACAAAGTGAAAGAAACATCACATGAAGTAAGAAGACTACATAATGAAATGTGAGTTGTAAATGAATAATGCCAATGTATTCCCCCACTTTAAATAAATTGCTAAACACCATGCTATGAGAAATTACTTTAAATTAGCAAATGATAAATGCTAACAATAAAAAGGACATGAGATCTTATTTAGAAAGCCCTATGCCAAGTCATATGTTTCCAAATAAAGCTACATCATGAAAAGGGGGTTTCCCTAAAAATGAAATCCCAAAATCACATAAGGGAACCATGGATTCAGGGTTAGTATGTATTTTCTACAATGTTATTAGAGAGCTCAAGATTGTCACCATTCCCCAAATACTCATGGAATAGGAATAATGAAAAAAATAGAGTGAAAATAAGAAAAATATTTTAGTTCAACATGGAAGAGACCTAAATGTCTTGATGCCTTGCATCATCCCCAAAAGGAAAACATAAGAGAAAGAAAAGATAAGGGAAAATATTTTAAGTTAGCATGGAAGAGACGTAAATGTCTCAACACCTTGTGTCATCCCCAAAAGGAAATCACAAGAACAAGAAAAGATAAATGGTTTATGACATAGAGAAGAATGTAGATAGAAGTAGAGGAATGTCACAAATAGAGAGATGCATAAAAAAAAATGGTATAGGAAATCACATTATGCACATGCAATGACATGAAAATAAAATAATTCAAAAGACTAGTAAGGTACATGTGAGTCAACCTAGTAGGTCATTTGCATCCCAATCATGTTCATCATATATGGAAGGAAAAAAACTAGCCAAAGGGACAATAGCAAGTTTCAAATTAGGGGTATTACCAAGTTCAACACTCTTCCTAGGAGAATTATCATTTAAGATCATAGAATACGAAAACAATTTATTTAATTCATTATACAATTCCTCATCAATTTTAGCAACATCATCATTGTCATCCAAATTAATCACATCAAGAGGTTGAATGATAATGTCCAAAGAAGGATTTATCTCCTATTGTGGTTCCAATATAGGGTATTTATGTTGCAGCAAAGAGGGAGAATCATTGTGTATTACTTCAGTCATGTTTGGATGTTGACTTTGTTTGTTGTTGTCTTCATTTATTCTTCAAGCAGAAGCACGATGTCTACGCCTACGATCTCTAGCATTTTTTTTTCTTCTAGTATGATTTGCAAGTTGTGTTTGTGTAGGAGCAAGTTTATCGAGCATAGGTTTCTTTTCTTCCCTAAGAGGAGGAATGTAAGGAACCATGGGAGATTGTTCAACCACTTTCTCTTTAGCTTTGTAAACTTTTTTTTATCTTAGCAAGCGTGATGGGATTGTTTTTGTTTTCTCTTGGTCTTTTATAGGAGATAGGATCTATCTTGTGTTGGTATTGGTTATTTGGAATGTCTTTAGGTTCAATCATAATTTCATCAAGGATAGGAGGCTTAGTTATAGGTTGAGGCATGTTTGTAAGGGATAGTTTTTCTACACATTTCGCCTTGAAATTTTGATAGGATTTGAAAAACAAATATCAAGTTTTAATAGTTTCCATAGGCTCAGGCCAAAATAAATCTAATGAAAATTTCCCTCATGAAGACAAATGATTAAAGCCATTATGGTGAACAATGAAAATTTTATTATCAAAGGGAAACTTTAAGCATTTATGCAAAACCAATGGGACATATTCCATGGAGCATAGCCATGGATAACCAAGCTTCACATGGAATTGATCCGATGTTGAGATGATGGGGAACGGGACATCTAATTGTTTTAGTCCAATTTTTAGAGGGGGGCTGATCAATCCCATTGTAGGGAAAGTGAAACCATTATGCATTTTTATCCATGATTTCATTTTATCATATGTTTCTTGATGGAGTTCAAGCACAACTAAGAATTCTTCAGTGATCAAATTCTCTCCATGAACAAGATCAATTAAAATACCATTAATGGGCTTGTCATTGATTCATCTGACGATGTAAAGAGGACCATCATGTGCATTTCTAATTATATATTTAGATGATAAATAAATATCAAGAGGCTTTTTATTTTGACCCTTACGAGGTAGAATTTCGATCAATCCCACTATGTCATCCAAAGGATTTTGTTCAATAGTATCTAGAGGACCTTGTTCAATTGTATCCATGTTATCATCATCCATGTCAACATTCATCACATGATTCTTCTTGGATTCACTAGCTTTGACAAATGAAATATCATGGTTAGGAATAGGGTTGGTAAAGATTTACATGTTTTGGTTAGGAGGGGAAATATACTTATCTCCTTGATCATTAATGCCTCCAATTTGAAGTCGACAGGAATCAATGAGGTCTTGCACAAGATGTTTCAGACAATTGTAATGTTTTGTGTCATGTCCATTTTATTAGTGATAATGACAATAGGAATTTGATCTAAAGTTCAAAGATAAAGGATTATTAGGATCAGGTTTTTTAACAAGAGGTAAGGTGATCATTTTATATTCTAAGAGTTGTGACATTGTGCTATGGAGGGTATCAAGTAGGGGAGTAAATTTTATAGTTAGATCCCTATTTTTAGAGGACTTGTTTTCTTTATAGCAGCCACTTGGGTAACTAGAAGTTGAGTTGGCTGAGGGGGGTTTAGTTGAAGGAAATATTTATTATATATTCTGAAAGGTTGATAATTAATTGGATTTGCGGATTTCAAATTTTTAGGTTAGTGAGAGGTGGGTTTTATGTCACAACTACTAACTGAGTTTTGATAATCATGAAGGGCAGTACACAAGTGTACAAAGGAGAGAAACTTAATCATGCTAAGCTTATCTTGTATCTTGGTTTGTAAGTTTTGAATGAGCATCTGTTGAAGGTGAGGATCAAGAATCTTTATGTCAATTTGGGAATAAACAGATTGGTAATGTGAAATAAAGTCAATAACTTTTTATCACATTTTTGCTTACATCTCATCAAATTGGCTAAGGTCATCTTAGGGATCATATGCACTTGGAAATGGTTTATAAAGGCCTCAAAAAGTTCATTGAATGAATGAATTGAGTTGTTTGATAATGATGAAAACCATTCTAAGGCAGTATCTTTCAAGGACCTACAGAAAAGCTTAGCCAAGAGCTTATCCTCAAGGACAATGTCACTGCGTAAGGTGGTATTAGAAGAAACATGTATAGAAGGATCTCCTTCCCCCCCATATTTCTAAAACCTAGGAATCTCAATACCATGTGGATTGGAATTTGTAATATCTCCAAGGGTAAGGGATTGATTTTTACATAGTATGTAGGTTAGAAATTTTTATTTTGGTTTATGGTGGAGATTTTCTTTTGAAGGGATGATTTTTTTTGCAAAATTTGGTTAAGGATGGCATCATTGGTGGTATTTTGAGATGGTGGTAAATATGGTGAATGTGTATATGTGTTTGAGGGAGTAGTGAATGGAATTCTTATGAGAGGTTTAAAGTTGTAGGAGATATGACATGTGATGCCACAAAGGTACTAGGAATGCTAGAAAAAATAACAAGGTAGGAAAGATACTACTAGTAGGTTGCATTATTTTTGTAACTTGAGGGTTGGTATAAGTAGGAATAGAGGCAATGGTTGCAGGAGGAGGAATTTGAGTTCCTCCTTGAATTTGGACATTATTCAAAGGTAAAGCATAACTAGTTGTTGAGGTAAGATGTTTTCCAAAATTTTGAGCTATGTTATGCACAAGTTCAACTCCTTCACTTTAAATCATGCAATGTATGCTATCTAAGGTAGGAATAGCAATGGTTAAAATGTTTTCAGTAGTCAATTATTGTTGTAGGTTTTCTATCTTTGTCAATTTGGATTATGTTTTCCTGCAGAATACTAGCAACTATTGTTTCAATGCTTGTCACACTACTTGAAGGTAGAAAGTTGTTAAGGGTATGGTCCATACCTATTGAACTAATGTTAACACTAGTAGTGAAAGAGATAGATAACCCAAGATCCACAATGATTTTTATATCACAAGATGACATGAGTCTCAAACTTTGACTAACTATAGTATTAGCAATAGGATACCAAGTTGTAAAGCTCATGGAAGGGACAATCAATGAATGCAAGATAAATGCAATGAATGAAAGATCAATGCTCTTTTACAATTATGATTCAAATGAAATTAAGCTAGATGTAATGAAATGAATGAAATAAGAATTCTACAAACTGAAATAGAAATATAATAACAAAAAATTGAAACACAAAAAAAAAGTTTTTAATGTTGTAAAATGTAGATTCAGATTTGAAACGGGACTAATTCTCCTAGAGGGGCATATGATTCCTAGTCAGGGTCTTTTAGGGTTTCAAATATTGATAAACAATCTGCACAAAATACCAAAAAATCAAGCAGAACCACTTTTACTAGGACTAAATCACCTAGAGGGGCGTATGAGTTCCAGATCATGGTTTTTGCACAAATTTCAAAAAATTGGAGTGAATGTTAAGTTTTCTAGCTTTTATGATGTCTAGAATAAGTGAAATTACAAATTTCAAGTGAGTTTCAATGGTGTGAGATGCAAAAATGCAACCTATATGCACTTTCACTAATGCAAGAATTAGAAAACCTAGATGCAAATTAACTAATGCAAACCTAATGCAATGTCAATGCAAGCTAGATCTAGGAGTATGATGCACTTTGAAGTAGAAAAAAATTTGTTCTAAAGGCTAGGTTCACCAAAAATAAATGTAGAAAATTTTCATCCTATGTTTTGAGGGATAGAACAACCAATTTTCTCCAAGTTTCATTCAAGAAACCTTAGAGATCTCAATCCAAGGATGGAATTACTGAAAGAGATATGCTAAAAGGATGTCCTAGGGTGTGATTAAAGACTAAAAAATGGTTCACCACCAAGCTAGGGATTGGAAAGACAAGAAATGTGCATGATCTAGTAATGAACTCAAATCAAAACAGTAAACTGAGAAAGTATAGAGGTGCAACTTGAAACCAAAGAGGCTTGAATGAAGATCTAAAATCTTGGAAATGCTAATTTTGATGTACCCTAGGACTCATACACCAATAGGAGCTATTTAGTCCCAATTTAGGGTTTTAGGCTGAAATTGAAATCTAGAACTACTAAACCAAGATCTATAGAAAATACCTAAAAATAGGTATACAAGGACTCGTACGCCACAAATGGTGATTTATTCCTAGTATCAGGGTTGGTCTGAAACTTTGATATCCTCTAATGGTTTTCTTTAGCTTCCAACCTATCAAATCCTTTGTTTTGGAACACTAAATTGAACTTTGTAGGTGACTTTCTATGATCTTGCAATATGGATGACAATTTTCACAACTTGACAAATTTCTCCAAACTTGCTCTTCAATGGATCTTTAACCTAAATCACCTAGATCTACAAATCACACACTAAAGAGAGGGGAATTTTTTTTTTATTAGTAGATAGGGGATTTCCCTAGTCAAATTGCATTTTAGTAATCAATCCTTGAAATAAAATCAAATAGAATGAAGGAATGATGAATGAACATGTATGCTATGGTGCAACTCACCAAACCCTTGAACAAAATTCTACAATCTTGTATGTAATGGCTACCATGAATGTGGATCTTGAATATTTCTTGTAGGATATGGATCTTGACTTGAATTCTTGCATGAATCATAAGAATCCACATCACAAATGTTAGCTGAAAAACAAACATGATGCATGATGACTTTGACATGATGTTTGAATCTAGAATGATGCTCCAAAATGCTTTATAATCACTCTTGAATTCTCTTCTAAACTCTTGAATTTATAGAATACTTGAATGCTTAGGTCACACTTGCTCATGGAAATTACTAGGAGGAAATATGTGAAATAACCTTGTATTTATACTTGTTTATGCAAAATTTCATAAAATTACAACACTACAAGTTGACATCAGATTTAGGAGAATAAAATACAGCCAAGAATATGAATTGAAATAAGGTATTTAAGCTAAGCAGGAGTCATACACTAGTAGAAACATATGAGTCCCATTAGGCTAAGCTTGGGACACATTTTTTCATCTTGAAAGGTTTAATTTTTTGTTACATTCAGATCTAAGTCCTAAAAAAGATGGCGTCTAAGTCCCAAATCACTAAATATGGGACATACAATCCAAAATAAATGAATTACAATTGTTCAATTGATATGTTTTAGGATTATCCTCAAAAAGATACATTAATTAAGGCTTGTGGATGCAAATTAGGACCAAATAAAGTGTAAAGAAGCCCAATTTTAACATGGAGGGCCCAAACAGGTGTGAAAAATATAATGGATGAAATTTTCTACATTGCACTTCTAAATATTTGGACTTAAATCTCAATTCACACATTCCCAAGTCAACATAGTAGACTATGGGCTTAGCCTCTTGATTTTTACATATGGGACTTTGTGGAATGGAAGTTTCTTAGTCATAGACATTTTAGTTTGAACTTAATTAATACATCTTGAATGTGCTAAAAAATATCTCACTAATCAAAGTTTAAATCATATCAACACATGATATATTGGGCTTATTTTCAAAACACATTGACTTCAAAGAAAAAAAGTGACAACAAGGAAATGTACTACCAAACATTGTATCAAAGTGCTACTATCTAAACATTTAGTTCTTCGGTTTATCACTTTAGGGGTAAATCATTTTTTCACTACTTTAGTCTTGTAAAAAAAAGGTCCCTTTTAGGTTAACAAATTTTGGTCAAACACCTCACACATCTCAAAATATTTAATATCTCACTCCACAAAAAACTTTTAAACTTAGGACACATCAACATTCTAGACTTAGGTTATCACCAAACTAATCCCCTGACTTAGCTATATGTGTGTAAATGATAATTTCCATACACTTAATTAAGTTAGTCATCATCCTTTTGAACAAATATATCTTGAAGGTGAAAAGTCTACCTTTAGATTCACAAGCTCATTAGCACATTTTATTTATAACATAAAAATATCAAACCTTTAGTATAAATTATTTTCCAAAATTTAGAAAGTTTTTCATCCATTTCACTCACCCTGTTTCATCATCCACTCACATCATTGGTCGAAAACAACTTAGAGGGTCCCTTTTATCAAAATTTGAGTCAACTAGAGAGTTATATAAATACAAACCTCAACACATCCCTCTCATAGTTGATTGATAATTTATGGTAACAAAAATATCAAAAATGATGCAAGAGCATCCAAAAGCATTCAGAACAATTGAAATAGTTGACACAGAAGTTGTAGAGTACCAAAAGGTCAACCTTGAAGAATACTTCATTTTACCATATTTGAATATTAGAGGCTGCAAAGATGGACTTAGCATCTAGACATAGTCATCTACAACATATCCAAAATTTAGAGCATTTGGGTTCAATTCTAGATAGATATCACTATGAGAAGATATCATGTTCTTACCTATTTTCACAGAGCAGAGCCGATAGTGTTCAATGAATTCTAGTCAACTTGTAAAGAAAATACATGAATGGTAGAGCCTAAAGGAACATTATTAAATAAATTATAGGATCTGGCCAACCTTCATGGAGATCTACATGAAGTTCTATGTATTTGTGGAGAAATTCCTTGTGCTTAGGCCCAACCTATCTGTGTTTACACGTTTCATAACTAGTTGCTACAATTAGGATAACATAATAATGATTAGAAGAATTTTGGAGGATATAAATCGAAGATAGATGATTTTTACAAGGAAGTGATCAATAATATGAAGTTATGAAGCAAAATGAAGAATATTTTTTATCCAAAATAGTAGTAGAATAGAGAAAATGGCAGAGCAAAGAGTAGAAGAAGTTGCAGAGTAGAAAGTTGAGAATTGGTAGAATCATATCATGGAAGAATGTTGATGTATAAATATTTTTTAATCCTTGGGCTGTGGCCTAGAATCTTTAAATCCCTTGAGGCATGTGTAATTTGATTTGAAGTTATAATATATGAGGAATGTGCTTTGAATGCTTGGTTTTTCCTTGTTAGGGTTGTCCTGAGATATATCTTGTGTTATGTGTTCATAAATATATTTTATCTTTTTATTGATTAGCTGTTAGCTTTCATTGTATATCTGTTATGATCATGGAGTCAATGGATTAGGTTGTAAGACTGGACAATCCTTCATTGGATCCTCTTACCTTGACTTCATCAACAACACAAGAAAAATATGGAACAAAACAAACCTACATCCACCACAAGTGATCCCAACCCACAATAATTCAATCCTATGAGCCACTCTACTCCATTACAACAACCACCCAATCAACTAGACATGGGGTATGAGGTAAAATATGTCAAGAAAAACCCACTTGAGCTTACTATAGAGGAATTTCTTAAATACCAACAAGATCCTAAAACAAGGCATATCATCAACTCTTTGATGAAAATGAACCCTACCCAATACATGCTAGCTTTAGTAAAGGAAGGAGCTAAACTCCCTTCAATATTCAATTTGGAAACAATTAGGGAACAAAATTTAGGAAGTGTGGCTTCAATTCCTAAAATTTCCACCACACTACCCTTGGTACAAGGTTTGACTCAATCTATAGTTCAACCCACCCCATCACACACACCACGTCAACCTTTGACTAATGGTCTTGTAACACAACTTGAAAAAAACCTTTTTCTCACTTGAAATTTAGGAGGAAACACCATTTTGGGTACACAAGACACCACCCTTCCACAAAATATAAGCTGGACATCAACATTTAGTTCCCAACCATATTCTTCCATGACCACAAGTACCCAAAGTGTGCCTAACATTACATAAAGTAATGTGAGCCAAGTACCCAAAGTGGAAGAAAAATGAAAATTCAATACCATAATAGAAGTTCAAAACTCCACGCAACAAGGTCCATTTACATTGAACCCCCAAATTGAAACATCAAAAAAGGTGGTTCCACAAGCCACTCCAACTAACCCACAAAGCATATTAAAACAATTTTTCACGAATCCCATCAACCAAGGTAACACCTTGGTCCCAAATTAAACACAATAAGGGAACCCTCAACATCAAAAAGGGAGCTCCTCTAATAAATTAAATATGCCATTAATATAACAACACCAAATGGAACCATCACAAGCATTGGTCCCCCAAGTATTGTAAAATAAAATGGGACCCCAAACCTACATTCCTTGAACCCAAACAAAAATTTAATAAGGAATGATAGTGCAAAAAAAACTCAAAATTTTCCACATGTGCAACAAAATGAAAACATTTAAACTCAATACAGTATAGCATTGCAAGCACAACAAGTTTTACAAAAATCCCAACAACAAGCCTATCAACAAGCATTTCAATAACAACAAGCCTAATAACAAGAATTTCAAGCACAACAAGACTAATAACAAGCATTGCAAGCACAACAAGCCTATTAACAAGCATTGCAATAGCGAAAAGCTCAAGGTCAAGCCCTACAATCGTTGATTTTACAACAACAAGAAGAAGCTCAAAAATAAGCCCAACAACAAGCATTGCTTGTACAACAACAAGGCTTGTATTAAAATCCTAAACAAAACACCAACACAAAACAAAACGTCATGAACCCAAATGTACAAGGAGCATACATACCTCCGCCACTATCACCATCACCTACATAATATCAAAATCCTTGCTACACACCATATAACATCCCCACATAACAAAACCCCACCTATAACTCATCTACCATCCCACTATATAACACATATTCTCCCCCACAAAATCCTCAAGACAATTTTGCATTAAAAATTAAGGCACTCACGTAGAAAATATAGGACATGCAAATGGGAAAGATAAAGAAACTACATACACAAAAAAACTTGTTTCCATACCCTTCAATAGGAATGTCACAATAATACCTTTTCCACTTGAATTTGAGGTTCCAAAATTTGAAAATATATGGGGGAGGCAAATCTAGTGGATTCATATCAAAGAGTTTCACATAATGTGTATGGAAATTGCTTACAATGATTCCTATCTAATGCACCTCCTCCCCCATAGTTTGGTGGGCCTAGCAATTGATTGATTCTCACATTTATCTTTGAGGATTCAAACCTTCCAAAAAATAATCAATAGGTTCAGAGATTATTTCTCTTACAACCTAGACATGGATGTGATCTTGGAAGAGCTATACACCCTCAAAAAAAATGAGGGAAAATCCTTTGCAAATTTTCTTGAAGAGAAATAGATAGGAATCATCATTGCCAACATGGACACAAACCTATCATTTAAGTTGAAAATAAAATGTGTCACAACATATGAAGAGATTTTCCCAAGGGCCATTAACATTTAGAGATACCTTATTATATAAGGGAACATGCAATCTTACAAAGACAACCAATCATCTACTAGTTCCTATGAAAAGCCCCATGTGTGGGATAAGAATAATAATGCTACTAGTGATGGTGTTTTTGATGTAAAGTTGGTATTAGCTACTCCCAAGAAAATAGAAAATCAACCAACAAACATGTAGAAAAACTTACCACAAATGAGGACACATCTACCAAACAATCAACCAATGGTCAATGCTACAAACACTCAATGTGGACCACAAAGAACAAGCAGTGCTTCGAAGTGACAATTCACCCCTTAGGAGAACCTATGGAGGATCTGTTGAAGAAGTTGATACAATCTAACCTTATCACACTCCCAAAATTCTCAAACTCTCAAGATCTAGAAATCAAACCTCCTAGCCATAGATAAGATCATTTTTGTGATTTTCACTAATACAAAGGTCATAATACATTAAAAAAATAGACTCAAGAATATAATACAAGATATTATTGAACAAGGAGACATTGATGTTGATAAAAAATTTGGGAATGACAATATGAAAATTTACACAAACCCTATGCCTGATCATAAAAAAGAAAAAGCTTCAAGAAAGACATCAAATTAAAATAACATAAACCATACCCATGATACCATAGTGGGAAATGTGTGTGTTATTCATTCATCACAACATGGGGAATCAAACACGTATCAAAATACTATTTTAAAAATTCCAAACCAACCATCAGTGTGTAGTAATATTTCATACCACAATGGAGTCAAGTATGTATAAGATTGAGCTATCTATCCCACATATGACTTCATGATTGGGCATATTGAAAAAGTTCCAAAGGAGCAAGAAATATCCCTTGTTTCACCCATACCTATAAAATGTTGTGAAGAGTCTTTAGAATGATGATGTATCATCCACCCAAGGATCATGTCAAGAGGAGGCTCTTGAGGATAATGAAAGTTTCTCTAAACTGTGTCGGGATCAAGAACCCTTATCCCTAAGTTTCATCAAGAGCTAAGGGACATCTTCCAAACCATTTTAAACTCCATATATATCCATGATATCACCAATTAGATGTTTCTTTATAATGGAAATATAGAAAAATTAATCCAACACAAGAGTCTTACACTCTTGATATTTCCACACAAGAGCAAGCAGTGGTTGAGATTCATGATTCTTACAGTGATTGTGCATCATCGACCTCTTCTGAATCACCACCAACATCTTTTGAAGTGGTATGAATAGGTAAATATTTTATAGAATGAGAGAAAACAATTAATATTCCTAAACAACAGGAACCCATAACAATATCATGTATTCATGAGAAGTCATATTTGATGGCTATGGATCAGAGGATACATTATCATGGAAAAGGATTAGGTATTGTTAATACCTTCACAATGCCGGGGCAATCTTATCTAATGCAAAAATCAACATAAGAGGCACAAAGAATCCTTATGATGAAAATATTGTCAACACTACAACTAGTTGTATCATGAATCGTCATCGACCCATCATCTCATACACAAATTGGTACCAATGTAAAAATAAATATTCCTACCAAAGCAAGGAGAAGATCACCAAATAAATTAAAGTAGTAAAGAAAAAAGGACAAAATAAATACAAATGGATGCCAAAGAATACAAAAGAAACTCATCCCAATCATACTCCATCAGTCAAAGAAACTATGGGGAAATGTAAAAAAGGGAAATGCATCCATCAAAGGTGTCCTCAAATATAGAAGAAGGTTTCTCAAGGGGTGAACAAACTATCTCAAGTGGTTGGTCCTAATTTCAAAAAAACTGCCATATCCACTCATCATTGCTTATATTACCAAGTTTAGAGAGTCAAAGGTTCCAAACCATCGACCAATCCAGCACATATTCCTTCATTCATGATACTGCACACTCCATTCATGATATCCAATTCTCGCATTAACTATGTGTTGGCAACTAAACTTCATCATAAGGATTCTGAAGGAACTATATCATGATGTGCACATATGGAAAAAGTTAATTCTAGTACCAACAATGTAGATTAGATTTCTCCAAAGTTGCATTCAAGTGCTTGTATCTTAGCAAAGTAACTTCTTCAAGTAGGATATCAATGGCATGTTATTGCAGTGGCCTCTATGCTAGTACCACTAGGTGGTTCAACATGAGGGTAAAACTTTCAAAAAATCAAAAAGGTAAAAAAATAAAGAAAATAGGAAAAATAAAAAATTATCCTTTAGTGAAAACTAGTATGGTGGTGCTTTGGGCATGTATTATGATGAAAACCTAAGAAATAGGTTCCATGAGTAGAATCGAGCACCTATATGATCCTTCTCAAACAAAAGCATCTCATCCTTATCATGATAAATCCAAGGTTCCCTTCATCCATCCAATCTAGCTTTATCCATATATTCCACTTTATCTTGATCTTGACAAAGGTTCGATGTATACTTCAACTCTACTCATGGCAGACTCTTGACAAGTTCTTTAGCATTATTGTCCCATGAAGTCCCATAGCCCATATCTAGCATGATAAAACTATGTTGAACTCTTCACATATACATTACCTATCTTGGTTTGTCCATTGAAGTATGAAATATTGCTAGACACTAGGGGTAGGTTATTCACTCTTGTTTTCAAATAACTCTTGATCGATGCCTCAAATCTCATAATGTGATATCAACATCATGATCTAGGTATTGTTTAAATGATGTAAAACCCCAAAGAATTGTCAAACCTCATTAAAAATTAAAAAGCACTTGCAAAAATCCAAAAACATCAAAATTTTGTATAGAAAAAATCTAAAAATATTTGAAAGTTTGTAAAGTAAAAATCCAAAACATCTAAAATAGATAAAAATTCCTAAACATGTCAAAATGTCAAAAAATAAAAAATAATACCTTTTTGAACTATGAGTCCTTGAGCTTGAATGTAGGCAAGGCCACCATTGATATGCCCCCGAGACACATTAGGTTAGTTTTTAGGTTATTATCCTCTAGTGAAAACTACTATGGTGGTGCTTTAGGCAAGGCTAATATTTGATAAGCCCCCAAGGCCCCAGGTCAGTACCTTTTAGGTCTTGGTCAAAACTCAGAAAAATCAAAAACATTTGAAAACTTAGACAACTATAAACATTTGGAAAACATTTAAAAATTCTAAGCAACCTCACATAACCTAAAAACCTAAACATTCACATATACCCAAAAAAGATAAAAAACAACCTCAAAATATTGCAAAATACCAAAAACATTGAAATATTCAAAAAATTCCATAACCACCCACCCCCATTTTTCTTGCACCCATAATAAACTTCCATCCATAATAAATTGATTCTCACACTCACCCTTTGGTAACACAAATAGAAAATAAGTACAACAATTAGCAAAAGTGAAACTTTTAACTATAATGTAAAAAATCAAACTCTTGATCATTATCAAACTTGTCAATCAAACCTTATATCAACAACCTTTCAAACAACCTATCAACTTTCTACCATCCACAATCATGTCCTAGGATGCATCCTTCCTACAATGGGCATTACCATTGGAAATCAGTTTGGATACTTATCGTAAACAAACAACATTATACCTTTTGGCAAGAGATATAAATATCATTGAGTGTTTGTTCATTTTGATATCGTCTTATGATTTATCTTATTGAACCATTTTGAGGACCTCTTGATGATGTCTATCAAAAAGATTTAGAGAGAAAGGAATGGAGAATCAATCATTATCTTTTGTTTATTGTGCTTATGGGATGTTCTTGTGAAATGATCTTGGAAAATACTTGCTTAGTTGTGTGTAGGGAGACCGTTTTGAATAGATTGTTTACTATTATGTATTCTTTGGTTCAAAATTTTCTAAAATTCTAAACTACATTCCAACGAGGTTTCTATATGTCAAGGTGTGATCAAGGATTATCCCGTCTATTTGCAGAGTCAAAGTCCATCACACTACATACAACACCATCTAGGTAATCAATACCATGCTGCATCATGTCTATGTGTTATTGTTAGAATTGGCTATGGCTGCCACCCAAGATCTATGGACCAAATGGAAAGCACAAGAAAGAGAGAAATAATATGACAAGAATAAACTGTATTCAATGTCATTAATATGATATGACTGATTATGATTGATTACAAATGAGAGAGACCCCTTGGTTATATAGCCAAGGTGAGAACATAGAAGGGCATAAGATTATGACAAGTGTCAGAATCTTATGACATGAGACAACTAGGAAAACTTATCACTCCACCAAAGATGGAGAGATAATCACATGATGTGTCCACAAAAGGTGGAAATGATGAGATAATGACATGTCAAGTCCACCAAAAGTGGAGATTCTCCAACAACCTCCTATGTGGTCCCTAAGTAAACTTAACTAAGGTGTAATTATGACCTAGGACAAGGTACAAGAGATTTAATTACACCAACACCCCCCTTAAGTACAACTTAGGGAGTAGTGCACAAATGCAAACAATGCAAGATGGGTCCCAGCTACTAGGCCATGTTAGGTACCCATGTACAAACAATGCAATCAATGCAATGAAATCTCTCACAAGCGAGGAAAGGGAGAAAACCTCATGGGACAAAACTCCCCCTCAAAAGAGAGATGAAATACAAAATAGAAATGCTCTCAATGAAGAATGAGAAGGTAAAAACCCCATGTGAGGAAAAAGACCCCCCGATAAGAGAGAAGTAGAAGAGAAGCAAGGTAGCCCCCCCTCAATGTTGAGTCTCCTGCAAGAATGGTAGAAGCTCGACATTGAATACTAAAGATGATCCAATCTCACCGAACAACATTCCTCCCCTTAGGAAGAAACAAAACCAAGGATGTATGTAGGATATCAAGATGATGGATGATGTATGCTAGTGTCTCTGAAGTATGATCAAGTGTCTCCATGTTGATGCAGAAAGCTGAACCACTCCAATCAGGCGTTCTAGGCCACACTGCTGAAGAGGAAAACCCAACATCTAGTAGAGAAGAATGTAGAGCACTATCCAAAGACAAAGATATCCCCTCTGAAGACAAAGAATCCTCCTCCAAATGCTGTCCAAAAGTATCCACACTCACGCCAAACTGTGAAGAATGATCATGTAGACAATGAACAAGAGGGTCAAGGTGTTCCCTCACAACAACTGAAGAAGGTTCATCTTCATCAAAGAGAAGATGAATGATATCAAGAGTGCCCTCCAAGTCTATAAGATGTGACTCCACAAAAAAGTCTGAAATACCTGTGAGGAAGTCATCCAAAGTAGCCATATCTGGAAGACAAACATTATCCTACTGCATTGAATCTCTAGGAGCCAAAACTGTAGCAACACAAGTATCATCAAGTACAACAGAAGATGGAGGAGATGAAGTGCATGGCTCAAGTACTGTTTCTGATGTGAGTATGCCCAAGTTCAAAAAGCCAAATGTCTCCTCAGAATCATGGTTCATATGATCAACAGTCAAAGGAACATTGTCATCATCAGAAGCAAACTATGCAAAGGAATACAACCGAGATGAATGATCAACCACCCTAGTAGCAATGAAATCTCTAGTCTCCAAGTCACGAATGATAACTGAATCAGGAGTGAACTCCACAGTTCTCCCATCTCCACCATGTGTAATCTGATATATGGAAAGTAGATTGTTCATCAAATGTGGAACACACAAGACATCCTGAAAAGTGTTCTCCCCAATGCTAATAGATCCCTTCCCTGTTACACTCATATATATATTGTTTCCCATCAAGATAGGAGACATAGAACAAGGCTGAAATGAAGAGAAGATAGTCTGTGAAGATGCCATGTGATGTGACGCTCCTGAATCTAGAAGCCATCTCCCTGATCCTGGACTTGAATGAGCACAAAGAGCTTGTCCTTTATATCCTAATGTTGATACTTGACATTTGTCCTTTTTAGACTGTTTTGAAGTAGAAGGAGAAGAAGATTCAGACATTCTAGAAGGAAAATCAATGTGATTCTTTTTGAGAAGATTTTTCAACTCATCTATGTCATTCTTATAACAATAATGTTCTTCATGTCCATCCTTCTTGCAATACGCACAAAAAGGTCTCTCCTTCTTAGATGATTTCTCTTTTGAAGATGAATCTTTATGTTCTTCTATGGAATTTGATGTGGTTTGTGTGTTCTTCTTAGGCTTGTTCTTTGTCTTTTCTATGCCACTTGAAGACTTCTCATCCTTTTCAACCAAGGCATGTGATTTTGAAGACTTCAAAGTGCCCATTTGAATAAGCTTATCTTGCTCCCTAGTGAGTTGCATAGCAAAATCTTCAAAGGAAGGCATCTTAAACTGACTCCCAAAGGCATTCTTTGTAGCATAGAAAGTAGACACAAACACTGAATATTCAGGTCCTAGCTTTGAAAGAACACTTAAGATCAATTGTGTATCTGATTTCTGAATTTTACAATTCTTCAATTGTGTTCTTAGTGACTTGAATTTGGCGATGAAGTCCTGTATGTTGTCAAAATTACATGGATTGAGACTGATTAATTCATTCTCCAAC
Organism: Sequoia sempervirens; assembly: GCA_007258455.2. Lineage (NCBI taxonomy): Eukaryota > Viridiplantae > Streptophyta > Pinopsida > Cupressales > Cupressaceae > Sequoia > Sequoia sempervirens. The sequence continues at coordinate 609,820,554 of VDFB02271358.1, forward strand.
AAATTTCCTTGAATTTCATCTATTTTCCCAAACAATTATTAAAATGTAGTCCACATAGCCATAGGTGTATCCAACTGCTCAATGTGAAACAACAACTGAGGAGAGACATACAAGCACAAATAGCCAATGGCTTCTTCACAACTATTCAACCACTTATTCTTTTTAACTTCATCATTTTGTGGTTCACCATCAAGCCCATGAACTATCCTATACAATCTTTTAACTCTTAGCAATTTGTTCATTTCTGATTTCCATTTAGGATAGTTGTAAGGTGTTAGAAGTGGAATTGTAGATGGCTCCATGATGAAACAAGAACACAAATCAAGAGGAATGCAACCACAACCACAAGAAGAATCCCCCCAAAATTCACTCAATCAAAGAACCCCCCAAGAAATATCTGATTTGGAACTTTATATTTAGTGCGTTTATAGTTTCTAGATTCCAAAAACAACAAGCTAGACTTGATCTTAGTGCTTATAAATGCCAAAATAGGCCATAGTATCAAGTACAATTTTTGGTACAAAATGAGCTCAATCTGATCATACCACTGAGAATTACACAAAAAATCATGCACTTTAAAAAAAAATTGCACTCAAAAATGTTACCGTAGGAGCAAGATATGAGCTCCCGAAGTTCTCAAAATGAGGACGAAGCAGCAACACCTGTGAGAATCTGCAAATTATGGAAAAACCAGGCACCAAAACCAAAAAATGATTGCACCAATGCGTAGATCACAAAATTCTAGCCCAAATAAAAAAAAATTGCTCAAAAAAAGGACTCAAAATGAGCAAGTTATGAAGCTTCAAAGTTAGACTGCAAAATCCAAAAATCAAATGGTGAAGGGGGAAAATTTTTCAAACTGTACTGACGTCATGCTGATGCTGTGATGACACCATCATTATACGCAATTAAATTTGATGGTTTCACTGCCGTCAAAAAGGAATATTCCCTGGATCGGAATATTCGTCGGGTTTGAGCTTCAATTTGACGTTCAAATGCACGTCACCGGTCGTGGGGGAATCTTGATGGAATATTCGGATTTTTTTTTTCGCCACCCGGATTTCATGTGAACTTGCTAGAATTTCATCCAAAAAATTGAGCACCGGATTTTTCAAACAGCCCGCCGGTGTGCAGTGTGAGGGGCCCGCCTGGATGTCTGCAGGTACAGGGTACTCAGTCCGCATAATTTTTGTTTTTTTTGCTTTTTTTTTTATTATTTTTAAATAAAAACTTTTTACAATGAAAAACTACAAAAAATTTATAGAATTTTTGAAAATAATTTTTGGCAGAAAATATTTAATTTAATTTTTTTTTAAAGAAAATCGTACCAACGCATTTATGACGCCCTGGGGGGCCGTACGGCTCTCTGGACAAAAATTTTTTTCCTCGCCGGACAACTGCTCCGAATCAGACGATTTGATAGTCAATCTTAGGGTTTTTGGCCCTTTTGGACATGATGGCAGGGTCGGATTTGACCCAAAATGCTCCAAAATTGCAGCTACCTTCTGGATCTGGGAACCACTCTTCAGCTTCAAACCCTCCTAGATTTGGCCTCGTAGCTCCAATTTATACAAAACAAAAGGAAAAATTGACTATCTCGAACCTTCTGGACATAATGGTGAGCTCAGATTTGCACCAGGAAGCTCGAATTTGAACCTGCAACAAAGAGCCACGAATGGAACCTCCTCAGATCTGGAATCTCTCTTCAGAAAATGACTCTCCAATGGCACCCAACACGCTCTGATACCATGTTAGAATTGGCTATGGCTGCCACCCAAGATCTATGGACCAAATGGAAAGCACAAGAAAGAGAGAAATAATATGACAAGAATAAACTGTATTCAATGTCATTAATATGATATGACTGATTATGATTGATTACAAATGAGAGAGACCCCTTGGTTATATAGCCAAGGTGAGAACATAGAAGGGCATAAGATTATGACAAGTGTCAGAATCTTATGACATGAGACAACTAGGAAAACTTATCACTCCACCAAAGATGGAGAGATAATCTCATGATGTGTCCACAAAAGGTGGAAATGATGAGATAATGACATGTCAAGTCCACCAAAAGTGGAGATTCTCCAACAACCTCCTATGTGGTCCCTAAGTAAACTTAACTAAGGTGTAATTATGACCTAGGACAAGGTACAAGAGATTTAATTACACCAACAGTTATATCAAAAATATGGAATGAAGTGCTCAAGTATCCCAATCCATGAAATAAGAAAATCATCAATCTTGTCACCATAACTAATAAAGTCTTGAATGATCATAGGCTTTTTTGAATTTTGAATCAATCTCAAATCAATGGTTAATCAATGTGCATCTCATTCTTATACTTTCATCCATATTATTCTTCTATCTTTACTAACATTTCTATCCAAGTATCTAATGTGTGCAATATATATCAAATTGTACATGAGGTGACCCATGGCTGATGATTTTTTATAGATCATAAAATATGTCTACATCAAACATCTGAGCTTTCTAAGAAGTATCTTTATGTCCTCTTTGAGCCAAACTAATCCTATACCATTTTCATGATATGTACCTAAAAATTAAAATTTTTGCCTGATCTATCAAGGGAAAAAGGTACTAGCTTAATTCCTTTTGCTAGGGAAATAGTGGAGCATCCAAAAATTCAAGAACTTTTAAATTTTTTATTTGAGAAACAATATTAATCTAAAAAGCATCAATCTTTAAACCAATGTAACAGGTACCTCACTTCAAATAGGGGAATAATGTAGACATTTAAAATTGTCCTGACTAATATTGCACACTTGAATATGATTAGTAACACCATTTTGTCTTAAATTCACCTTCTTGTCAACTATTTAATTGAATGATCCTAGAAGTTTAATAAAATACATCAATTTCCCCTATTAATCAAATGATCATTACTATTTGGCTAATTCACCCCTTTTCACACTAACTTTCATCCAATTTAATTGAGTAATGCAAATTATTTAAATTAAATCCCTTTTGTCCTCTCATTTAATTAAATAATCTTAAATTATTGAATTAAATGTCATTTTACCCCTTGTTTCATTAAATAAATAAATAATCTAAGGAGCATTCTAATTTCACTCAATTTGTATAATTAAAACTTTGTTTTAATTATCTAATTCCTATTTTCCCTCACACATCCACTTGCATGAGACTATCCCTTGGAATATTCTTCCATTTGAACCCAAAAATGGAATATTATTTCCTAACAACCTCTCTAAAAAACTTCCTAAAATTTAGGAAGTGTGCTTCTTTGCATCATTGTGAGCCATTGATTAACTCTTTAATCCATGTGATCTTGCATTCTCATCCATTAATGATAATCCTTGATCCATGCCTTCACCTCTCATGGCTTCTCATCCCTTGATTGATCAAATTAATGTTAGCCATTGATTCACCATTTACTCCTATAAATGCATCTCATTTATATGAGAAAAGGATCCACTTCCATTTTAGCAAAGTTTTGTTGTACATTGCACACTTATCTTCATTTTATCGAAGGGATTGGGAAAGGGTCATCATTTCACATCAATATTACACCAATCCCCCAATGGGATGAGGTTCGAATCATTTAAATAGGTTTTCATTATTCATTTTATTTTTTTGTGTTTAGTGGATTCCTCATTCAATGGTTTTCAAGTATTTCATTAGGATTATAGCTTAGTTAGTTAAATATTGCTTTGAATCTACTGGATTTAGTGTATTTAGCTCTAACTATGATTATAGTCATAATAATTTCTCTGACAACATGAGAATATTTGATCTTCACTAGGCTATCAAATTTGACGTGACACATTATTCTATGAAATAGCCAAATTTCATTAATTTGAGTCATAAAAAACTTACCACCAAAGCCTTTGAGATGATAAACATTCCCCTATCTATTTGTTCCTATAGCAACTAGAGTTCTAGAACTTTATTTTTTTATTTCACAACCATCATCTTGAAACACCAAATTGAATCTTCTACTACACGTTTGTCCTACACTAAGAATATTATGCTAGATACCCTTGACATAAAGAACGTCATTTGTCTTATGCTTTCCATTAAAACTAATTGAAACTTTTCCATAGATCTTAGTAGATGTGTCATGCCAATAATTAACAAGGCCACCATTATAATTCTCAAGTTTAATAAACTTACTTGTATCACTTGTCATATGATTTAAGCATCCACTATCAATTATCCAGTAGTTTTTTTGTATCTATTATGGAAGGTAGTCAACATAGTTCCTTCAATACTATGACCTATGTCTGGAGTAGTTTTCTTCACACATATTTTAGGGTTATTAGAATTAGTTACAACATTCAAATCCATGAACAAGAACTCATCACTTCCATCACTGAAATAGTCTGATTCTTCATCATAAGATATACCTTTATCTTATTTAACATAATAAATCTTCTTGAAAGATTTACTTTTATGATATTTATGTTTGTCAGTTGAAACTTTTCTTGGATATTTTGAAGCATAATGACCTATATTTCCACAATTGAAACACTTGAAGGGTAATTTACCTTTGTATTTTTCAATGCCCTTCTTGTCAAAATATCTTAATTTGAAAGTAGTTAAAGCACCAAAAATTTGATCTCTAGTATATTGATCTAGATTTTGAGCTTCCTCAATATCAAAAACTTTGGCACTATAAGATTTAAGAAGAGTTATCAATACTTTTTCATAACTCTACTTTTCTCTATTTTTCCACCGAGACTATTGATGGCATTTAGAATTTCATCCACCTTGAGCATGTAGCTTACAATATCTTCATCTTAAGGCATCCTTATGTTTTCCAAATTTTCTTTGAAATTCTCCATCTTTTATTTCTTGACCTTATCATCTCCTTCATAAATACTTTGTAACTTTACCCAGACCTCTTTACTAGTTTTTTATGTTATTACCTTTACAAGTTCTAAATTAAAAATCCTACTTAAGATATCATTCCTCACCTTGCCATTAATTTCATAATCCTTGATATAATCTTCACTTGTTCGAGGAGTAGTAGGTATAGTATATCCATCTTCAACTGACTTCCATACACCAAACCCTAATGAAAAAAAAAAGGCTTCCATTTTGGATTTCTAGAAGGGTTAATTTGTTCCATTAAACATAGGACCTTTAACACCAGTCTTGTGTACCATCCAGATCTACCTCAAGTTGTTAGGCTTCTTCCAATGAACCTCTACTTTGATAATTTGATACCAATTTTTAGACACAGGACAAATGAGAGGGGGTTAAATCCATTGTGCATTAAACTTTGAAAGCCTTATCATTAATCTTCTAAACCTTATTAAGTAGTAGCATGAATGTAAGAAAATGAAACATCAACACATAAACATCCATACACAATAGGACACTATATTTTACATGGAAAACCCTCATTAAGGAAAAAACATAGTAAGGATTAACTCACATATATATGAATATCAATACCGAATACAAAGGCTCATTACTAAAAGGGCTCACTTCCTGAAGGACTCAATGTCCAAAAGAATTAAAGGCTCACTACCTAGGAAGATCACTTCTTCCATAAAGAAATAGAATAGAAATAAACTATTATAAGGAGGTTCACTACCTTAGAGAAATAGGAGAATCCACCACAACCATATGCAAACTTCGACTCACTTCCTCTAACAACTTCAAGCACACCAAAATGTAGACACCTTCTACTCATTGATTTTAGTAGTGTTAAGCATTTAAGCTCACACTCAGATCACAAGACTTGATAAAACATCCATCATTTCACATCACACTACACACCACATCCTTCTCCAAAAATTGACGGGTATGTGCAAGATCATGATGGCCCAAAAAGTGGTGATATGATGGGTATGTGTAGGGTATGTGGCTGACAACTTTTTTTTTACCCAAAATTGATGAAACAAAAAGGGTTTTTAAAGGATATTCTCAACTTTCCACCAATATAAATTATGCTTTGTTTTGAATTTAATAAAAAAAAAATATTCATTTTCTATTTGAATTATGACTAAAGTCCTAATTGATAGGTTGATTGAAAAACATCTATAGCTTCCAAATGATATCACATTTTTTGAATCTGAAACATGCGCCACATTCGATGGTTTGCATACTATTAGATTAAAAAAAAATGAATTTCACGAAGTTTTGACCAAGTTAAGGTGGTCAGACATATGAATTTTTATATTTTTTAAAATTTGTAATAAAAAAATCATAATTAATTATTTACTTAGAAAAAAATTACAAAAAAATATGCATCACATCAGGACATGAGTCCTCCACTTATATCTAAAACCTTGTAAAAAATATTATCTTTTTATTGTGGTTAGGGTGGTCAGATAGATGCCTACTTATTTTTTCCCTGAAATTTAAGTACTACTGCATTGAAATTTCAAATTTTCACCAAATAGATTTTTTTTTTAAATACACCTAGTAGTTTAGAAACTACATTCAATTTTCTACAAATTCTATTGTTACATATTTTTGAAATAATATAGATAACTTATTTAAAATTTTATGTCAAGTTTCCTAACTTTGATTTTTCTGAATTTTTCACCACTTAAAGGCTTATTTTTTCCATGATGATCCTACACATACCTTGACCTTGTGTATATATCCTCCACAACCTCAAGTTCAATTTTCTCTAGTTCAACCTCAGTGAAATGTATGTACCTCAAATGTGCAACCACCAAATAAGTCAGCACCAAACACCTTTTTGGTGGAAAGAAGTGAAGTCAAACCACACCAAGGGTTAACCAAGACCCAAATCTACACTGACATGCTACATCATGCTTCCAAAAACCATGAAGCACATCCACAAATAGTTCTAATACACCAGGTCATATAAATTGAAATTAACACTATCAAACAACCAAATACACACTTCACCGGGTCCAAAATCCTATGGACCACATAGAAAAATTGCACAACTTTTTGGAATATTGTAAGACTAACAAAATATTCAACAATATTGGCAGAAATACCTATAGCTGAAAATACTATCATCTTGTGCAACCAGACAAACTACCACTTATATACAACCCATGAAACAAGCTTGTGGAACAAATAAGCACCAAACCATCCAAGGAAGATAGATATAAGCAATATTAATACATTTCCAAATCTACAAGATAAGAAACCTCAACAAAAATAAATATAGAGCAATTCCATTTCTCCTAGATAACCTTCTTCACAAACCAAACTCTATCAAACACATCATCTACCACCACACGATCCAAAACCTAAAATTATGGATACAAAACCTTCAAAGACTAATGAACATCATGTAAAAACCACACAAGTGCAACTTTAATAATGAAGAAATGTGGAGCACACCATAGAACACATCCATGTCACCTTGTACACTCTTTATGCAATTTTTCTCAAAAGCACTTATAAACCAAGTGAACTTGTTGCATCTGTAACACTTTCTCAAGACAAAAAACACCTTCACATAATAACCACACTAGAGGTTGACATCTATGAAATGCTAATGGCAACATACTACAACAATAATTTGGTAACCTCAAGAGGTTTAAAGGTTGCACATTCAATTAGACAAGATGTTGTCTAATCTCATCAACCTAAGTACACTTAAATATAGTGAATAGGTTAATTATTCACACTAACACCCTCATTAAGTGATACTTAGGGAGATCACAAGAGTGAAAATAGATAGAAATGGGTCCTAGTTAGAGGCCATGTTAGGTATCCATATACAAATTTTCTCACAAAGTGGAGTAATGGAGAAAATCCAATCGAAACAAAACTCCTCTACAAAAAGAGAATTAGAAGGATTTAAGACCTTCTGAAAAAGATGTCCCTTGATGATAGGAAAATGATTATGAAGAACTCCTAAAGTTTGTAGAAGTTGTAAAATCTACCAAATATGAACTAGTATTTGTTGGAATCAATGAATCTTCAAGAAATATAGATCAAGACATGAGATACAAAATACTGCATGAGTGAACATATGAATACGACTCAAGCAATGTAAACAAAGTTAATCAAACTCTGTGAAGTCGATAATAAAAATAGTACTATGATGAAGAGTACTAGAATCTCTAAATGTGATCCACTAAAATAATCCTCCATACAAGATATCAAAATAGAAGTTTCATGAAGCCTTCCAAAAAGAAGATTCTACTTCATTGAAAGAAGAATTAACATAACACATCATAGTCCCCCCTTAATACTAAGACAATAAAATTAGAACCAACTTAGATCGAGAGTGTGTAAGGAATGTAGAAATGTACAAGGTGTGCTTCAAGACACACTCACATGAGGTGAGAATCACAAGAATCCATGTTGTGATGGCATAGCCCTGCATGGGTATGTGCAAGATCATCACAGAAAAAATAGGCCCTTAAGTGGCAAAACATTCAGAAAAATTAGAGTTAGGAAACTTGATGTAAAAATTTGAGTAAGTTATCTATATTATTTCAAAAATATGTAACAATAGAATTTGTAGCAAATTGAATGTAGTTTCTAAACTACTAGGTTTATTTCAAAAAATATATACCTATTTGGTGAAAATTTGAAATTTCAATGTAGCAGTACTTAAATTTCAAGGAAAAATTAAGAAGTAGGTGTCTGTCTGACCATCCTAACCAAAACAAAATGATAATATTTTTATATAATATTTTAGACATAAGTAGAGGACTCATGTCTGGATGTGATTCATATTTTTTTGTAATTTTTTTCCAAGTAAATAATTAATTATGAATTTTTTATTACAACTTTTAAAAAATATAAAAAATTGTAGGTCTCACAACCTTAACTTGGTCAAAACTTCACGAAATTCATTTTTTTTAATCCTATAGTATGTGAAGTATAGAATGTGATGCATGTTTTGGATTCAAAAAATGTGAAATTGTTTGAAAGCTATAGATATTTTTCAATCAACCTATCAATTAATGCTTTAGTTGTAATTCAAATAGAAAATAAATAATAATTATTTATTTAATTGAAAGTAAAGAATAATTTATATTGGTGGAAAGCTAAGAATCTCCTTTAAAAACCCTTTTCATTTCATCAATTTTGGGTTAAAAAAAAAGTCATCAGCCACATACCCTACAAATACCCATCATATTGCCACTTTTTGGCCCATCATGATCCTACACATACTCGCATTATACTTTATAATTTAGTGTATGTATAATAATCTCCCAAATTCCATTTACACATCAAGTATTTATGACACTTTATATGAGTGTGTTTACTAGTATTTTGTTGATTATAAGTTCTCGAAGTTTATTGTCATGAGGTGGATTAAGAAAACATAGATTAATTTATGTCTTGCAAACCTCAATAAAAGAAAAAGTTTGAAAATTAAAACCCCATTATGATGACCCCCCTTTTGTCAAATTCATTGTAAAAGAGAAAATTGAATTTTCTTTTACAAATTTTTAACTAAGACAAAAAATTTCAACTAACCCTATCAATTTCCCTCTGCCAAATTCATTGCAAAAGAAAAAAATTGGTCCTCTTTTACAAATTTTTAACTATGGAAAAATTTATCGTCCCCCTTTTACAAGCTTTTCCTTTGCCAAACCCATTTCAAAGGAGATAATTGACTCCTCTTTTTCAATTTTTTTAACTATGGTAAAAAATTCCCCTCCCCCTTTTACAAGCTTTTCCTTTTCGAAATTCATTACAAAAGAGAAAATTGACTCCTCTTTTAGAAAATTTTAATTATGAAAAAAAGTAAAAATGATTCCCCTCCCAACACTAAATTTTTGAGTTATAGACACTAAGATTAGTGGGACAATTAATGTGACTGATGAAATAACCTCTAACAATTAATGTTTACACTCATAAAATGGTTGCATTGATAGAATATTGTTAATCTTAAATGGTAATAAATAATGAAAACTATTACTAAAGACTCTTTACTATAATGAAATAATAACAAGTCAAAGAGTCATTAGACATGTTGAGGAAGTTGTAGTCAAATAAGAAACAACAAATGATGATGAGGTCGAGGGTGCTAGTTTCTAGAGATTCTCCACCAAACACAAAGATCAAACAATTGCATACTCCATGTGATGGCACAAGGAATTGAAGTGGGCATGTCAAACCTCATTCCATGCCCAACTTGACAAGCTCAAGTCTACGAAGAATTTTCTATTTGAATGAATAGGCCAATGAAATTGTCTATAGACAATGCAAGCCATGATGGGAGTGTGGGCCATATGGATAAGAAAATTTTACATCTATGATTTCATTTGGGTGTGGGTAGCATTGGCTTCTTCTGATGAAATCTTGCCTCACTGATAGCAAGCCAAATGACCAAATGAAATGGCTACATGAGTAGCTTGTGTGAGAAGCTTAGTGTCAAAACTCCATAGAAATTCTACTTGAAATTCTCATCAAACTCCATAAACCACTCTAGAAGCCTCCAAATCATGCTCAAAAAAGGGGAAATATGGTGTTTGAATATGAGGAAAATGATGGAAAACATAGTCCACAAAAAAACACCCTCACAAGCCTACAAGAAAAGACCTAGATAAGCTACACAATCAAATTTTTGATGTAGTCTTAGATGAGTGCATGGAGCAAGATCCTAAAAGAAAGGTAGCATGTGAGACCTTCACCAACAATTAAAATGGTTACTTTGGGTCTGACAAAATCACCAAATGCATGGGTTTGATTCTACATTCAAACGTTCCTCTATCAGATAGCATTTGGATACAGACTAGGGAAGGGAAACATATGAATGGGAGAGGAATATTGTGTAGATGAATGGAACAGACTAGTGACACCCTTTCTCTGCCCCTAGATTGAAACAAATGTTTATGAGTCCTAGGGAAAACTTTAGTGATGAATCTTTTCCAATTGGTGAATTCTAGAAATCGTCCAAGTCAAAATTGGTGAATTAATCGCACCTAATAGGGTTTCCAAGTTGCCTAGATTTTATGAATTATCAGTCCAGTGCATGTCCATTCACCAAAAAAATATTTTATGAGGCATATTTAAGCAAAAAAATTGCCATAACAAACTATGTGTTTCAAATGGACTGACTAATATATTCACTTGGAATCCCAAAAGCATGTAATAAAACACCTACATATTCACCAATACTATTAAAACAACATTGTATCGGGACCCATTTTTCCAATTAAAATTTAGAAATAGTTTCTTTTGAAGACCCATTTTTCCAATTAAAATTTATAAATAGTTGCTTATGAGGACCTATTTCACCAATAACATTAAAAAATAATTACATTTGAGGACACATTTCACCTTGAAAATTACAATGTATCATTGTATAAGCACACAAGATTCACCAAATTTTTAATATACCATTTAAAAATCCCATGAAATTCACCAAATATGGTTTGATATAAATACAATCAAAGTTTTCATTTATTCTTACACAGTTTGTTCAGCTCTAAGGTTCTACTTCTCAATTTGGAAGTCAGCGGAAGCCAAAAACTTAGACTTAAAGGTGAGTGATCATTTATTCATAGTGTTATTAGTTATAATAATAAGATTTCTTTATCTCTTTTCCATTTTTTCTAGAGTCTTAAAGATGATATTGAGTAGGGAATGGGATCTATATTCTCTGTCCATAAAAGAGAAGGCATTTTTTTCTATATTTCATTCAAAGTAAGAGATCAATATGTCGAGTAGCAAGGGTAAGACTCCTCAAGGTAGTGAAGAGACTAGGAGGTCATCAAAATTCCCAAAATTTAGAGGTACCATATAGTCTTACTTTGGAATTGGCAAAGCTTTTGATCTATCAGATCAAGATGGAGCTACATCATCAACTCTTCCACCAATAATAATGAAGAAGGCATTCACAATACCTCACCACCACCAGAAGGTCAAGGTGACATTATCATTCAGTTAAATCAAAATGTATCAAATGAGGATGGCAATACTACAAAAGATGTGCCGAGGGATACCCTAGTTAACCAAAATGAGATAATTGACTTGGATGAGGATGATGTTGGTAGCAAGAAAAGGAAAAGAAAATAAAAAATTGGGCACAAGCGGGAAATGACAAGGAATTTTCAACTTGGTTGGTTGTCAAAGTACCCATTCATTGTAACAATGGGGAAAGAAACAATATTGAAAGTGGGTATGTGTAGGATCATGATGGGCCAAAAAGTGGCAATATGATGGGTATTTGTAGGGTATGTGGCTGACAACTTTTTTTTTACCCAAAATTGTTGAAACGAAAAGGGTTTTTAAAGGATATTCTTAGGTTTCCACCAATATAAATTATGCTTTACTTTAAATTTAATAAATTATTATTATTCATTTTCTATTTTAATTATGACTAAAGTCTTGATTGATAGGCTGATTGAAAAAAATCTATAGCTTTCAAACGGTATCACATTTCTTGAATTTGAAACATGTATCACATTCTATGCTTCACATACTATAAGATTAAAAAAATAAAAAATAAATTTCTTTAAGTTTTGACCAAGTTAAGGTGGTCAAACATACGAGTATTTATACTTTTTAAAAGTTGTAATAAAAAAATCATAATTAATTATTTACTTAGAAAAAAATTAGAAAAAAATATGCATCACATTAGTACATGAGTCTTCTAATTATATATAAAATATTATAAAAAAATATTATCATTTTATTGTGGTTAGGGTGGTTAGACAGACACCTACTTCTTTTTTCCTTGAAATTTCAAATTTTCACCAAATAGATTTTTTTTTTTAAAACCTGTATTTTAGAAACTACATTCAATTTGCTACAAATTCTATTGTTACATAATTTTGAAATAATATAGATAACTTATTCAAATTTTTACGTCAAGTTTCCTAACTCTGATTTTTTTGAATTTTTTGCCACTTAAGGGCCTATCTTTTCCATGATGAGATCCTGGACATACCCAAGTGCAATAGATTCAAAATGTATGATTTGTAGTTGGAAATGTGGAAGAGACAAGATGTTGCAACAAAAGTTTGAAACTATAGAAAATCATATCGATAAAGTTTATGAAAAATAAATCATAGACAAAAAGGAACCATCAGTTGTATGATGGAAATCAAAGGAGGAATGTCTACATGTTAGGTATGCCACAAAATATGAAGAGCATGACCAAAGAATGTAAAAGCTTGTTGTATGACAAGGTAAACTTGAGGCTTAATTTGGAAAAGAAATGGAAGCAAAAAATCTATCAAAAACTATTTAGATGAGTGTTATTTTTCATATTTTGTCTAGAGGGCATCCTATGATAGAACACCCTAAATATTCTAGTTTATTACCTTATTTGGGTGTTCCTCACTTTCCATTCTTACATTGGTTAGTAAATGTTGGATGGGAATGGGAAAACTATCTTGCTATAGTGGAAAGGGAATATTTAAAGGAGAAAGTAAAAAAGTCAAATTTCATTGCATTATCTTTAGATGAAGTTATTGTGGGGAAAATACTTGTTAGGTCTTTATACATTTGTATACGGTAGAACAACATGTTCGACAAGCTCATCTTCTTTGTTTTCATAAAATAAATGATAGTTCAACATTGCAAAATCTATTTGAACTAGTCAAAAAATATTTGAATGAAATTGCAGGTATGGATAAGTTGAAAATTGCCAAAAATTTGGTGTTTGTAGTAGTTGATGGAGCTATAGTGATGCAAGGTCAAAGGAGCAGTGTTTGCACAAAGTTACAAACTAGATGTGAACCATACATGCTTGGAATTCATTGCATTTCCCATATAATGAATTTAGCATTTAAAATTGTAAACAAGTTTTCTATAGTATCAAAAGTTGAAAATTTAGTCTATGAGATCCACACATACTTCTATTGAAATCCCAAATATTTCATAGAATTTCAAAATTTTGTTGAGGGAATAACACCAAGAAACAAGCTTCTCAAGGATGTTGATACCAGATGGATCTCCCTACATGGACTAGTGCAATGAGTTCTTTTAGAATATCAATCCTATTGGTTTGTTTTTTTGTAACCAGGTTTGTCTTCTAATCTACCTATGGAATTTCCAATTCCAATTAAGGGCAACTTGAAGGACCTAGACCAACTAATGAGGACTTTAAAAATCCTCCTACACTTCAGGCTTTGCAAGACCCAGGAGGGTTATCCTTTAATTCTTTTAGAATCTTTGCACAATTATCATAAACAACATTAACAACAACTGATAATCTCACTTAATAGCTCAACACAATAGGATAATACTGAATAGAATTGGTTGTTCATCGGTAATATCAACTATTTGGAGCATGAGATAACTACAACACTTAGGGATTTAAAATGATTTTTAATTTTGAAGATTTGGGACCAAGCTGAAAACAACAGAAGTATAACACTTGACCAGTCCCAGAAAATGGGCTATGGAGTCATATAACCAGCATTCGTCCTACAGTGTTGAACATGTTATGAAAATCCTTGCAAATTTTATCACATTATGACAACTAGACCACTAAAGTTTTATCTGATAACTCTTCTTATAAATCCCCCTAAAACATAGTACTCCTGTCACATGTGCTAAAGCAATTACACTATCCTTTGAACAAAAGGAAATAATAAATGCAACTTGTACTTCATTAAAGCAATTACATTATTCTCAAAATAGAAGGAAACAACATATATCACTCTAATGCAACAAATGTGCTTGAAAAGACTCAGACAATCTTATTATTGAATCCAAAAGAGTAATGCATCTCAAAAATGGAGACAATTATCAGCTGAAAATAAACATGAAAGCACAATTCAGAACACACACTTTCAGATTAATGACTCAATTACAATCATCCTAGCATTACAATTCTACCCAAAGCTTTTTCCTGACTTGCAGAGCTTTCAGAAATTGGAATCCTAGCCCTTCCTTTTTTTTACAATTGAGAAAATAAGAGAATAAAAGAGAAAACAAAGGTAGCCCTAAAATCAATCTGATCCATAGATGCAATCTAAAAAATTCTCCCCCGTTGATCAACCAATTTTCTCAAAGCATCTCTCATCTCTCTTCTAACTGAGTTTTTCTCTCTTTTCCTTTGTTGTTTGTTGTGAAGCAATAGAAAATTTTCCCATGTGGAGAATCTCCAAACTTACCCAGTTGCTAGAAAAATGCCTCGTGCCTGTTCTCGTGAAAATCCTCTGTTTCGGCTCTTTATTTTTTGTTGTTGCACATTATATTTCTTCATGTATTAAATTTTTATAACTTTAATATTTCAACCTTTGACTTCATTTAACTCCCAACACATAATATTTTATATTTATAAAGTGAATATTAAATTCACTTCTCTCATACTCCTTTTACATTGCTTGCAATTTTTTTTCATGTGCAGCTCACATTTTATTCACCCAACAATATAAAACATTTCAACTTTAAAATAATTTACTCGTGCACACTATGTTTCATATTTAGAATATTTCACCTTTTTTCCATTTAAAAGGAAAACCCATTTAACCTTCTATCAAGAAAAACATTTAGCTTTATGCCATTTAAAATTAAATGGGCCCCTTTTAGTAATTCATCAACCACCTTATAAATTAAAACTTTGGCACTTCTAATTTTATCAGTTCCCTCTTTGAAAATGTCATCAGAAATTTTATAGCATTTAAATTTCAACCCTTGTGAGAAGCTTTCCATGGGCCCCACCATGATCCACATGTCACAATCCTGCAATTTCGTGGATGTTAACCTATGAACCATGATATAGCAGGCAATGGATAGGATCTGGCTGCATATTTATCCTTTTTTTCCTCCATTGATTTCAACTTGCATGTTTCTTGCCCTAACTTTGGCCTTTTCTATGTACTCTCCACTGCAAGTCCTGGCTTGTTGATGGCGGCCATGCTCTGAAAATTTTCCCACACTTTTCATTGCATTATTCATTTCATGGCTACATGCATTTGTGTTGAAGTTTCTAAAGCATTTTCAACATTCCCATTTGGAGTATACCCTGCATTCTCAAGCCTCCTCTGTAGGCTTCTGCACACTTTGCTTGTGCTTACAAATTTCTCTAGTAGGGGCATTCCTTGAGACAAAATTTGAAATGAAATTTTCCATTAGGGCTTCGTGCTTCCCCTCATTCTGTCATAGTGGCTGCTCCTCGTTTGGTTCGACCTCTTGCATTTTTTGTACATTGATGGATTTCCTTTTATGTCTTGGTGGATGCACATATCATAGCCCAATTCCAACATCAAATACTCAAAGTTTCCTCACAATGAAATGCCCATTGTATACTCATTGATCCCTTAAATGTGCCTTGAGGGATTTCCATACTGTTCTCCAGCCGTGCATCGCCTCTCTTATTCTTTATGAATCTGCCCTTTGAGATGGAGCAATGGCTGCAAATTCTTTGTGCTTTGTTGGATCTCTTCATCTATGCCTACGTGGGTTTTCTTTGGTAGCTTTCGAAGTCACTAAGGCTTCTTTCAACAATTCCATTTATGCCAACTATGTGAATGCATGCCATACATTTTGATGGATTTCTATATCCCAACCTTTAAACCATATCCTCCTCCTTTTGTCGGAAAGTTTCTAAAGCCTTTTCAATAAATTCTATTTAGCTACATGCGTAGCTATTACTGTGGCATCTCCTTCATTTGGAAATTTCTTTTTGACAAACTCACATGCCCTAGTCCTCATGTTCATGATGCCTCCATAGATCACTGACTGTGGTCTTTTCCCATTTTTCTTTATTGTTGGCATGGCTGTGTGTTTTTTCACATCTACGTTTGCTAGAGAGCTTCTAAGATTTTCAAAACCTCCATTTTGGGTACATGTGTGACATTTCTCCATTGCACTTGCTTTTCTAATGGTGGCTCTCTCAACTTGGTCGAACCTTTTCAACAAATCCATTTTTTATACATTGTGTTTAGGGTCTTTTAAACAAATCATTTTATGTGTTATGCTCTGGTGCGCTAGCTTCTTCTCTCCTACACATTTGTTTGAAAATATTCAAGGCTTTTCAATATTTCTATTTTCTCTGTTGGCACTATGGTGTGCCCTTTGTGTTGGTGTGTGGCAACTCTCTTCACTTTAAAATGTTTAGGTCAGTCATTTTCTTTAGATTCCACATTATTTTGCAACATAGTAGATGCCCATTGACTAATTTAGTTGCCCATCTTTGCACTGATTCAATAACTATCATAATTTTGATTATAAGCAACATGTACAAGGCATTTGATGTATTGCTTAATTTCTCTAGTCGCCTCCCTCATCACTGGTCATCTTAAGACACTTTACAAATCCTGAACATGCTACATTGTCTTTATCAAAAACTACGAACATAGCATGATGAATGTGATACATTGTGATCACATTGACTTGTTTACTGAGGGCGACTTCATAATAGGTTTAAATTATTTATCAGCCTCACATTCCATATTGCCAAACATACATAAAGAAATTTATTAGCTTTTATCTATCCCAATTATATTCCCCTCACTTCTAAACTCTATTTGATTCTCATGAGAACATAATTCCATATCAAATTTATATCAAATTAGATCTTGTTTTACATTTGAGCCATAGTTGTGAGGCACGAAAATGTATCACATGAAGATGATACCCAAACATATCAGCTTGTATGGAGTGATTTTCCTCATCAATATCATGTAATTATTATATTCAAGCACTTGGGTGTTCTCCTTAAAAGTTTTCCTTGCATGATGCATTGTCAACTAGAAGTTATTTAAAACTACCACTGATGGATTCCTATACTCCTTCTGACCATACTCAACATTCACAACCTCATAATAATGCAAAGCATGTTAGGCCCCATGTTGCCCGACTATTTTTTTTCATTTTCAAACAACTTTTACCCTCAAATTGTTCTGAGATAGCTTTAGAATGCTCCAAAAGTGAAAAGACAAATTGGGTTTCCATTAGAACTCACTTTCAGAAACATTTGAAAAACATGCAAAACTAGAAAAATTAGCTCTAGAATCAGCCTTGAAAACCAGATCAAATGACCTCCTGGAGCAACAAAAACTTGCAAGTGTGTAGAAAATTGTCTAGATCATCGTATTGCAAAAAATATCAAATCAACTGCTAGCAAGCTACCACCAGACACACAAGCACATTTAGTCACACTGAACACATGTGCAAGAGGAATTTGCATGAATGATCACCCATCAAAAGATAGGAGGTGTCAAAGTTGACCACTCTAAAATGTTGTCAGGAATGTAACTGCAAAACAAGAGAAATTGCATTTGGTTTTGATCTGCTAAAAATAGAAAATCAAATCACATAGCTTTGAAAACTAACATGTGAGATCATCTTGGTATGGAGAATGCAAAATAATATTCTTTTTGACTTGGCAGTCAACTGGTTGCAAAATACAAGCTCAAACGGGAGGCAACTTTGCAAAACTACAAATTTGCAAACAACAGGAAAGTGCCAAAACCCTCCAGCTTCACTTTTCCAAACCCTGACAAAACTCATCATGGGAAACTAAAAATTTACATGCATGTTGACATAGAACACATGAGTCTGTCCATAAGTGGGTTTTGCTTGAAAACCAACGAGCATCGAATTATGACCCTTCAAGTAGGCCATTCAAGAAAATTCATCAGGTGTACTTCTGAAAGTGTAGAGGCAAAAAATTGATATGGGCATCTCAAATTTGTAAAATTTGAGAGTGCCAAAAAATCCTTGATTGGAGTGATGTACGAGCATCACAACAAATTTTACAAATGTCAAGTGATATAGAGACACTCTTGACTTTAGCTAGTCTTGTCCCCATGCTAGATGTGATGAAAAATCTTGTGAAGAAATCCAAAGATAGAACTATGCATATTTATGAATATTCCAATCTACGTAAAGGGTATGTGCAGGATCACGATGGGCTAAAAAGTGGCGATATGATGGGTATGTGGCTGAGGACATTTTTTTTACCCAAAATTGATGAAATGAAAAGAGTTTTTAAATGAGATTCTCAGCTTTCCGCCAATATAAATTATGCTTTACTTTGAATTTAGTAAATAATTATTATTCATTTTCTATTTGAATTACGACTAAATTCCTAATTGATAGGCTGATTGAAAAACATCTATAGCTTTCAAATAGTATCACATTTATTGAATCTAAAATATGTGTCACATTCTATGCTACGCATATTATAGGATTAAAAAAAATGAATTTCATGAAGTTTTGACTAAGTTAAGGCGGTTAGACATACAAGTTTTTATATTTTTAAAAATTTGTAATAAAAAGTTCATAATTAATTATTTACTTGGAATTTTTATTTTTTAAAATATGCATCACATTGGGACATGATTCCTCTACTTATATCTAAAATATTACAAAAAAATATTATCATTTTAATGTGGTTAGGGTGGTTAAATAGACACCTACTTCTTATTTTTTACTTGAAATTTAAGTACTACTACATTGAAATTTCAAATTTTCACCAAATAGATTTTTTTTTGAAAAATAAACCTAGTAGTTTGGAAGCTACATTCAATTTTCTACATATTCTATTCTTACAGGTTTTTGAAATAATAAAGATAACTTATTCAAATTTTTACTTCAAGTTGTCTAACTCTAATTTTTCTAAATTTTTCAACACTTAAGGGATATTTTTTTCCATGATGATCCTGCACAGACTCTAAACATACATGCTTGGCCCTCAATCATCTATATCTATATCTAACACAAGAAGGCCCAAATTATTTAACGTGGTAGAAAATTACTGATTTGAATAATGTAGATAATTATTTACAGTTTAATGCAAGCAAGCACTTATGTATCTGTGTACATAGATATGAGATACCAATGTACCATTGTAAGATAGCCAAACACTCTAGCAGAGAAGTAGTTGTTAATGGGGGAGATTTTAACAACATTGTTAAATCTGTTAGTGATAATTTGAAGGAAATTGCAAAATATCTTTCCTCAAAGATTCATGAAATATTCCCTCGATGTGAAGTACTTGAAGCCATGGGTATTTTGTATCCTTAATTTTGGTTAAGCTGAGATAACCCAAAATAATTTTATGATAAAGTAAAAATCTTGATTGAACAATCTTCAAAAAATGT
Source organism: Sequoia sempervirens (assembly GCA_007258455.2). Taxonomy (NCBI): domain Eukaryota; kingdom Viridiplantae; phylum Streptophyta; class Pinopsida; order Cupressales; family Cupressaceae; genus Sequoia; species Sequoia sempervirens. The sequence continues at coordinate 609,840,509 of VDFB02271358.1, forward strand.
AACATACAATGAGTAGACAATAGAAGGAATTTTAAATAAAGATAATCTTAGACAATAATGTAGGAGTTTGCAATAGCTATGAAGGACTAGTATAAATCCATGGGCACAGAAAAGGCCTTTGAACCAAGATCAATAAAAAAGGTTTGGAAAAACATAGGTTAGAGTGAAATATTGCATGATTCGATAATAAAATATTTCAAACTTGTTGATTTATGTCAAACAATGATGTTGGGGTCGATGGAGGATGAGAGAGTTTTCAGTACATTAGCATTATTGAAATCAAAGTTAAGAAAAAAAGTAGACAATAATTTTAAAAATTGCTTGAGGATGAAAGGAACTACGTATAATGTCAAAAAATTTCCTTTTGAAAGGGCACTCACAATCTAGAGGTCCACATGTGAAAGAAGAGGGACCGGGTTGTGCAACAATCCAGTTCCAAACATTGGTACTAGTGGCACTAGCAGTGGCTATGGGACTGGGATAGATGACATTGTCACAAATCACACAATGAATGTTGAATTTGAGACACAGGCTGAAGCAAATGAAGAGCAAACTTAGAATCAAGATGACTCTTTTACTTTATCTGAAGATGAACGTCAGTTTGAGGAGCCTAACTCCCTTTGGGAAATGGAAGTGAATTAGCAACTTTTAGGCATTTATACAACACTTCATGAATCAATTTTCATTATTCCCAACTATAGTTATTGATATTTTATATTGTATTCAATGAAATTGTGAATCATTGCACTTCATGATTTTTTATTTTTTATTGCACTTCATGAATCATATTCCAAACTATAGTTGGTGATATTTTATATTGTGTTATGTAGACACTCAAATTAACATTACTTCTGCTATTGATCAAGTAACTAAGTTAATTTGATTAATTCACTTTCTACTAACTAATGCCATCTCTTTTAATTAAATAAATCAATATATTTAATTAAAATCACAATCTTTTAACATCCTCTCATTTCATTTAAATAAACCCAAACATTTAAATTAAATTTCATAAATTAGCTAATTTCATCCAAGTTAATTAATCTAAATTAATTAACCCCTAACCATCATTATCCATCCTCTAGCTTTTGACTCAACTTGGGTCAAACCTAAACCCATGGTCAACTACCCTAGTTGTACATGAAAATAATTTTCTTTAATTAACTAAATACATCATTTTCCCTCACAAGGCATATTCCCAAGGAATATTCCTTCATTTACTCCACTTATTTGACTTTCTTTCCCAAACCATTTCCCTCCAAAACACCTCAACCATATTCATTTAATGCCTCTTACAAGTGCATTAATCTCTCTTACACCTCAAAAATCCTCAACTACATGCATTAACCATGCACATTCTCTAACATGTGATCCACTTTCCTCCACTAGCCTTGTGACAAGTGTCACAATATTATTGGCTCCTCATTAAGCCCACATCCCTCCCATCTCTCCATTCTTCAACCCTTTAATCTATAAATATAAGGAATTTCTACTCCATAATCCATCCACAATCTTAGCATTCCCACTATAGGTAGTCATTTATCTTTCACTTCATCACTCATCATCTTTGCATCTTCACCATTTTGGAAGCTTATAAAAAAGGGTTGGGAAAGGGCTCTCTTTTCACATCAAAGGAGTACCAATCCCCTTATGGGATGATGGTTTGGTTGATTTAGATTAGATTTAAATATTTAGTTGGTTATGTTGCATTCCTTACATCACGTTTTCCCTTCTATGTTTGATCAACAATTTCATAGGGAGTGGTTTATTTGAGTTTTCTAATAGTGGCTAATTTGGTATATTTTATCTATTGTTAGTGGTTGCAAGGAAATATTGCAATCAACTGAGTGATGCATGATAGCTCTCCCTCAGTATCTTTATGATGTGTAAATCCCTTGTTCTAAGGGTTGGGATACCTCTTGAGGGAGTTTATCATTGTGTCCTTTGAACCAGATGCACTTATTACAAACCTTTGTTATGAATGCAAAATCCAAATATTTGTTGGCATTAGGAGATCAGACCTCTGGAGCCATCCCATGTATTTTTGGTTCTTTGTAGAGATGAAAAGTTCACCATTTTAGATTCATAAGAACTCTAAGCTTGGCTAACCCATAGAAGTGAGTACCATGGAGGGGAGCCAGTGTGGTGAACTTCTAATCATCCACTCTGAATAAGCACAACTAGAGAAATCCAAGTGGGAATTCAACAAATATAGCCATTTATATACTAGGTTTTTGCAATCTATGAGTTAGTTACATACTTTTCTTTGATCCATATATTTTGAAAACAAACATTCAACAAGGTCATCAAATTTCAAACCCTTTAGAAAGAGAAAATACTTTTGAAAATTCCAAGCATTACTACTTGTCTCTAAGGATTCTATCCTTAGAGGCTTCTAAATATTTGGTCCTATATTTCAATTTTTTCTCTCTAAAGTCAACATAGGAAAATTGTGCCTTTGATTCCTTGATTTTCACATAATGGACCTTGTGGCATGAAAATGAGTTGAGGCATAGACATTTAGTTTGAAAAGATAAGTAATAAATTGTGGATGTGGTAAAAGCAATTCAGTAACCAAGGTTAAATCAATTGAACCCCATAGATGTGCTTGCTATCTTTTGTCATATAAGCAAAACATTGGTCTTTTGGTTTGAACTACTTATAGGTTAAAGTATGTTCTTCAGTATCTTGGTCTTGTAAACAAGGTTCTCCTTAGGTTCATTTCAGATCAAATCAAACACTTCATCCATCCCAAACATTTATCATCTCCATTCTATAAACAACTTTTAGAGCTTTGGAAAACATCATTCTAGATTTGGGTTAATCCTTAAAGCACATTAAAATCACCTTGTTTAGTTAGGAGTGTGAGAATTCATCCTTTCTCATACCTCTAGTTAAATTCACACCCTTTCAAAGGAGTTCATCCTAAGATAACATCTAACATCTTGGGATTCAAAATTTCATTATCCAATCAAACAATAAAATTAAATCCCAAAGTCTAGATCCAAAGTTCCTAAAAGTTCAACACCCATATCATTCACCCATTTCATCCTTCATCTCATCATTGGTCCTAAACCCCTTAGAGGTCAACAAGGTCAAAACACAACAAAACCATGGAATATAAACTTGATTCATACATGATGACTGATCTAAATCAACCAAAATATCAAAGCCTTGCAATTTCAATTGATTATCAAAGCACACATTTATACAATCCATACATGGGATCATTATCTCCTACAAACCTCAATCATACAAAAAATGTGAGTATGACCAATATAAAATTTGGAACACCTTTTCCTATGGAAGATTTAAATCAAATTCCAAACCCACAAATCTATCAACTAAACAACCAATACATGAGTTTTCAACAAAACAACATTATCTCACCAAATCCATACATGTCAAATGTAAATATACCAAGTACAAGTTTACCAAACATGAACAGTTCAAATCCAAACTTGGTAAAATTTGGGATATATATGTTTGTGAATCATAAAAATGTTGTTCAAAGTCCAAACAATATGTTAATGACTCCATGCATTGATCAAATTCAGGGTAACACTAGGGTATGCGCAGGATCATCGTCGAAGAAATAGGCCCTTAAGTGGCAAAAAATTCAACAAAACTAGAGTTAGGAAACTTGACATAAAAATTTGAATAATTTATCTATATTATTTAAAAAATATGTAAGAATAGAATCTGTAGTAAATTGAATGTAGTTTCTAAACTACTAGTTTTTTTTTTTAAATCTATTTGGTGGAAATTTGAAATTTCAATGCAATAGTACTTAAATTTCAGGGAAAATATAAGAAGTAGGTGTCTGTCTGACTACCCTAACCACAATAAAATGATAATATTTTTTATAATATTTTAGATATAAGTAGAGGACTCATGTCTAGATGTGATGCATATTTTTTTGTAATTTGTTTCCAAGTAAATAATTAGTTATTAATTTTTTATTACAACTTTTAAAAAATATAAAAATTTGTATGTCTGGCCACCTTAACTTGGTCAAAACTTCATGAAATTCATTTTTTTTTAATCCTATAGTATGTGAAGCATAAAATGTGATGCATGTTTCAGATTCAAAAAATGTGATACCGTTTGAAAGCTTCAGATGTTTTTCAATCAACCTATCAATTAAGACTTTAGTCATAATTCAAATAGAAAATGAACAACAATTATTTATTAAATTCAAAGTAAAGCATAATTTATATTGGTGGAAATTTGAGAATCTTCTTTAAAAACCCTTTTCGTTTCATCAATTTTGGGTAAAAAAAAGTTGTTAGCCACATACCCATCATATCGCCACTTTTTGGCCCATCATGATCCTACACATACCCACCATGCAAAATTAAAGATACCTAAATCAAGGAAATGCGATTCTGAACTACAAAAATGTTTAGTTTCAACCCATAAGGCCAAATCTAAACATCATCCCAAATCAAAGCATTTTCCAAAATCAATTTGTCCATGATCCCATACAAACACCACAAGTATACATTACAAATATACTTGAACAAAAACCAAATCAACTATATCAAGGGTGTCAAGATCAAAATAAAGATCAAATTTTGTAAGATAAAATTCCTATAATTATAAAATTTGTTGATTCATATCACCAACAGACATCTCCACCCCAAAATCAATACACTCTTCCATTGGTTAAACCATATCATCAAAGCAATGAGTTGTGTCCACAACCACATCAAGAACAATATCTCCAATGTCAAGAGGTTGGATATCAAGATCAACAACATCAACAACAAACCAAATCACCAAATCTCAAAGATCAATCACCACATTTCCAAGATAAATCACCACATCTCCAAGATAAATCACAACAAGAATCACCTCAACAAGCACAATTCTCATAAGCTCACAAATGTGAATACACTCATCTTGGAGTGATAATCGAAACAGTGCTAAGAAAGCTAGTTAATGCAAAAATCATCACTCTTCCAAAAGTAAGTGCCGAAAGCACCGTCCTAAACTTCCCTTGGAATAGGGGTGGATCCTATTGCAAGAATCATAGAGAAAATCTTCATAAAACATCAAAAAAAAATTAACTTAAAAATCTCATCCAGGACCTTATTTATCAAGAAATAATAATTTTTGAGGAAAATGATCAAGATTCAACCACTAGTGATAGTAGTGGCAATCTCTCCACCACAATTGTTGAAAACAATGATCAAGATCTATCCATAAATGAGCACCTTGAAGAGTTTTCTACCTTATCTAGAAATCAAATCAACATACATCAAGAGTCACTTTTTAATCATGATAAAAACCCCACAACAATGCCCAACTATGATCCAATTCAAGAAATGTTAACATCATTTGATTCTATGGTTGAAAAATTGATAATCTCTCCACCACAATTGTTGAAAACAATGATTAGGATATATCCATCAATGAGCACCTTGAAGATGTTTCTACCTCAACTCATGATCAACTCAACATACATCTAGATTCACTTTTTAGTCATGATCAAAACCCCTCAACAATATCTGACAATGACCTATTTTAAGGAGTGTTAGAATTATTTGATCCTATTGACATAATCCATGATCCATCGACCAATGATGATGTTGAAAATGTCTCTAATTCACCTAATAAGTTAGAGGAAATATCTCAAGAATTTATTCCAAATCATGATCAACATCTTTCACCAAAGTCTAGTAATGGTCCATTCTAAGAAATATTGACATCCCTTGACCTCATGGTTATAGATATTGAAGAAATCCTCAACTCAACACTTGATACAAATTCAATTAATGATCAAGAGGATATTGAGCCACTTCCTTTTCCTAATGAAGACATCTAAGAACCATTTATAATCAATCCATCATTTTGAAATGGACCTATTTCAAGAATTTGATCCAAAGCATGTCAAAAGCAATTCCAAAATCATTCAAGATCAATAATTTGTATCTCCAAGATAGTAAAATGATCTAATGGACACTCTCCAATCTATACAAGATGCTGCAAATGATGATCACTTCCATATAGCATATACTCCTCCATATACCCATGAGATGCTTTCTTTGGATGAACATGTAAATTATCTTCATTCAGAACATGATTCCTTTACTCTTGACACTAGTACACAAGAAGAGGAGGTTATTGATTCTTATAGTCAGGTAGACTTGTCTACATTAGGATCAGATATATCCCAAAATCAAATTAAGGACATTACGTATGAAGATATCCAACATTATCCACTCAAGGGAATGGGTCAGATAGAATAGGATATTATAGACTCAATAGAGTAGTAAATTGAAATAACATCATCTGTAGTGGTTATTTATCAGAGAATGCTTACTAAACATGACATCTCACAATAGGTAGAATCAAAGCATGAAGGTACTACTTCCATAATATTGGGGGAAACTATGTCTCAAGCAAATGTTAACATAGGGAGCATAAAGAATCCTTATTATGAAACCAATGCCAATACTACAACTAGCCACATAATGAATCTTCACCCACCCATCACCCCATCCACGAATTAGAACCAACATCAAAAGAAAGATTTGAATCAAAGTACAAAGAAAATTATCAAAGAAAAAGAAGTTGGGAAGCATAATGGACAAATCAAATACACATGTATCTAACAAAAAATGCAAAGAAAGATTAGCCCTATCAAACTCCATCAGTCAAATAAACTATGGGAAAAAATTAAAAAGGGAAATGTATCCATTAAAGATGTCCACAGAGGAAAAATAAGGCTTCTCAAACAACATACAAAGTATATCAAGTAGTTGGTCCTAATTCCATGCACACTTCCATATCCACCCATTATTTCTCATCTTCCCAAGTTTGGAGAGTGAAAGATTCCAAACTATCAACCAATCCATCTCTTATTCCTAAACACACAACACCATCTACACCTCCACACATGATATCCATTTCTTACATGGACCATGTAATGGTAGTCACCCTTCATCATAAAGAGTTACAAGAAATTCTATTGTGATGTGCAAACAAAGAAAAAGTTCACTCTAGTATCAACAAAGAAGATTAGGAATCTCAAAAATTGCATTCAAATGCATGTATATTTGCAAAGTAGCTTCTTCAAGCAGGATATCGATGGCACATTATGATAGAAGCATGTACATTAGCATCCCCAAGTGGTTCAGTAGGAACTTAAAGTCTTTCAAAAAAATCAAAAAAATCAAAAAATTATGAAAATAGTAAAGATAAAAAAATCATCCTCCAGTGAAAACCGCATGAGCAACACTTTGGGAAAGTACCATGATGAAAACTTGGCAAACAAGCATCATGCATAGAATCGAATATCTACATGTGATAGTTCTGGTGAAAGCATATTATTCCATCCATAATGAATCCATCATGAATCATTCATCCAATCCATTTTCATCCACCTACATCCATCTTCCAAATAATCTTGATCTTGACAAAGTTTGGTGTACACTTTATACTTTCTTATGGTAAACATCTTCACATGGGCCATTTTCATTGATCCTATCCTATCCAACATTATCTAATCCATGAAGCATTATCCAAATGAGACTTCTTTATTTGAACAACTTACCTTATCACAATATAATCCATATCCATTCATCCATATACCTATCCAAGCATCCATCCATGGCATTCCATACATTGCTAGACACTGGGGGCATATATTTACGTCTTGCTTTAGGAATAAATATTGATCTATATCTTCCAATTTATTTGGTGATCCAAACATTGGAAAACATGAAATCAAATTGGTCAAAACACTTGTAAGAAAAAATACAAATCACTAGCCCATGACATATTTTGATGAGAAGATGTTCCTTATCAAGATTTATCTTTCATTGAACATAAATCCAAATAATCAATATCAATTGCATCTAATTTGTACTTCAACATCACATAAAATAATTCAAACAACTTTTGTTCCAAACCAAGCTTCAAAATCTTGATCAATCAAATCCAATCAATCCATCATCATCTTGGGATATCCTTCCCAATCCTTGTGTTGCTTAACACTATCCTTGCATTGTTGTGTATCCTCAACAATGTTATCATCATTAATCCATAATCATCTTGGGATATCTATCCCAATCCTTGTGTTTCTTAAAACTATCCTTGCATTGTTGTGTATCCTCAGCAATGTTACTATCATCAATCCATCAATTAGATCAATCAACCCTAGCTTGTTTTTTAACAAGATCCCCAATAGATCACTAATATCATCACACGTATCCATATCCAAATCATCAAAATTAGGGAAAAATCCAAAAACATCCAAAACATATCAAAAATCAAAAAATAGGTCAAAAACAAGAAAAGGTCAAAAAAAAAAAACATTGGCATCTGAACTATGTCATTTTTGAGCTTAAATGTAGGCAAGGCTAATCTTTGATCAACCCTCAAGACACAAAAACACAAAAAACATTTAAATAACCTAAAATTATAAAAACTAGCCTCATAACATTTCAAAAAATAAAAAAAATCCAAATATTTGAAAAAATCCATCCATCTCATTTCGATTCACCCACAATAATCAATCGTCTATAATAAACAAATTTTCACACTCATCCTTTGGCAATACAAATAGAATCAACCACAACAATTAGCAAAAGCCAACTTCAAACATAAAATCAAAATTGAAACAATAAACTTTTAAACACAAACTCAAACTCTTGATCATTTTAGCAAACATGTGAATTGGCCTTATATCAACATCCTTTCAAACAACCTATCAACTTGCCACCATCCACTAACATTTCCTAGGATGCATCCTTCATACAATGGGCATTATCTATTGGAAAATCACTTTGGATACTTATCCTTAGCAAAACGCATCCCTTTGGCTATAGGTATGAAGAACATTGACTTGTTTTTTTTTCTTGATCTTTTCATCTAATTTATCTTATTGCACTCATTCCAATGACCTCTCGTTGATGTCTAATCAAAACAATTTAGAGATAAAGGAATGGGGAATTGATCATTATCTCTTTTTTTTTGTGCTTGTTGGACATTCTTGTAATATAACTTGGCGATTCTTGCTTTGGTAGGTGTGTATGGAGGGAGTTTTGGACAAGTTGCTGACTATTTCATTGATAGGTTATTCTTTTCTATGTTTTGGTCTGAGATGTTTGAAACTTCTGAAATACATCCTAGTGAGGTTTTTGTATGCTAGGCATGAACAATGATATTCCTATCTATTTGTTGATTCAAATTCCATCACACCAGATACCATGCCATCCTGGTTGTCTATACCTTGATGCATCGTATCTATGTGTGTTATCAAACATAAAGAAATTTATAGTCTTTACATCCCCAATCCCTAGATAAGCAATACATCATCATCATTCATCATCATATCTAATAATGTCTCAATGATTCATAGACTTGTTGGACTTATGCATCTTCTCAGAATTAAGGGTTGATCACTCTCATTCTTCTATCCTCTTTCATGCTAACATGCTATCATCAATGCACCCATCATGCATCCACAAACAGTCGACATAATGCATATCATACATATCATCATAATAGGAAACATCATCCATATCACATGCATTTGCATTATCATTTAAGTTTTTTAGGATAATATAGATTTTTTATTCTAAGCATCTTAATATGTCTCATTTGCATCATCATCATAGCCATTCATACATCCATAGAGCATATTTTTTTGTGAGATCAACCCTACAAATTGAATTTTTTTCCTAATCTCTTGAGAGGGAAGTGTACTAGAGTACTTCTTTATGCTGGGGAAATAGTGGGGCATCCAAAAAAATTAGAAATGTTTTGAATTTTGATCTTGGTGACATCATTCTTTGAACCAACGCAACAAGTATGTTGCTTCAAAGAGGGGAAAATTGTAGATGCTCAAATTAACATTACTTTTGTTATTAATCAAGTAACTAAGTTAATTTGATTAATTCACTTTCTGCTAACTAATGCAATCTCTTTTAATTAAATAAATCAATATATTTAATTAAAATCCTAATGTTTTAACATCATCTCATTTGATTTAAATAAACCCAAACATTTAAATTAAATGTGATAAATTAGCTAATTTCATCCAATTTCATTAATCTAAATTAATTAACCCCTAACCATCATTATTTATCCTCTAGCTTTTGACTCAACCTGGGTCAAACCTAAACCCATGGTCAACTACCCTAGTTGCACATGAAAATCAATTTCTTTAATTAACTAAATACATCATTTTCGCTCACAAGGTATATTCCCAAAGAATATTCCTTCATTTACTCCACTTATTTGAATTTCTTTCCCAAACAGTTTCCCTCCAAACCACCTCAACCATATTCATTTAATGCCTCTTACAAGTGCATTAATCTCTCTTACACCTCTCAAATCTTCAAGTACATGCATTAATCATGTACATTTTCCGAAATGTGCTCCACCTTCCTCCACTAGCCTTGTGACAAGTGTCACAATATTATTGGTTCCTCTTTAATCCCACATTCCTCCCATCTCTCCACTCTTCAACCCTTCAATCCATAAATACAAGGCATATCTACTCCACAATCCATCCACTATCTTAGCATTCTCACTATAGGCACAATCATTAATCTTGCACATAATCACTCATCATCTTTGCATCTTCACCATTTTGGAAGCTTATTAAAAGTAGTTGGGAAATGGCTCTCTTTTCACATCAAAGGAGCACCAATCCCCCTATTGGATGATGGTTTGGTTGATTTAAATTAGATTTCAATATTTAGTTGGTTATGTTGCATGTCTTACTTCATTTTTTATCTTCTATGTTTGATCAAAAATTTCATAGGGAGTGGTTTATTTAAGTTTGATAACAATGGCTAATTTGGTATATTTTATCTATTGTTAGTGATTTCAGATTCAACATCTCACATATTCCATGAAATTGTGATATTTTATATTTTATTATATTCCATGGTATTGAATTTGATATGTGATTCTACATCATTTTTAAAGAAAAACACTTATCACACTAATTATAAATTCATATTGCATTGCCATTCAAACAATCTTTGATAAATAACTAAAAGGAATATTAATCCATTCCTTGAATATAAGCTAATTGTTCAACATCCATAACTTATATGCTAGTAAAAGCTAACAGTTCAACATAAACAACTTATAAAGGCAACCACACAACTTAAACAATAAAAGCTTAAACTACCAAATCACCTAAATTATACTAAGAAATCCTTATGCATCGAACACCATAAGATATTTATTCATAGATAAAAATTCCACAACAATGAAACTAACCAAAAGTCTTTCATTCCAATAATAGATAATCCACTGGAAAACTACTCAACAAAAGAAAAATAAATCCACACACCATAACTCAAGATTATGTATGCATGAACTTCACCATTGTCTTTCTATATCGAAGTAATAGAAAAGCAAGAAAAATACCATAGTTTTTATTTTGTTCTAATGAGTAAAAAAATGTTTTCCCAAAAGATCCTCTAGCCAATCATTGACCCCCATATTTGAATATTACAAAATGTCTTGATAACAGTTTCAAGAAGACAACCATTTTAGAAATTAAAATAAAAATTCTTTGAAGGATCAAGAGAGCCAAATTAAAGAAAATAACATAAAAAATAAAAACTAATCGGTGGTCCCAACACTAACTCTTTCACTTCCAATTATTTCCACCTCCAACTGCTCTAGTAACACCTCTTGTGCCTTTACTCTTTTCATGTATTCCTAGTAGTTGGTGAAAATTTCTATTATTATTTTGCTTCCTAGAGTCATGGTGATTTTCAGCCTTGTCCTCCATTTTGAAAGTGCATGGTTTGACTTAGATAGCATTTCATAGATGCCACTTTCTGCCTTAAATGCACTTATATAGGTCTACAAGTTACTCAGTTTTCTAAATGATTTTCTAGTGGCTATCTCAAGATCACCTAATTATTTATGATACACCTCTTTAAATTCCCTCATTATGTCTACAACATCTAGTACCTTTTCATCGAACTCATCTGCAAGGTCCACTTCAATATCATTGAAGTTCTCCTTGATCTTCACTAATATGTCAAAGTATTTTTCTAACACTATTTATTTCCTTGATATAATCTTCATGTGCTGAAAATTTCCAATCCAATGAATCATACCAACTAGGATCAATTTCTCTAGGGTCATCCACCATTTTTTCTTTTATTAAAAAATTGTGCACCATGGAGAGTAATTTTGCAATTTCCCTTGAAATAAAAAATATGCTACCATGTTCTCTCCTGATTTGCTGGAGCTCAGCTACTAGTTCCTTAACATTAACATAGAATTTCCTAAATTTACTAATGTAGAAAACATCATCCTGATAAATCCCTTCTATCCATTTGTTGGCAACTTTAGGGGTATGTGCAAGATCATGATGGGCCAAAAAGTGGTGATATGATGGGTATGTGTAGGGTATTTGGTTGACAATTTTTTTTTTACCCAAAATTGATGAAATGAAAAGGGTTTTTAAAGGAGATTCTCAACTTTCCACCAATATAAATTATGCTTTACTTTGAATTTAATAAATAATTATTATTCATTTTCTATTTGAATTACGACTAAAGTCCTAATTGATAGGTTGATTGAAAACATCTATAGCTTTCAAATGTTATCACATTTTTTGAATCTAAAACATGTGTCACATTCTATGCTTTACATACTATAGGATTTAAAAAATTAATTTCATGAAGTTTTGACCAAGTTAAGGTGGTCAAGACATACAAGTTTTTATATTTTTAAAAAGTTGTAATAAAATATTCATAATTAATTATTTACTTGGAAAAAATTACAAAAAATATGCATCATATTGGGACATGAGTCCTCTACTTATATATAAAATCTCATAAAAAAATATTATCATTTTATTGTGGTTAGATGGTTAGACAAACACCTACTTATTTTGCACTTAAATTTAAATGCATTGAAATTTCAATTTTCACCAAATAGATTTAAAAAAAAAAAACCTAGTAGTTTAGAAACTAAATTTAATTTTCTATAGATTCTATTCTTGCATATTTTTGAAATAATATAGATAACTTATTCAAATTTTTATGTCAAGTTTCCTAACTCTAATTTTTCTAAATTTTATCACCACTTAAGGGCCTATTTTTCCCATGATGATCCTACACATACCCTTAGCATAACCTAAATTTTTCCTAACCCAGTGCACAATATCCAAATCAATACCTTGAACATTTGATCTTGAGGCTTCCTCAGTGGTTGGAGTCACAATTTATGAAATACAATTTCTTAAAGAAAGAATATGAGATTGCAATTGAAGGTTCTCCTTTCTCTATTCTTTTTCTCTTTTGATCAATGCATTAATAGAGTAAACAACATGATATACATCACCTTCTAAAGTAGATGGCCCCATATCAACATGAGTAACTTTGTAGTTGGCTTCCATTATCTTATTTTTGTTTAGGTCCTTTTCTAGATCAACAAGCTCGAACAGTTGATGCCCAAAAGTGGAATCGGTGACAATTCGTGACATCCTCTTAGCCTTTTTGGGCTTTTGGTGACCCTACAACATGGAAAATGTATCTACTTCAATTGTAATTGTGGGAATATTCTTTCTTTTCTTCTCAACTGCTTTCTTTAACCATGTTGGGGAAGATGCCACTAATCCAGTGTCTCTACTTTCAACACTTACATTTTCTTTTCTTTTTTCAATTGATTGAACAAAAATAGAAGTATCTCATACTAGAGAAGGGGGAACTTCAAAGAATGTGGGAAAAGAATTATCATCAATTATTTGTTGAAAAATTCCCTTAGAGTATGTAGGCATTGGCTTTTCTTGACTAGCCTTTTTCTTAGGTACTGAGGGTACACTATCCTATTCACAAATTGATTTTAGCTTGGCCCCAGTGTCTTCTGGCTTCTCACCATCTCCTCCTAACTGTGAGCCAGTGCCAAATGGCCTAATTGACTAATTTCTAGCTGATATATTTATGTTAGAGGCATATACATTCCCTTGCTCTTTTCTCTACCAAACTCTTTGTTCATGGGGAGAACCCACACTTTGGTGCCATTTTCCTTTCAACTAGCTTGAAGTTCTTCTCAAAATAGGGGTAGAAATGACCATTATGTCTAAAACTTCATCATCTGACCAATTAATTTTGTACAAGGGCTTAGTAGTAGGGGCTCTATATTTGGGATCAATGATCACTGAGTCATCTTGTGCATCTTTTGGAATATTGAAAGAAATACCAAAAGCTTGTATTTTCCTTAGGGTCAATTTCATGAAATTTCTTCTATACAGCTCACCTTCATCTATATAGTCTTCTTGAAAATCTTCAATGTCAGGGTGATGTTCATAGCTACCAACTCAATACAATTTTTTCTTAACATAACCCTTGCTATCAAAATTAGTTCTCATGGGAAAACACTGAAAATTGAATTCATTCAGGGCTTTCTCCACACCCCTAGCAATATTATTGCTTTTGCAAGAAAATGAAGGCATGGAAAATGGAAAAGCATACTCGTTCTTCCCCATGTTTGAATATTTAACATTTACAATGGCCTTCTACTAGAAAACTTCAAGAAAAACTAGCAAATCAGTTGGGTAATGGGGAAATTTCAATGGATCCTTCTCAAAACCTCCAACTCTAAGATATCTATCTCTTACTCCCTTCCTCTCTCTCTCTCTCTCAAGTATCTCCCTCTCTCAGTTATCTCTCTCTCTCACCCCCTCTAGCTCTCTCCCTAGTACCCTTAATCATCTACCCTATAAATTTAACATAGAAAGCTTAAAAAAACCAAATTGATCATAACGCAATCGCATTATTAACTAGTAGAGATATGTTCATTTAGGATTATATAACGAGCTCATGTTATCACTTAAAATGGTAAAAAATCAGAATATACCCATGATGTTGGACCACATTCTACATATTCTCCTGGTTTTGCGTGTGCTCTGATAAAAAGTAGCTTTTTGGTGATTGAGTGAAGTGTGCATGCATGATTTTGAGATTCCATCACCTTTTGAATGTTCTTCATATCACCTTTCCATGAAATAGCAGATTTTTCATGTTAAGAGGCATATAATATCAATTCAAGTTTGAATTATAGTGATAATTGATATACAATTGAAATTTGGAGGGGAACAAGGTTTTGAAGAAGTTAAATTTTTGAGGAGTTTGAGGAAGGAAGAAGCAAAGGCTACATAATTGGGTAGAACTCCTCTATTTGAAACTTTTCTTTTTAGGTATGTGAAATCTTTGTACATTTTCTTTTAGTCTATTATGGATTGCTTTCATTTTTGTTGTTCTGCTTATTCCATGTTGATCAAATTGTTTGTTTGTGATGCAATATCAGATTGCCAAGCCACTCAACAACATCATTTCTTTAGGGAACTTCCTTCCCAAATCAATAAAGAGTAAAAGATCAATTTATACAAAATTTGTAAAATTCATCCAAAACTAATTTTCATTCAACCAAAATCCATTTATTTCATTTCAAGTTATAAGGCTATCAGTAGCCAATTCACCATCTCCATATAGCAAACCATTTTTAGAATCAACTTTCAACTTTGTTCTTGTCATAACCAATACAAAAATCACTCATCAACTCAACTTACCCCTTCAAGGAAAAAAAATTAAACACCTCTATTCCTTAGACCCGCAATCAAACATCATCCCAACCATTTAAGATATCTTTGCTCAAATAAAAACATCCATCATCCTATCTTCACTTAAACACCATTTGTAACAACAATAAGTAGCATTAGTTTAACACTGTCACTAGACCTTTAAGATTCCAATTTCATCATGTTTTGATTGTAATATTCCAATATATCATACACACTCTGACTACTTTGCATTCAAGAAACCATCTCCATATATTGGAAACATATGCCCAAATCATCAAATCTTTCACAATCTACCTTCAAAACATTACCAAGCATAGACACAACTATGGCATCACAAATGAGACTGCTCCCAAGCACTTAACAACATTCCTTTCGTTGTTTCTACATATTCTCTATTTTTAGCAAACAATGCCAAATATCTCTAGGAGGTCAACATTCCATCTAATCGGGTGATTCCTTTTCTATCATAAAGCATTTACACAATCCCAATACAGATTCTCAGGCCTATTTTGATCCTTTTCAACATACTATAAAATTTTATACACTTATTTCACAAAACATAGTAGAACCAACATGTTGTCTACTGGTAAAAGCCCTTAAATATGTCAATTTATCAAATCAAGTCATCATAGAACTACTCACTAATCCACAAAAATTGCAAATAGTCTTAGGCCATGTGTAGAAACTCACAAATAAACAAGTTTCAAGATGGGAAACGCCCATCAATACACAAAATCAGTAAACATTTGATTATAGGGTGAAAACACACCATCCATGAGGGTTTCTTTAATGAAACATTTGAAAAACCTCTACTACTTTGCCCAACAATTGAAACATGCTTCATTATGTCTGTAAATTATTTTGAAATCATTTCTAAGCTCCTCTACATGTTTCCTCAAACCCTACTTTAAAACACCATTTTTTTGAATGAGAAAATTCAGAATTTTGTTCATGCAACAGTATCCCGAATTCTTATTTCTATTTACCCCTGCCACACACATCTTCACATTGAAGAGACACTAAATATGATCCATTCCACCGACCTACTAGCCCTACATTGGTGGAATGGCTAAGAATCACTTTTTAGACTCTCTAAACAATTCTAAGGAAACCATAGACCGAGACTTAGGAAACTAAGTTCAAATTAGATTGATTATTTGAATTACAATTCCTACAACTTTCAAGAATGAAAGAAGTCTCTTTCCTTGACAAGAATCAAATCTTAGAATGATTGAATCACTATGCAACCTAAAAACAGGAATAGAAAAGCTTTCCAAAATAACTGAGCAAAGTTTTTTTTATTAATTTTTATGGATTTTTGGGATACAAGATTTTCCTTTCTCGAGCTTACAATTCTTTTTAAACATGCCTAAATCAGTTGAAATAACTACCTCTTCATCTTCATCAACCCATCCTTGCTCTTCCACAAAAAGGACTCTTTACCTTCCTACTTTTGTGCAATTTTTCATTTTTACAATAATTGACAACTTTTGTTATAAAAAGCAACTTTTCAATAATATCACCTAGTGACCCATTTCATGGTGCAAATACATTGAAATTCATCATTTAATGACCTTAACTCATCATATTTACTTGAACATTGTTAGTTTAGGTTTTTTATTTTCCTTATGTTTGGGGTATTTCTTTTTTCCTACACATATTATTTAAGCTTGCTTAGGTTTATTAGGTGTGGTTAATATGAGGACACGTGGCGAAATACATCAGCTACATGTGTCACTCTCTCCCCACACATGGGTAGTTGAGTTACACATCCTATTTTGGCTTGTTGTGCCATCTCTCATAACCACTATTTTGTTTTTACCAGAGTAGTTTATGGGGTAGTTGGGTTTCTCACCCTCTTTTGGATTTATGTGCCACCTCTCTCCCGTCTTCACTTGAGGAGGTTATGCCACATGTCTTGTCATTTACCAAGTAGGTGATAACCTCCCACCTTTTATGGGTAGTAGGAGTTAATGCACCTCTTGGATGTATTTGCCCTTATTTTTCTATATATTAAGCACTCTCCTCTCACCTTCAGCTAGTTCGGTGATTGTTTCGTGGGAGTATTGAGAGTATTCTACAATTTCTCTTGCCTTGTCTCTATTTTTTCTCTCATTTCAGATTTCTCTTCATTCTGCTATTTTGATCTTCAATCATCTGTTGAGTGAAGTTGCATGTGATCTATGACCAACATCATATCCTGGCTCGGTTCTTGCTTCTCGCAGAATCCAACATGGTATCAGAGCGGGTTTGTTTGGTATAGCTCATTATTTTTTTTGAATTTGTTTTGAGAGATTTGAGACTAATATACTATTGAAGTTTTTCTAAGAAATAAACCAAGTATGCTCTTCTCCTGCATCCTTGACTGACCTGGAGAATCAGAATAGTTCAAAGGAAAAATAAACATCTATTTAATCTAGTTTATATATGTATGTGTTCCTGTGAGATCTGGGTGATTGCAGTTTTTTGGTAATATTGGAGGCTTTTTCAGCATTTCCAGAGTGTCCAAAAGGATTTAGAAAGTCAAGATTGACTTTTACTTCACCAAAATCAGAGATTGGAGGACACAGTAAAAATCAGAGGAAATTTTTTTTCTAAATTTTTACTAGAGCTGTTTTCATTTTGGCTTCAAAATTCCAGCTTTCACTCATTTGCAGAAAAAAATATTTTTGGGTTTTATTTCTAGGGTCGAAAAACCATCTGGGTAGTCGTTACATTTTGCAGAAAGTTGATAAATTGTGCAGAAATCAAGTTAGAAAAAGGCATGAGTCGTTTTCAAAGGTAGATTTTGCACTGTTCTTCAAAGTTGCATAACTTTTGCCTCGGGTGTCAGTTTTTTGCAAATGAGTATTTGACAGAAAGCTGAAAAGGAGAAATTTCCCATCATGAAAGTATTTATAAGAAAATTTGCATCTTTCTATCAGATATTACAGGTTGAATCTGCTGCATTTTTTTACCTTCAGTAAATCATATCTTTCACTTTTGTAATCTATTTTTTTAAAAAGAAATAGGTGTAAGAAAGATATTGAAGGGTAAATCACAGCTACAAGGCTTTTTTTTTTAGATTTGATTTCAAAATTAGTTTGTATCATATATTGTAATTTTGGCTATAAAGAGCCTTATAAGCTTTGTAATCTGGAAAAGCCTTGTAAAAGCACTAATCACAAAGTGCCAACATTGTAATATTTGGGGGGGTGTTTTTTGATACTAGTGGAAAGGGGGGGTGTCTCGTGTGTCTTATTTCTTCACACTTTTCTTTCTTCTTTGCAATCTTCTTTTCTGCTCTCATGGATGCATCTACACTTCCAGTTTTAACTCCATATAACTATTTTGAATGGAAATCTAAGATGATAATATGTCTAAAAAGACATGTATATCATCGTGTCACAATGGGACTTGAAATTGAACCAAAAGACGATGCAAAAAAGATTAAATGGTTCAACAAATGTGATGAAGCCTTTGGTACTCTATGCATGTCAGTCTCTCCCAATCTTATTTTTCACATTGAATCTGCCACTACACCAAATGAAGTGTGGACTAAATTGGAAAGCCTCTTTGGTAAGCAGGATGAGTTAAGAGGTCATCAGTTAGAGAATGAACTCATAGGGTTAAGTCCTAGTAGTTTTGACACTATACAAGACTTCTTCACAAAATTGAAGGCCATTAGATTGCAGTTAGAACAGTGTGGAATCAAGAAAGATGATAAGCAACTGATCTTGAGTATTCTTTCTAAGCTTGGTCCTAATTATTCTGTATTTGTTTCTACATTCTATGCTACAAAATGTGCCCTAGGTTCAACCTATAAAATTCCTTCTCTAGATGAATTTGCTGTAGAGCTCACTAGGGAGCAAGACAAATTGGTTCTAATGGGTACAATTAAGCCCTCTAAGTCACATGCCTTAGCTGTCAATCAAGGCACAAAAGAACAAAAAGGGCCTAGTAAGCAAGATAAGAAACAAAAGAACCAAGGAGAGAAGAAGAAAGATAAGAAATCTACTACTTCAAAAGTAGATAATCAGACCTCTTCATCGAAAGGTGATCAACCTAAGAAGGAGAAGGTCAAGTGTTCTTATTGTAAGAGGCCTGGTCATGATGAACATAAGTGTTTAAAGAAGCAAATTGATCACCTTTCTCATCTTCTAGAAAAGAACAATACCAAGGTCCCTGATTCAGTCAAACATAGTTCATTAGAAGGGTCTTCTAAGGACACAGAAAAAAGTAAGGGGAAAGGAAAGGGTAAGGCCCTAGTTGCTGTTGTTTCACAACCAGAGTCTTGGATCATTGACTCAGGTACTTCGCACCACATGGCCTCATCAGAGGATAATTTTAACTCTTTGGAGCCATGTTCTATGCCTACCATATTAATGGGTGATGACACTCCTGTTGAAGTGCATGGGAAAGGGTCTGTTGATGTGGGTGAAGGGACATTTGAGGATGTTCTTTGTGTTCCATCTTTGTCAACTAATCTCCTATCTTTTTATCAGATCACTCACACTGGTACTAGAAAATGAGTTGAGTTCACTCTAGATACAGTGGTAATTAGTGAAATACATAATGGGTCTACATTTGCTATGGGAAAAGCAGATCCTCAGTCTAGACTATATCAGTTTTCTCACTTTGTTCCTGACTCTCCTTTGACAGTCTTACTCACTCATGCAAATGAGGTGAGTTGTTTGTGGCATCAACAGTTTGGCCACTTGAACTACCATTACTTGCAACAACTCAGTCAATAGGATATGGTTACAGGGTTGCCTTCTATTCAATTTTCTGATGGTGTTTGCCAGGGATGCATTCTTGGTAAGCATCCCGAGGAGAAATATGATAAAGGCAAAGCTTGGAGGGATACTCAGCTATTGGAGTTGGTACACAGTGACTTGGCAGGACCATTTCCACAACCATCTTTTAGTAGGGCTAGATATGTCTTGACATTTATTGATGAATTTTCCAGATACACTTGGGTTTACTTTCTCAAACAAAAGTCTGAGGTCTTTGAGCATTTTCAGGATTTCAAAGCTTTTGCAGAGAAACAGTCTAGGAAGTTCATCAAGATTCTGTGTACAGATAATGGAGGTGAATATGCTAATCATCAATTTGAACAGTTTTGTGCTTCAGAAGGTATCAACATGCAGCACACAATTCCATACAATCCTCAGCAGAATGGTGTCACAGAACGCAAGAATAGGTCCTTAAAAGAGATGGCTAATTGTATGATACACTCCAAATCTTTGGCACCTCAATACTGGGCAGAGGCCATCAACTGTGCATGTTACATCTAGAATAGAGTTCCTCACAAAGCTGTAAAGGGGGCAACTCCTTTTCAAGCTTGGACTGGTCAGAAAGCCATAGTTAAGCACTTTAGAGTGTTTGGCTCTCTTGCATGGGCCCACATTCCAGTAGAGAAACACAAAGCTATGGATTCACAGAGCAAGCCTTGCATATTTTTTGGGTATCTGGATGATGTCAAAGGCTATAGGCTTCTCCATCCTACCACTCATGAGTTTTTCATTGAGAAAAGTGTTCATTTTGAGGAGAGCCCTTCGAGTTCTTCTCTTACCACTTCTCCATTCACTATCAGATTGGAGCCTGCGCATAATCATGATAGTTCTTCAGAGGAGCTTAATCCTCCTAATCCTGATGAGGAGTCTTCTTCCTCCACTTCAGATGATGACAATGATGATGTAGATTCACATTCTTCTCCTAGTCATCATTCAGAGGGTGATGATTCTCCTCTAGACTCTCCATCTCTAGCACCTTTGTGGGCTCGTCAGACATTGGAATCAATAGGTGATTGGGTTGGTGATTGGGTTGGTGATCCATCAGATACTAGAAGAACTAGGTCACAGTTTCAAGAGGCTCCTCATCTCTTCATTGCTTCAGCTTCTAATCCACAGTCTTTTTGAGAAGCTTCAGGTATTCCTAAGTGGGATGCTGCAATGCAGGAAGAGTTCAATTCCTTAGAGGGGAATCACACATGGGATCTAGTCCCTCTTCCTAAAGGAAGGAAAATTGTTCGATGCAAGTGGATCTATCGAACAAAATTTTCAGCAGATGGGTTAGTTGAAAAGTATAAGGTTCGCTTGGTTGCAAAAGGATTCTCCCAAGTTCCCGGGATTGACTACTCTGAGACTTTTGCACTAGTTGCTAAGATGTATTCCATCTGACTTGTCCTTGCTATAGCTGCATCCCATCATTGGGAAGTTCATCAGATGGATGTGAAGAGTGCCTTTCTTCATGGTGACCTTCAGGAGGAAATCTACATGGAGTAGCCACAGGGGTTCATCCAGGATCCTTCACTTGTGTGTCATCTTCGAAAGTCTCTTTATGGCCTTAAACAAGCCCCTCGAGCTTGGTATGCCAAGATGGACTCCTTTCTTCTAACAGTTGGGTTCACTTGATGCCATTCTGATTCGAACGTCTACATTATGTAGCAGGATGACAATTTCACATTTTTGGTTCTATATGTTGATGACTTGTTGATCACTAGGGGTCACTCATCCATCATCAAGGTAGTGAAAACTGCTCTACATGATAGATTTTTGATGTCAGACTTGGGTCTCTTGCATTATTTCTTGGGGATTGAGATCACTCAGTCATCTTCAGGTATCTTCCTTGGACAACCCAAGTATGCACTTGACATGCTCTCCCGATTTCGCATGGCTGACTGTAAGCCTGCATCGACTCCATTTTTTTCTGGGGTCAAACTTGAGGCTAAGTGTTCTTCACCCTTGGTTGATGGCACTTTATACCGACAGCTTGTTGGGAGTCTCATCTACTTGACTCATACAAGACCTGACATTTCATTTGCTGTGGGCATGGTCTCAAGATTCATGCAGGAGCCACATGAGTTGCATTGGAAGGCAGCTAAATGGATCCTTCACTCAATTAAGGGTACTCACAGCTATGGGATTCACTATGCAGCGGGTGTGGATATTGACTTGGTGGGACATACAAATTCAGATTGGGCAGGCGATTCTCAAGATCGTAAGTCTACTTCTGGGTATTGCTTCTCTCTTGGTTCAGGTCCAATTTGTTGGTCGAGTAAGAAGCAGTCTACAATTTCTCTTTCATCAATAGAGGCTGAGTATAGAGGGGCAGTTAATGCCACCACTGAGGCTATTTGGCTTCAGAATATTCTCACTAATTTTGGCATTCCATTCAAAAAGCCTACAGTAATCTTTTGTGATAATCAAAGTGCTATACAAATGTCAAGGAATCCAGTTCATCACCAGAGGACAAAACACATTGAGATACATATGCACTACATTAGGGAGTTGATTCAAGAAGGAATCATTGATCTTAAGTATTGTTCTACATCGGAGCAGACTGTAGAAATCTTCACCAAACCCTTCACAGAGAGCAAGTTCCTTCATTTGCGAGCTTTGCTAGGGGTACGACAAGTGTATACTTCAGGAGGGGCTTCTTAGTCCTTCTTTGTACTCTCTATTTTGGGAGGTGTTTTCTCTCTCTATTTAGGGGGGGCTATTCCTTTTGATGGGGGGGGCTTCTTCTTTTGGGGGGATATCTATGTACATGGGTACCTAACATGGCCTCATTTTCCAGGACCCATCTTTTCACCCACCTAATCTACGCTTAAGGGGGGGTGTTAGTGTAGGTTTTTTATTTTCCTTATGTTTGGAGTATTTATTTTTTCCTACACATATTATTTAAGCTTGCTTAGGTTTATTAGGTGTGGTTAATATGAGGACATGTGGCGAAATACATCAGCTACATGTGTCACTCTCTCCCAACACATGGGTACTTGAGTTACACATCCTCTTTTGGCTTGTTGTGCCACCTCTCATAACCACTATTTTGTTTTTACCTGAGTAGTTTATGGGGTAGTTGGGTTTTTCACCCTCTTTTGGATTTATGTGCCACCTCTCTCCTGTCTTCACTTGAGGAGGTTATGCCACATGTCTTGTCATTTACCAAGTAGGTGATAACCTCCCACCTTTTATGGGTAGTAGGAGTTAATGCACCTCTTGGATGTATTTGCCCTTATTTTTCTATATATTAAGCACTCTCCTCTCACCTTTAGCTAGTTCAGCTAGTTCAGTGATTGTTTTGTGGGAGTATTGAGAGTATTCTACAATTTATCTTTCCTTGTCTCTATTTTTTCTCTCATTTTAGATTTCTCTTCATTCTGCTATTTTGATCTTCGATCATCTGTTGAGTGAAGTTGCATGTGATCTACGACCAACATCAGATCCTGGCTTGGTTCTTGCTTCTCGCAGAATCCAACAAACATTACAAATTGAACAAATTAGCGTTTTGAAGGAATTTCATGACCTAGGTGCTCCTACACTAGTTTGTCATGTTACAACCTTACGTTATCAATGGACATTTTAAATCACACAATTCGATACAATTTCCTATTACTTTTTTAAACCACATCTCTTTGAGGCATTTTGTTAAATTTAACAATTGACTTTCTTTGTGTATGCTTCCAAATATTTCATTGAGTTATTCTATCAAATATTTATACAAACCAACTTTCATTGACCTTCTTTGTTTATGCTTCCAAATATTTCATTGAGTTATCCTTCCAAAGCTCTCAATTAGTTAATTTGACAACTTAGCACTTTTTGCACAGGTAAAATTATTCGTCATGCCGAAGAAACGAATTGTTAAAATGAAAAAACTAACAGATGATCAACTCCAAGCCATCAGAGATAAAGAGAAAAAATGGATGAGGGAATATCGTGAAAAGAAGAAATTGGGAATGATTGGTGAAAACAAGCCAGTTGAAGAGGAAACTCAACCATCAAAAAGAGAAAAGAAATTGGTAGCACAAAGGGAACGAATGAAAAAGAGTCGTGCTAGGAGAGATGCAGATATCATAGTTGGAGACACACCCTCTACCACAAGTGAATACGAAGGGACACCATTAAGCACAAGCGAATACAGAGGGACACCATGTACCACAAGTGAGTATGGTTGGACACCATCCACCACATCTGAAGTTGAGAGTACATCATCACTCGAAGTTGAGGAACAATGTATGCCATCATCCCCACATGAACCTCAAGGTATGTTTTATATTCCACCCTTGATCGAAGGTATACAATCTAGCCCACCTCAATTAAATATTGATGAAATTACTAATGTTGAGATGTGTGTACCTAAGAGAACACCACCTAGAATTTTGCGTAGAAAGCAAAAGTTTTTGATTAATATTGATGAGGATATTTTGCAGCACATGGAAGGTAATATTCTAGAATGCACTTGTAGAGATATGCTGATACGATTTGGAAAATGTTCTTTGAAAGGCTAAATGAGATTGCAAGATGTCAACTATTTGTTCAAATGATGTGGGGTTTAAAGTATAGAAACATCATGAAGAATCTTGGGTTGAGAACATCTAATGCATCAAGTGAAAACACTATTGTGAAGAATCTAATGGATGCTTATGATAGTGTGGGTAAGACCTCACGCTCAAAGGATAGTAATGTCACCCGACGTGTCATTACATCAACTTTGGTAAGCTATCAAACAAAGAGATCTCACCTCTTTAAAAAGACAAGTAAACAAATGGGAATTAGTAGAAATTTTTTATCAAAAGTCGTTCAAAGGCGGCAAAGAATTGAGGGCACCGATTCAAATGAATTATGGGCATCTTGGGGAGGCTGCCACACAAAGATAAAAAGTTGTTGAAGCATTGAGAACACTAATTGAAGATTATTGGAAGAATAATACAAGGCCATCTCTGAGTCAAAGGGATGTCGTTAGAAGGAGAATTGGTAATCGAAACCATGAGCCACATCCAAAGCATTTTTTGGATACAATTCAAACCCAATTTTTTCATAAATTTCAAAAATTTTATCCTCAAATTAGTATTTATCAAAGTTTTTTTGAAATGATTAAACCTTTTTATGTCAAGATAAATCACACACGCACTACTTGTTGTTGTAAACTACATATTGAATTCTCTAACCATTATGGTGTTTATCGCTCTATATGTTTACATTTAGATAATAACGTTATTTTGGTAGGATTGTGGCATAGAAGCCACACAAAAATCTTCAAGAGAGTTATTATCAAAAATTTAATGTGAAATAGAGGATGGCCAAATATTCTATAGGACAACATGCTTGGATGGTTCATGCGAGTGTTGTAGTGGCTTGCAACGAATGCTAGTATGTCAACATATGGAAAGTACATATGAGGCAAGACAAAAACTAGTAGAGTTTGGGAAGTATAAAATAGTGGCATATGCTACAAAAGATGGGTTTGAAGCAAAAAGGTGTGAGTTGGTTATTCAGAAGATTCTAGTGTATCAATTCATGTCCATGTTTCGTGAGAATCTAGTGTATGAGTATGCAAGGCATACCCATAGAGCTAGATGGTTGGACACACAATTCAAGCTATGCAAGGAAACCTTTCCATTGGTAGCATAGTATCAGTAGTTGAGTTTGCAGAGAACTACACTCTACAGCCACAATGTGAGCTGCAGTCATAGTATTACAACTCCACATAGGTCTCGATATTTGTGCACATAACATTCATACATGTAGCTAAAAGTACTGAGGAAAAAAGGAAGGTATTGAGGGATTATCACTTTTATATTAGTGATGATCACACGCATTCTCCAGAGTTCGTGCAAGGTTGCTTCCAGATGTTCTATAATCATTTGGCTCATAGGGGCATATCATACGGTCGAAATATAATATGGTCAGATAACTATGTAGAACAGTTCAAGAACTCATGCATGTTCTACTAGTTGTGCAGGATGCATCTCACTACATGTGTTCAACATATGTGGAACTTTTGTGAGGCCGAACAAGGAAAGTGGGGGCATGATGGTGCAGGAGCATGTGTGAAAAGAGAATTATCATGAGAAGAGTTAAAGTATAAAGACAGTGCACAGTTGACAGATGCAAGATCAATTGTTGAGTGGTGTAATGGTTCGATGGGTCCAGGTAATGAAGGTACGTCTTCAGTTCGTATATTTTTCTAGTTGATGGATGATACTAACATTGCACCATATGAGGATTGTCGTACACTAACATGATCGAGTGAGTTGCAATCCTTAGCTCAAATGTAGGTTCATGGAGTATCGATACACGTAAGATGGCATAATTTTGTTCTTCATGTACAATGCAAGCTTGGAATGATTGTGAGTTAGAGGAGTGGGTTGAAAAATGGTTGATAAGTTATCACAACCCACTTCACACGTATCGCCCTCCAATGGCATTGGAACTAACACAGATGGAATCATCAGTTGACTTTGACCATTTATCAAATCTAGTTCAACCAGGTAATATATCTACTTGCTTAGTATTTGAAATTCCATATTATTATCTTACTTTGTAATGTATTCATAATGTTGACTAATTTCAAGAGATATGCTGCACATATAAATGTAGGGCATGTTTATGTAGTTATTGTAGATGAAGACAATGAAGAGGTTACAGACTATTACTTGTGTCATTGTGTTGAGGCAAAAAGGAAATTAGAAGCCCCAATTATAGATGGAGAAAACATTGAATACCCTACAGGCTCAGTTGTTACTGGAACGTGGCTAAGAAGGTACCCACATAAGAGTGTTAAACATTGGTTGTTTGAGGAATTTGACATGCATCGTAAGATTCTTCATTACTTAAATCTTGTCGTGGCATCCAATGTTTGTTTGAGAAAATATGGGGGTAGACCTTTGAACAAGACCTTGTGGAAGGTTCATGAATCTGACCATGAGGCAATGCTTGACACAATAAAGAGTAGAGCAAATCCGGATGGTTCATTAGATTAATTTGTAAGTATATGCACAACGGTTCTTATTAATTTATAGTTGTATCCATGTCAATTTGGTTGACGCCAATGCTATCATCTTATTTTACTTTGTGTATTTGTATGTAACCAGACAAACATTGATTGGTGTCCCCTTGCATAAAATGCAGATTTATGAGCCATCCAAGAGAATCTCAAGTAGAAAAGAAATGCAACATCCTTATTTTGATGATCCTGACAAATATCAATTATGATTTTAAGCCATTACAAAAGTGCGTGTGAAGCTTGATGAGGCAATTTAAAGTTATTCATTTGAATTTAACCTTATCGTGACCACCTATGATGTAGACATTATAAGAGCATCTCGAATTTCAAGAAATTCTATTCATGAGAGGTGTTATGTGCAATAGGTATCTTGGAACTCCCAGTGAAGATGTATGACCAAGACTGGCTAAGTTGAGAGACTGCCATGCCTATCTATAAGTGCCTTCCATCTATTTTGGATGAGCTATTTCTTTTTATTCTTTTCCTTTGTGTATCTGTAACTAAACTAGTAAAAATTGATTGGTCCCTCCTTGTAGAAAATGCTGATTTTTGAGCCATCAAAGAGAATCTCATCCAAAAAATCAATGCAACATCCTTATTTTGATGATCTTGACAAATCTCAACTCTGATTTGAATGAAATCTTGCAATAAAAGTTCCTTGTTCATAAATTTCTATGTTTTCTTTTAGTTTTGTTAGCTTTGTACCACCTTTATAGTAGATTTAGGCCTTGTCCTTTGTAGATTAAGATAATAAAGAGAATTAGGTTTCTTTTGAGTCCATCTAGAAGAAAATCCATTGAGTTTTTCCACTATTAGAGCACATTTTCTGAAATTCAGTTTGGAACCTTCAATTTGAGGTTTTGAGAGTCAAGTGAGAAAATAAAGCATACTCCACTGAATTAGGCTTCTAAATCAGTGGAGTAGGGTTATAGTAGGGCTTTTATGGTGCAGGAGCACCAAGGAAATTTAGGAACACAAGGTGGTCAAGGTGTTTTAACTTTGTTCATGTCAAAATAAAGATGAATAAAGTGTATCAAGGTCTGGTAAAAGCTTGGAAGTAAGATTGAAGCTTATGTGTCTTTTTGCCTTGTGAAAAGTTGCACAGTCATGCAACTTTCGTTCTATAACTCATTTGACCAAACAGACCATTTCAACATGTCTGAATGAGCATGTTTACACTAGGAATGGTCCTATTTCACACCCAAACACACGGAATCACTTCGAGCTACGTTCAACCAGATTGATCCCTTAAGGGTCTAAAGGGAAAAATGGCTGCAAACTTCAGCATGAGGTTACTCGGACACCGTGACACTTAGAAACTTATTATATAATTATATGGGATCACATTGAGCCCCTCTACAATAACCTCTCTCGATTTTCATTATCTCAGAGTGGTTTTCCCGTAGTCTCTAGTTTTCAATTGATGGATTGTGTCAAATGGAAGCAGTGGAAAGTTGCAAAGTGGTGCAATTTTCATTCTGCAACTCATGTGACCAAATAGACTATTCCAATATGTGTGAATAGGAATTTTTATGCTAGGCATGGTCCTCTTTCACAACCAAACACGTGAAATCACTTTGAGCTACGTTCAACCGGATCGATCCCTCAAGGGTCCAAAGGGAAAAATGGCTGCAAACTTTAGCAGGAGATTACTCGGACACTGTGATGCTTAGAAACCTCTTGTTTGATCCTATGGGATCATGTTGGGCCCCTCTACAATAACCTCTCTTGGTTTTTTTTATCTCAAAGTGGTTTTCCTGTAGTCTCCAGTTTTCAGTTGATGGAAAAAGTGTCAAATGAAAGCAGTGGAAAGTTGCAAAGTGGTGCAATTTTCATTCTATAACTCATATGACCAAATAGACTATTCCAATGCATCTGAATAGGAATTTTTATGCTATGCATAGTCCTCTTTCACACCCAAACACATGAAATCACTCTGAACTATGTTCAACCAAATTGATCCCTTAGGGGTTGAAAGGGAAAAATGGCCACAAACTTCAACATGAGGTTACTCAAACACCGTGACAATTATAAACTTCTTGTCTAATTCTATGAGATCATGTTGGACCCTTCTACAATAACCTCTCTTAGTTTTTGTTATCTCATAGTGGTTTTCCCGTGGTGTCTAATTTTCAATTGATGGAAAAAGTGTCAAATGCAAGCAGTGGAAAGTTGCAAAATGGTGCAATTTTCGTTCTACAACTCATGTGACCAAACGGACTATTCCAAAGCATTTAAATAAGAATTTTTACACTAGGTATGGTCCTCTTTCACACCCAAACACACAGAGTCTCTTCGAGCTACATTCAACCGGATCGATCCCTTAAGGGTCCAAAGGGGAAAATGGCTGTAAACTTCAGCATGAGGTTACTCAGACACCGTGGTACTTAGAAACTTCTTGTCTGATCCTATAGGATTGTGTTGGGTCCCTCTACAATAACCTCTCTCAGTTTTTG
The DNA here is from genome assembly GCA_007258455.2 of Sequoia sempervirens. NCBI lineage: Eukaryota > Viridiplantae > Streptophyta > Pinopsida > Cupressales > Cupressaceae > Sequoia > Sequoia sempervirens. The sequence goes on from VDFB02271358.1 coordinate 609,870,311, forward strand.
TTATCTCAGAGTTTTTTTCCCATAGTCTCTAGTTTTTAGTTGATAGAAAAAGTGTTAAATGGAAGTAGTGGAAAGTTACAAATTGGTGTAATTTTCATTCTGCAACTTATGTGACCAAATAGACTATTCCAATGTGTCTGAATAGGAATTTTTACACTAGGCATGGTCCTCTTTCAGACCCAATCACACGGAGTCACTCCGAGCAATGTTCAACAAGATCGATCCCTTAAGGGTCCAAAGGGAGAAATGGCTGCAAACTTCAACATCAGGTTACTCGGACATTGTGATGCTTAGAAAATTCTCGTCTAATCCTATGGGATCATGTTGGGACCATCTACAATAACCTATCTCTATTTTCATTATCTCAAAGTGGTTTTATCGTAGTCTCCAGTTTTTAGTTGATGGAAAAAGTGTCAAATGGAAGTAGTGGAAAGTTGCAAAGTGGTGCAATTTTTGTTCTACTACTCGTGTGACCAAACAGACTATTCCAACACATTTGAATAGGAATTTTTATGCTATGCATGGTCCTCTTTCACACCCAAACACACGGAATCGCTCTGACCTACGTTCAATTAGATCGATCCCTTAAGGGTCTAAAGGGAAAAATGGCTGTAAACTTCGGCATGAGATTACTTGGACACCGTGATGCTTATAAAATTCTCGTCTGATCATATAAGATCATGTTAGAACAATCTACAACAATCTCTCTCGGTTTTCATTATCTTGTAGTGGTTTTCCCGTGGTATCCAATTTTTATTTGATGGAAAAAGTGTCAAATGCAAGCAGTGAAAAGTTGCAAGGTGGTGCAATTTTTGTTCTACAACTCGTGTGACCAAACAGACTATTCCAATGCATATGAATAGGAATTTTTATGCTAGAAATGGTCCTCTTTCACACACAAACACACAAAATCGCTCTGAGCTACATTCAATCGGATTGATCCCTTAAGGGTCTAAAGGGCAAAATGGCCGCAAACTTCAGCATGAGGTTACTCAGACACCATGATGCTTATAAACTTCTCGTCTGATCGTATAAGATTGTCTTAGAATATTCTACAATAACCTCTCTCTATTTTCATATCTCGGAGTGGTTTCCCCGTGGTGTTCAATTTTCAGTTGATGGAAAAAGTTTCAAATGCAAGCAGTGAAAAGCTGCACAGTGGTACAATTTTCATTCTACAACTAGTGTGACCAAATAGACTATTTCAATGCATTTGAATAGAAATTTTTATGCTAGGCATGGTCCTCTTTTTCACCCAAACATGCGGAATCACTCTGAGCTATGTTCAACCAGATCGATCCCTTAAGGATCTAAAGGGAAAAATGTCTGCAAACTTCATCATGAGGTTACTCGGACATTGTGATTCTTAAATTTTTTTTATCTAATCCTATGGGATAGTGTTGGGCCCCTCTACAATAACCTCTCTCAGTTTTGGTTATCTCATAGTTGTTTTTTGGTAGTCTCTAGTTTTCAGTTGATGGAAAAAGTGTTAAATAGAAGTAGTGGAAAGTTGCAAAGTGGTGCAATTTTTGTTCTGCAACTCGTGTGACCAAAAAAACTATTCCAATGCATATAAATAGAAATTTTTATGCTAGGAATGGTCCTATTTTGCACCCAAATATGTGGAATCGCTCTGAGCTATGTTCAACTAGATCGATCCCTTAAGGGTCCAAAGGGGAAAATGGCTGCAAACTTCAACATGAGGTTAATCAGACACTATGACACTTATAAAATTCTTGTCTAATCCTATGATATTATGTTGGGCCCCTCTATAATAACCTCTCTCATTTTTTGTTATCTTAGAGTGGTTTTCCCGTAGTCTCTAGTTTTCAGTTGATGGAAAAAGTGTCAAATGGAAGTAGTGGAAAGTTGCAAAGTGGTGCAATTTTTGTTCTGCAACTCGTGTAATGAAATGGACTGTTTCAATATGTCTAAATAGGAATTTTTATGCTAGGCATGGTCCTCTTTCACACCCAAACACATAGAATCGCTCCGAGCTACGTTCAACCGGATCGATCCCTTAAGGGTCCAAAGGGAAAAATGGTTGCAAACTTCAACATGAGGTTACTTAGACACCCTGATGCTTATAGACTTCTCGTCTAATCCTATGATATTGTGTTGGAACCCTCTATAATAACCTCTTTCGGTTTTCATTATCTTAAATTAGTTTTCCCATGGTGTCCAGTTTTCAGTTGATGGAAAAAGTGTTAAATGCAAACAGTGGAAAGTTGCAAGGTGGTGCAATTTTTAATTCTGCAACTCGTGCTACCAAACAAACTATTCCACCACATTCAAATTGGCATGTTTATGCTAGGCATGGTCCTCTTTGACACCCAAAAATGCAGAATCACTCCGAGCTATGTTCAACTGAATCGATCCCTTAAGGGTCGAAAGGGAAAAATGACTGCAAACTTCAACATGAGGTTACTCAGACACCGTGATGCTTATAAACTTCTTGTCTAATCATATGGGATCATGTTTGGGCCCTCTACAATAACCTCTCTTGGTTTTCATTATCTCGGAGTGGTTTTCCCGTGGTGTCCAATTTTTAGTTGATGGAAAAAGTGTCAAATACAAGCAGTGGAAAGTTGCAAAGTGGTGCAATTTTTGTTCTGAAACTCGTGTGACCAAACAAACTATTCCAACGCATTCGAGTAGGCATTTTTACACTAGGCATGGTCCTCTTTCGCACCCAAACATGCGGAATCACTATGAGCTATGCTCAACTAGATCGATCCCTTAAGGTTTTGAGTGTAGTATGTTGAAATAGGCCATTCCTCCTATTGTTCAGGTTGTGTCTCGGTGATATGGGCCTGATGTAACTTGAATTGTGGTAGCTTGATATACAGAGTCTATTGATGCTAGGGTTCAATTTGTATGATTTTGAAAAAAGAAGCCAACTGAGTAGAGTTACCAACTGAGTAGAGTTATCAACATTATTCGTAAATCATAAGAATTTGTTTAGTACACTAACCATTTTGATGCCTTCTTGTAGTCTCAAACATTATTTTGTATCATTGTTACATCAATTTTTGAAGTGGAAACTTAATATAGCTCCATAACACAAAATCTAGTTCAAGCCAATTTTCATGTGAAAAAAATGTGAATCAAATCACGTTGATGTGAAAAAAAACCATGAGATCATAGCTTGTGGTGCAGGAACACCTAGGTCATGTAATACCTTCAAAAGGATAAGTTTTCAAAAATGTATTTAATTCCATGTAATTCCAAAATTAAATGTAATCAAGGCATGAAAAAGCACAAAGTGTAATATTGTCAAAATGCTAAATATGTAAAAAAGAGAAAAAGAAAGAATGTGAAGAGACAAAACAAGAAAATCAAGAAAATCAACAAAGAGGACGAGTCATAGGTCATTCAAGGAAGATGAAGAGGTATTTGATGGTTGGAAACTTCTTTAAAAGAATTGTAAAGGCCGAGCAAAGAGATCATTGTATTCTACAAGAATTAAATTAACAAAGAGTTCCCTGTTTTAACTTATTTTCTGTGTTTTTCAGTTATTTCTTAACTTGTACGGATTGTGCAAGATTTTAGGGTTCAAACTTAGATTTTTTCCAGTAGGTTGGAGAATCACAATTTTTTTGCATCAATTTGGGAAGGAATCCATTAAATTTAATGTTTGTTTGAGCATTCTTCTTATGGCTCGGTCTGAAATCCTTGGCATTGAGTTTTGAGAGTCTTATAAGGCATTTCCAAACTACTCCACCAATGTACGTCAAGTAGATTACTAGAGGAGGTTAGGGATAGGTTATTTGCTATGTTTTTATGTTTGTGAGTTGAGGAAAAATCAAGAATACCTTGAAGGAGCTACTGCTACAAAGGAAATTCTGAGTTTTCTAGTCAAAATGAACAGTTTCTAGCATGATAGTGGAGAAAGAACAAGTGCATGGGTTAGAAGATGTTTCCAAATGCCTTTTTAGATGTATTTTGACATGTTCCAATGGTTGGCTGGAGGTTTTGAGGTTTGCATGTAGCCTATACAGGAAACCCTCATTGATTTTTGAGTTTTTCACCCTATAAACAAGGGTTTGGCAATATACTATAAAAAGGAGTCTTTTAATCCTTGAAAATGGATAAATTGGGAGTTTTGTGTTATGTATAATGACTTTTTTGAGGTTTTAAGCGTTTTGGGAATGTTTGAAGGGGGTCTTCTTTGAAAATTGGGCCTATTTTAGTAGCCTTTTTGATAGCGTTTAGACTAAAAACTGCTTATTTCTTCAATATAAGTTATTCTGAGTTTTTGATATGAAGACATGGGCATTAAGAGGTCTCTAAAAGTGTTTTGGATCTTGGCTTTTGAAACTAGTGTGTTTGGTTTACCTGATTTAGGGCATGAATGTCTCATTAAGAAGCAGTGCCTTGACTGCTCAGAGAATAGAAGTCTGACCTAACAGTGATTGGTGAGTTGATTTTCAGATAATGTTGTCTAAGTGATGGTGTCAAGGATGTATGGATTCATGGATAGGGTTTAGAAGTGAGATATGTTGTTTTGACAATTGGACAGTGAGGAGACTTGGTGTAAAATAATACATGAAATTGTATGTTTAGTCAAAACAAAGTTAAGAGAGGTCTCCAATTTGTGGAAGGATGAATGATAAATGATAAGAGAATTTGAATGGATAAAAAGTAGATTTTTGATGAAATGTTGAAATTTTGTTTGATCTTCTCCAAGATGAGTTTGGCACAAGAGTCCCCTGAGTTGTGGACTGGTTTGGAAATCTTTGTTTTGCATTAGCTTGTCACTTACTATTATGCTATGATAGATTTTTTCTAAGCATCCATAACTTGTTCAAAAGCACCTGTTTTAGGATTTTATCCATAGCAGCAAGGAAATCAATTATTTGATAAAATGATTTGATAGAAATGTATGAAAAATGTGTTAGCATAGACAAGGAAATGAACTCTTTGAAAAAATGCCTAAAAGAAATGTGGTCTCATGGTGATGGAATTGCATGATGAATGCCATGACAAGAAAATTGTTGTGGATTGTCATGGCATTCCATCACCATTGAGACCACATTTCTTTGAGGCTTTTTTTCAAACAGTTTGCTGCCTTTTCTATGCTATTGCTTATTAGTATGCTTTGATAGATTTTTTCCAAGCATCCATAGCTTTTTGGAAGCACCTATTTTAGGATTTTAGCCATAGCAACAAGGAAACAAACTATTTGATAGAATGATTTGGTAAAAATGTATGATAAATGTAGTGGCATAGACAAGGCAATGAACTGTTTCAAAAAATGCCTCAAAGAAATGTGGTCTCATGTTGATGGAATGCCATGACAATCCACAACAATTTGCTTGTCATGGAATTCCACCACCATGACAAGTAAATTGTCATGCTATTGCTTACTATTATGCTATGATAGATTTTTTCTAAGCATCCATACCTTGTTCGAAAGCACCTATTTTAGGCTTTTAGCCATAACAGCAAGGCAATGAACTGTTTGATAAAATGCTTTGATATACATGTATGAAAAATGTGTTAGCATACACAAGGTAGTGAACTCTTTGAAAAAATGCCTCAAAGAAATGAGGTCTCATGGTGATGGAATGCCATGAAAAGAAAATTGCTATGGATTGTCATGGCATTTCATCATTATTGAGACCACATTTCTTTGAGGATTTTTTTCAAACAGTTTGCTGCCTTTTCTATGCTATTGCTTATTCGTATGCTTTGATAGATTTTTTCCAAGCATCCATAGCTTTTTTGGAAGCACCTATTTTAGAATTTTAGCCATAGGAACAAGGAAGTGAACTGTTTGATAAAATTCTTTGGTAAACATGTATGATAAATGTAGTAGCATAGACAAGGTGGCAAACTGTTTCAAAAAATTTCTTAAAGAAATGTGGTCTCATGGTGATGGAATGCCATGAAAATCCACATCAATTTGCTTTCCATGGCATTCCACCACCATGAGACCACATTTCTTTGAGACATTTTTCTCAAATAGTTAATTCCATTGTTGATGCTATTTCTTACTATTATAATATGATATATTTTTTCTATGCATCCATAGCTTGTTCGAAAGCACCTATTTTAGGCTTTTAGCCATAGCAACAAGGCAATGAACTGTTTGATAAAATGCTTTGATAGACATGTATGAAAAATATGTTAGCATAGACAAGGCAGTGAACTATTTGAAAAAATGCCTCAAAGAAATGTGGTTTCATGGTGATGGAATGGCATGACGAATGCCATGACAAGCAAATTGCTATGGATTATCATGGCATTCCATCACCATTGAGACCACATTTCTTTGAGGATTTTTTTCAAATAGTTTGCTGCCTTTTCTATGTTATTGCTTATTAGTATGCTTTGATAGATTTTTTCCACATGCATCCATAGCTTGTTTGGAAGCACCTATTTTAGGCTTTTAGCCATAGCAACAAGGAAGCAAACTATTTGATAAAATGCTTTGGTAAAAATGTATGATTAATGTAGTAGCATAGACAAGGCAACAAACTGTTTGAAAAAATGCCTCAATGAAATGTGGTCTCATGGTGATGGAATGCCATGACAATCTGCAACAATTTTCTTTTCATGGCATTCCACCACCATGAGACCACATTTCTTTGAGGCATTTTTTTCAAACAATTCATTCCCTTGTCTATGCTATTTCTTACTATTATGCTATGATATATTTTTTCTAAGCATCCATAGCTTGTTCGAAAGCACCTGTTTTAGGCTTTTTTCCATAGTAGCAAGGCAATGACCTGTTTTATTAAATGCTTTGATAGACATGTATGAAAAATGTGTTAGCATAGACAAGGCAGTGAACTCTTTGAAAACATGCCTCAAAGAAATGTGGTTGCATGGTGATGGAATGGCATGAATAATTCCATGACAAGAAAATTTCTATGGATTGTCATGGCACTCCATCACCATTGAGACCACATTTCTTTAAGGCTTTTTTTCAAACAATTTTCTGCCTCTTCTATGCTATTGCTTATTAGTATGCTTTGATAGATTTTTTCCACAAGCATCCATAGATTTTTTGGAAGCACCATTTTAGGCTTTTAGCCATAGCAACAAGGAAGTGAACTGTTTGATAACATGCTTTGGTAAACATGTATGATAAATGTAGTAGCATAGACAAGGAAGAAAATTGTTTGAAAAAATGCCTCAAAGAAATGTGGTCTCATGGTGATGAAATGCCATGACAATCCACAACAATTTGCTTTTCATGGCATTCCACCACCATGAGACCACATTTCTTTGAGGTATTTTTTCAAATAGTTAATTCCATTGTCTATGCTATTTCTTACTATTAAGCTATGTTATATTTTTTCTAAGCATCCATAGCTTGTTCAAAAGCACCCGTTTTAGGCTTTTAGCCATAGTAGCAAGGCAATGAACTGTTTGATAAAATGCTTTGATAGACATGTATTAAAAATGTGTTAGCATAGACAAGGCAGTGAAATCTTTGAAAAAATTTCTCAAGGAAATGAGATCTCATGGTGATGGAATGCCATGACGGATGCCATGACAAGCAAATTGCTATGGACTGTCATGGCATTTCATCACCATTAAGACCACATTTCTTTGAGGATTTTTTTAGTTTGCTGCCTTTTCTATGCTATTGCTTATTAGTATGCTTTGATAGATTTTTTCCAAGCATCCATAGCTTTTTTGGAAGCACCTATTTTAGGCTTTTAGCCATAGCAATAAGGAAGTGAACTGTTTGATAAAATGCTTTGGTAAACATGTATGATAAACATAGTACCGTAGACAAGGCAGTGAACTGTTTGAAAAAATGCCTCAAAGAAATGCGGTCTCATGGTGATGGAATGCCACGACAATCCACAAAAATTTTCTTGTCATGGCATTCCACCACCATGAGACCATATTTCTTTGAGGCATTTTTTTCAAATAGCTCATTCCCTTGTCTATGCTATTGCTTACTATTATGCTATGATAGACTTTTTCTAAGCATCCATAGCTTGTTTGAAAGAACCTATTTTAGTCTTTTAACCATAGTAGCAAGGCAATGAACTGTTTGAGAAAATGCTTTGATAAACATGTATGAAAAATTTGTTAGCATAGACAAGGCAGTGAACTCTTTGAAGAAATTCCTTGAAGAAATGAGGTCTCATGGTGATGGAATGCCATGATGAATTCCATGACAAAAATTGCTATGGATTGTCATGGAATTCCATCACCATTGAGACCACATTTCTTTGAGGCTTTTTTTCAAATAGTTTGCTGCCTTTTCTATGCTATTGCTTATTAGTATGATTTTATAGATTTTTTCCAAGCATCCATATCTTTTTTGGAAGCAGCTATTTTAGGCTTTTAGGCATAGCAGCAAGGAAGTGAACTGTTTGATAAAATGATTTGGTAAACATGTATGATAAATGAAGTAGCGTAGACAAGGCAACAAACTATTTGAAAAAATTCCTCAAAGAAATGTAGTCTCATGGTGATGGAATGCCATGAAAATCCACAACAATTTGCTTGTCATGGCATTCCACCACCATGAGACCACATTTCTTTGAGGCATTTTTTTCAAATAGTTCATTCCTTCTATGCTATTGCTTATTATTATGCTATGATATATTTTTTCTAAGCATCCATAGCTTGTTTGAAAAGCACCTATTTTAGGCTTTTAACCATAGCAGCAAGGCAATGAACTGTTTGGCTAAATGCTTTGATAGACATGTATGAAAAATGTGTTAGCATAGACAAGGCAGCGAACTCTTTGAAAAAATGCCTCAAAGAAATGAGGTGTCATGGTGATGGAATGCCATGACAATCAAAAACATTTGATTTTCATGGCATTCCATTAGGTCATGAGACCTCATTTCTTCGAACATTTTTTCAAAGATCTGCCTTGTCTATGATATTGCTTACTATTATGCTTTTGATATATTTTTTCCAAGCATCCATAGCTTGTTTGAAAGAACTTATTTTAGGATTTTAGCCATAGTAACAAGGCAACACTTGAACTATTTGACAAAATGCTTTGGTAGACATGTATGAAAAATGTGGTAGTATAGACAAGGCAGTGATTGTTTGAAAAAATTCCTCAAAGAAATGTGGTCTCATAGAATGCCATGACAACCAAATGCAATTGGTGCTCCTAGTTATTAGTTATGCAATGTGAAGTAATTACATAACTGCTTAGGTTGACTTTGTAAAAACTATATTGTAATTGAAATTTTGTCATCTATCAGCATCTAGTTATTAGTTATGAAATGTGAAGCAATGCTTTCAGTTTGAAAGATGTGAAATGCAATGTAATGAACACTATGAATATAAACTACAAAAAATCTATTTTTTACTAAGTTACCAGTTTGGTTTTGGGTTCGGGATCGGGTTAGAGAACCCGGTTTGCCGGTTCGGGAAATTTTTTTTTGGGGTTGGGTTTGTTTTGGGTTCGGTAATAAAAAAACATATAAAAATAAAAAATATATACATATTTGTAGTAGTAATCAACTTCAGAATACACCACCATATTAATAGTCAAATAACATAGCAAAAATACACCACCACTTTCATAGTGAAATATAAAAATATTAGTCATCTACTTAAATATCATGATACAAAATTATAAATTAAAGTTCAAACATAAAAATGTCAAGTGTTTACAATCAACCATTATTGATCATTGATCAATCTGAAAAGTGTGAACATTTTTCTGTGTGGAAGTAAAACAAGAAAACAGTGCTACATAATTATTTACATTGTGAAAGAGCTAAAACCTTTTTCTTGTAGATCATAGAAGAATCTCAGTTATTTTTTGGGTGTCCTTTCCTTGGAACAAAACTATCCTAAGCCATGAATGATTGACTAGGAACTATGAGAAAGAAATAAGATAAATCACATGCAACTTGTTGCAATTTCTTTCCTTGGGAAAAAGGGTAAAGTTTGCTTTTTAGGGAGAATCTCCTTTAGAGTTTGAATGCATTGATAATTTTCAAGATAGACTTAGCCAAATATTTCATCTAGGTTTGAAGCTTTTAGGTAAAATGTTTGCTTCTTAAAATTTTGTTCAAAATTCAAGATATAGGCTCTCCTCCCTTAGGGAAGAGAAGGCCTATCAAACCTAACACTCTTATGCAACACTTCTTAAGTTCTTGTTGATGCAGTATTAGATGCGAAGTTTCAAAATAGGCATGGTTATATAAATTCTCATCTCACAACTATCATTGCATCAAATTAAGAATTTTCAATCCTTTATGGTCTAGACAAGAGAAGTATGGAGTAGTGTTCCAATGCTAAAGTATTATTGTGAATCTCTTTGCTATGAGTTGTTCAAAAATGAGGAATTTGATTTCTACACCAAATGAGAAATATTCAAAATATGTGCTAGGAAGGAATAAGTCCATAAAATGAAGTATGCAAGAACTAAGAATTGAAAAATTGGATTAAATTTGACTTCCAAACACATAAATTTTCACACTTTTTGATGTTCACATGTAAGTCAAAAAATATATGTGCATAAGTTGTAAAGTATACACTTGAATACATGTAACTCATATCTATTGAACCATGAATTTATAATTTGCAAATATGGACTCCATCGATAAAAAGATTTGTATTAAGCAAATAGCCATGTACGCATACATCGATATATGTCAATATAAGTATAAAATATAGTTACAAAATAGCCATATAGGCTTACGAGAATTCCATATAGGCATACAATGTCAAATATATCCAATACAAAATATGGACAAAATTTCCATGTAGGCATACAACAAAGGGCTCTGTGCATTCAAAATTCATTTCTCTCCATGCTCTGGTTCAAATACAATTTTCTTTCCCTTTGCTGGGCGACCCAATGGCGATAAGTCTATCACCTGTTTCTATTGTGCTTGAGGAGTACTCCTGCCACTCCTCCTAGTGTTTAGCTCCTGGTGAAGTTTCAACTGTTACAATAAGAAGCAAAGACATTAATATATAGAAATTACATTATAAATATTAATATATTTAAAAAAATAATCACTTACGGCCATCTCACGATCACTCTCCTCGATGGAAATATTTGCACGCCGATTCTCATGCATGCTCAAGCCCTGTATAAACCATCCAAATAGGAATTAAACTACGAATCAACAATGGTTTAATTTTTCACTAGAACTAGTTCATCTATAACAATGAATGTAAATTGAAATTTAGTAATTTTCCTCATACCTCCCCTATCAGAGCCATCGAGGATTGTATAGTGGAGGAAACACTAATATCCATTGCCCTCTTAACATTTGGTAGTGTTTCTGTCACCAACATCTGAAAATAAAACAAAAAATTATTCAATCACAAAAAGGTTACAATAGCAATCCATATGATGACTTATAATATATGAGAACTAATGAACAAAATTTTGAGTACAAGAATTAAACAAATATATTTCTGATTATTAGTTATCGAATTTGAAGTAATGCTTTGAGTTTGAATGATGTGTAATGCAATGTAACCAACAATATGAATATAAACTACACAAATCTATTAAACTTAGAATTCATTATTTAAGTTCTCTTTAGATTCTATATTACCTCCATGAATGTTTGATCAAATCTACTAGCACTTAGAGGTGTTTCCTTGAAACCACCAATAGTACCATGTTCAACATCCAAAATCACATATTAAAATACCATTCGTAAAACAATTCTATTAACACATGTAATAAATTTATAATTGTTTACTAACTTTACATACCCCACCGATAGGTGTACTACAAAAATAAGTAGGTGGATGACTAGTGTATCTAGTCTCTACACTGTGACCCTACAATTTTATTAAAATAATAAAATTAAATTAGTTAATCTTGCATTTCACAATCAAAATTTAATAAATTAAATTCAATGAACATGTTGAATTTTACCTGAGTGTCAATGGCATATGCATCATGCAAAATGTTAGTCATCCTCTCCATCCTTGTAGATGCATACAGATCAGGTTGCGTAGTAGCATATGGATCTTGCATAGCACCCTCTTGAGTGTCGGTAGGGTCATACAAACAAGTCACCCTACAAGATTGACACACATGGTTTCCAAGGCCACCACCTAAAGACTCCCCTAGATGGCGTTGCACAATAGGGCTAGTGTGATGGATGAAACTTCGGGTCAAAGTTGTGATCGCCTGCAATGTCTCTATGTCAGCACTCTCCTTCGCAACGTTAGGCATCACAATCTTCTCATGAGGCAGCCTAGCGAGAAGTCATCTCCCTTTCCGCATAAGATCTGGCCGTGCACCGGGCCTATCTTGAGCTAACCCCCCACCTCTCCCCTGGAACTCCCTCATATCAAAATAATTTGGGATTTGGTTCAATACAAACTCACTGTATAGTTTCCTAAGAAAATATTTGGGGACTTCACAATTATTGCATGGTGGGTAATCAAAGACCATATACCATCTTTCATAAAAACGGCTCTTAATCTCTTGGTGGTGGCACCAATGAATAGGAAACCTCTTTGCATTGAGGGTAAGATTTTGATTTTTTTTAGGGTTAGTGAATAGAGAGAACAAATCACCTTTAGTAATTTTTAAATCTTTTATTTGTTTATATGATAATTTGTCTACATAATATGCCCTAGCTGTCCGCCTCCTATCTTTCCATCTAGATATTTGTTGGGTGATTGCATCTACATTTTTTAACACGTCTTTCAATGAATTTTCTAGAAGCATTCTTTCTATGGTTGAAGCATTTGGATCACTCAACCTACTGATAAGATCCTCAAGTTTTTTTCTATTGTTCTCAATTTCACTCCTCAAATTTTCTTGAGTGCCAGGAGGGAATTGAGAGAATGGTGGGGGAGGTTGATTTTGTTGAGGATTTTGTTGGGGATTTTTCTGTTGAGGATTTACCTCCTCTTCTTGTTGAGGATTTGCAGGATTTCCTACAAATCTAAAAAAAAAATCAAATCTAACCTAAAACAAACAAAATCAATTCTAAACTAACAAATTCAAAACAAATAGTAAACAATACTTACCACCCGCATCTCTTCATCGTCATCGTGCCATATTTACAAACAAAATCCGACTATTCTTGATGAAATTTGAAGAAATACTTCCTCCTAGAATGTGAGCGTGAAAGTGATGGTTTTTGGCCGTGGGCAGAGCTAAGAAACAGTAAAAAGAAAATGATACACATTTCACTTTTTTTTTTCTTTTAAAATCACATAACGTGCTCGTGATATAATGTGAGCTCATTATGTGTTTCCAATTTTTTTCCCATTTGGCCACAAAAGTGCGACCAAATTCATGTACCCACCCTTTCTATAGATCCTATTCTTACATATTTTTGAAATAATGTAGATCACTTATTCAAATTTTTACGTCAAGTTGCCTAACTCTGATTTTTTTGAATTTTTTGCCACTTAAGGCCTGTTCTTTCCATGGTGGTCCTGCACATACCCTTCTTATAATGTTTTCTAGTAGCATCAATCAATTGAAACATGTCACAAAAATGATCAATCCTCTGCATTATTTCACCCCAAATCTTTTGTTTCATATGCTTCATTGTTTCTCTACAAAATACAGACAACTTATTTTTGCAAGACTTAATTTCATTTTTTGCTTCCATTATCTTTTCCTCCAATCTTTCATTTATTTTTCTCTCTTTCTCCAATTTTTGTTCCCACTATGCATTTCCATTCACAATTCTTAGTCTTAATTTTTTTGAAGTGGATTTTTCCTCATCATATTTCTTGTTGCTCTCATCTAGCCTTTGCTTCAATTCATCCACTTCTCTCCCATTTTTTTTATCCTCTTTGCTTATTGATGTAGAGGCAGATTTTTGTATTCCTTGTTCTAACTCATCACTCTTGTTATCTGTTGCTTTCCTCTTTTCTTTCTCATTTTCTAGGTCTTCGTATAACTTTTCTATTTGATTCTACAACCTTCTCTCTCTCTCTCTCTCTCTCTCTTTATTTAGTAATGATGTGTACACCAATTCATTGTTCTTCTTTGATAAGTTATTTTTTTTAGTACTTTTGAGTCCAAAAAAATCCAATTTAATATTGTTCACCTAGAATTTAGATCGAGCCATCTAATTTGTTGGTTTTTTTTAACTATGGGAATAAGAATTATGTACTCCATGATTTCTTTATTTGTGTCAAATGTGGGTAATACCATGGTTGTTGAAAGCATTGAAGTTATATTAGACACACTCTCCATTAATTGATGCTTTTCTTTTTTATTCAAGTCCGATTTCTTTTTAAAATCTTTAATGTAATCAAAACCTAGGGATGTAGGAACAATGCAATGATTAAATGGTGAAGGAATAGGAGTGTCTTGCAGTTTCTAATGATGTTGTAGCCACACTAATTGGTAGTGGGGGAGTGCCTAGAAATAAATACTTTGTGGTGGATCCACTAGTAGTATGACTTGGATGTGTCAAAATCCTTTGCCTCTTTTGTATTCCTTGATAACCTATTGTTTTTGTGGTATCTTCCATTGTTGTCCTCTTGTGTGTAATTTTTCTTTTTAGCACATGTTGACCACTAATAGTACTACTACCCATACCATCACCACTAGAGGCAGTGCCAATTTCCCTAAGCTCTCCACCATCGGAATGTCCTAATTGTGATTATATCTTACCATGAGGATGAGGATTTGAAGCTCTAACAAATTGACTTGTATTCCCTTGATCTAGTTTTCCACCGCCAAGCCCAAGGCCAAATTTATCAACTAGTTTTCTATGCTCTACATTTGTTACCATCCAAGGGCCTTGTATTTGGGACCCCAAAGGACCAACTTCATGACCCATTTTTTCAGCTATGGTTGCTCCTAAAGTATATGCTTCTTCTGTGGCCTCACTTAAACCAAGTTTGAAATTGGCATGGCTTTGTTCTTCCTTATCATCATATCATTCACCATCAATTTCTTTATCTTCATATTCATCGGGATTCTCTATATTCCACAATTTGATAAAATCACAATCTTCTTCGTTATCTCCATACTTTGTAAGAGTTCTTGGATCACCTAGCCCCTTCCTTATAGAACAAAAGGCAATCATTTTTTATCATGACCAATTTTTATCTATAAATTGTGTTGATGGTTTTTTTTGCACAACAACAACTCAGACAGAATATGGTATTGTATCTCTCTTGAAAGGTAAATCTCTATCAACAAGCCTCAAGAGATAACCCCAAAGTCTCTAATGTTAGGTCTTGACAATGCAAAAACAAGTTAGTGATAAATGTGAAAATGCTAGTAATCACAAATGGACCTTACAAACAAATATTGGATCTTCAAATTTATCAGATTTTGTACTATATTGATACTTGAAATTCTAAATCTAATCCAAATGATAAAATAAATAGAAAAATATGAGGGTTTAAGAGAAATTTCTAAGATTAAAACTAATCCTAAGACCAAAAATGAAAATGATAAAATACTTGAAATGGACCAATTCCTTAAAACTAATTCCTGCTTAACCCATATTTTATCTGCAATCTCACAGAAATAGTGCATTCTTCTAAGGAATTAAATATTTTCAGATCATGAGAAATTCATTCAAACCAACCCTATTTAGCAATTTAAATGAATAAAACATCCAAAATTTAACTAAGCACAACAAATATAAGGTCCAGGCTAACTTTACACAACAACTCTCAATCAACTAGTTGCTAAAAGTATGGACTAGGGATTGCTACAAAAACTTCAAGCATCAAACCATAAAAACCATTGAATCACTTCTAATTATAAATCTAACATATATAAAGTATTTTCAAGCAATCATTAAAGATAGAATAACAAGAACCGTGCAAGATAAATCAACACAAGAGAGATCACCAAGGCACAATGTCTTCACTTGTATTGAATCACCCAATAGTAGCAACAATTCCAATATTCTGTATTACAACACTTACTTCAAAATAGACTAACTCCTAACTCTTTGCTCTATCACTTAACTTGCTCCAAAGTTCAACTATCTAGCACTTACAAATGAGGCATAATGCCCTATTTATATAAATTTTATGTTATGTTGGCCCAAATAGGGTTACAAAGATGGTCACCCGACCTAGAAAGTTTCTAGAATAAAAAAATAATTTTGTATTAAATGCTCGAGACTTTTCCAAGTCGGCCTGGGTTCTCCAATGTAGCTCGATCCAATGCATGTAGAAGATGAAAGGAGAGATAATGGGAAGCACAAATTTCAATGCAATTATTCATTAGTTGGCCCCTTGTCCTTATGCTAACCCAATTTAACCCACACCTTAAGAAAAACCTTCCCTAAGTTAGCCAGTGGTAGAGTAATTAACACTTTAAACCTTCTATCAATGGATTTAATGTCATCCCTTGATTCTTTGATGAGCTTATCCGATTCTACCTTGAGATCTTAAAATTTCTCCAGGACAACAATATAGGTGGTCACATCATCCAAATGGTGGGAGGTGATTGGACCATCATCAATTGGAGCATAGATGTCATGCCACCATTTCCTTAATTGTTCTAGGCTCAGATGTTTTGGTGCAAATTTCTTCCTCCTAGTCATTATCTCAAAGAATGAAATACATTTATTGTAAATATCATTCAATGTATTTCCCACCTATTGTCCCTTCTTATGAATTCTCTTCAAAACTTTCTGCTTGATCTATAGGGATTCATACCATTCCCAAGGTTCTAAAACCTTTTGGGAAGGAAAAATTCCATCACTCACCAATCTCTCTTTAGTATAATCTATGATGGTCTTTATTTTATTTAGGAGAAGGTCTACATCAATTGTGTCTTGCCCCAACAAATTTTTCAGCCACTCAAATGATCTGTGTGCATATCCACAAGTTGAAAAAATCTCCTTGATCATGCCATCCCCTTTGTTCCCTACTCCTTATAACCATTCATGTGTAGCCTTAGTGGAAGTCTTAATCTTCTCAAGCTCATTGAATGCCTCCTTAGGTCATAACCCTTTAGGAGCTATCCCTTCACTTCCCATAGCTTGCAGAGGTTTCATTAGATGTTGAACATATATGTACACATCATTCAATTGTTTTTACAGCCTCTCCTTTTCCTCTATTTCTTTATCTAGTCTCCTTATAATGGCCTAAGAGGATTCTTGGAATTCTTCTTTTTCTTGATCCTTGCTTATAGGCCCCAAGTTTATTGTTTGAATGCTATATTCTTGAGGAGTTATCTCACCCTTATTTTTGTCTACTACAAGGGTGGAAATATGGATCACTCTATTATTTGAATCATCTCTGGTGATTTTGAAAATCACCCTATCCTTTTTATTTTCTTTTCCCTTTCCAATATTGGCTAGTAATTCACTCCAATTTGGAGGAGTATCATCCATAGCTATTTGTTTGTTTTCTAATCTCTCACTAAGATAATTAAGAGTAGAAGTACCTAGAATTTGTTCACCTTGCTTGTCCTTATCTGGCTGATCAATGGAGAGGTCAACATTTAAATCCTGGATTGTAGGAACCTCTTTACTTTTATCTTCCCTCTCCTTATCTTTCTCCTTATCCTCCTCTGGATTCTGATATTTTTCTTGATTGAGTGTTTTTATCACCACTTGGATTAGAGAGGGAGTTCTTTCATGCACTTCCTTTTTCTTCATATATTTCTCTCCTCTATCATCGATAGGTGATTCTTCATATGTCACCAAGGAAGATTGTAGGATATTATCAATTTCTACCTCTCCACTGTGAAGATCCCCAACATTGAATTCTTCTATTTCCTCACCTTGATGAGTATCCTCACCAACAAATTTTGTTGAATATTTTTCTTCATAATGCAATTCTTAGGTTGAGGGAAGGGTAGAGGTATCCTCCTATTTCTGTGTAGCAGGGGGGATCATAGGAGCATCTTCCTTTACCAAACTCTCCTTAGGAGAAGGAGTTCTTGTTTTCCTAGTGTATACCTGTGTCTTTTCTCTGGAACTCTCAACATCTACCAACTATGGTCCTATACCCTCTTCTCCCTTAGGAGGCTCATTGTGTTTCCTCAATGTTCTTGTCACTCTTCTCCTTTTGGGCACAAGGACACTATCTTTCTTCCCTTATTCTTCATGCTCCTCCTCTTGAATAGTTTTTTCCTCTTTAGAAGTAGTCTTTGTTTTCTTAGGAATGTGCTTCCTTTTATTTTCTTCCTCTTCCTCTACTTGAACAACCTTGATCTTAATTTTTAATGGAGAACCCACCTTTTCCTTTCCGTTTGGGTCATGCTCCTCAGAAGTAGACCAAGACTCCAAGTTTCCCATCAAATAATAGGTGTACTATTTCCCTTCACTATATAACTCCAAAATCTTGTGCTTAATCCACAACTTGGTATACTTGATCACAAGAGCATTGATTTGCTCCAACTCTATCTTTTCTTCTTCCAACCAATCAATATCACCTATTGGCTTGTCTTTAATTGGCTAATAGTCATGGTTTTGTATCACTTCCCCATCATCATCAATCTAATCAAGGATGGACTTGATGCTATACAACCTAATCAAATTGGCTAGAAACCTAGAGAAATTCTTCCTTCAGAGCTCATATTCATTCTTACAATTGGCCCAATAGTCTTCAATATCATCTTTATGTCTAAAATCTCTACTGGCTCTCTTCTAGGCCCCACTTTTTCTATCAAATCTAGGCCTCTTAGAATGGAATAACAAGCCAAAAGTACCCATCTCTTCCTCAGATGAGTGTGTTGTGATCAGGGAAGGACATGCCTCATTGCTTCCTATCCTCAATGGGAAGTCATTTCCAAAACCGGTTTTATGCATATCCTTCTTCAAAACTGCATCAAAGGTAGAAATTTTCCTTGTGACCTACAAAAGAATGATGTGATCAGTTGGTTACCTAGGAAATCTGTATGGAGCTTGTTGAAAACCATCAATCCTAATGTATGAGAATGTGGGAAATTATATGAACCATGCTCCAAACTTTTGTATCAACTCCTTGGTAGCATAAAAAATCCTAACATGTTCCGCACCCTGGAGAAACCTTGTAATGTACATGGTAAATGCATCATTCACTCTTCTATAGCTAGAACTACCCAAATGCAGCTGGGGGTAGACCTCATAGATCACATCCTGTCCAAAGAATCCTCAAGTGCTCAATCCCTTATATGGATAGAATCTTGCCAAGGCATAAACCAAGTATGATGTCATGGTGAAGCTCTTGTTCTGCAATACCTTGCACAACTATTCATGAATCATTCCACTAATTATACCTTCCCAATTATAATTTTTTCCTTGCTCCATTCTCACTATCATGTAAAAAATCCAAATTTCAAACATTCCTACACTCTTTAAGCCCATCACTCTACTGAGAAGAGTGATTACATCATAGTAATCTAGCTTGAATTTAGCCCTGAACAATTGCTTTGTAAATTTAGAAATGTAAGCCTTGGGCTTTTCTAACAGATTGTTGATAACCTCTAGAGCCTTATTTGTATCTTGTGCATAGTATTTCTTAGCCGCATCAATGTCAAACTACACCACATGGGACCTGTCTGACATATCAAATGTTTGGGAGACTAAGATAGGGGATAATTTTGCAAGCATGATCACTCTTTGTGTGCCTTGATCATAATTCCTAGCACATTCCAAAACTAGCCATGTGAGCCAACTCGAAGTCTACCAATCTCTTGTCAACAAAGAAGGGTCCTTCACTACCATCCTTGCCTTGAATTCCTCATAATCCCATTTTTCCACATTAGTGTCAGTCACTTCTGACCAAATGGAATATAGATTGCTCTTAGGAATCCAACTCATTATATCCAGATTGATCCTTTTAGCCTCAGAGATAGAAGATCCCTCAACATCCAGATCCATTTGTTTGCTCCTAGCCCTGCTAGCAATAACCTTGCTTGATTCATCCCGCACTCAGCAAAAGGTTACAATAAATATCCATTATAGCATGAGAGTTAGGGTTAACCATCACAAATAACATATCCATCATTCAAGTAATTCCAAAAAATGATAAAAATCCATTAAAACTTCATAAAGCATAATTCCTTAAAAGTTTGGGATTTTCACCCCTTTGCGGAAATCAAGCTAGAGAGGAAATTTGGGGATTTCAAGGCCAAGCAGAAATCCATGATGAAAGAAAAATTATCATCCAAAAGCTATTTAATCAACATCAGAGCTTAATAAATGCATTATTAATCCTTTAATCATTCAAATCAATCATGACATACAAAAATCATGCAACATTAATTCATTCACTTCTACAATTCATGTTTAGCAAGTTTTCGGGGATTTCCATCAAGGACCAAAATCAATGAAGTTAGTGTGAATTTCATGTTTACGTGCATTTTGAGAAAGCGAAGGGGCGATGGAAATTTGGATATTTCCTAAGGTGGAGGAATTCCACAAAGCACTCAAAATAAAGTCTTGATTTTTCATGAATTCACCTAAATTGATCGAATGATCACAAATTTTGGGTTTTGGGGTTCAAATTTTTCTTTCCTCAAATCGTTCATTCATGGAATTAGATTCATAGCTTATTCAAGGGAAATTTGATTGGCATTGTTGATGGCTTTAAAGTCAAAACCTTAGGGTTCTTCCATGAACACACAATCCCAACCTCGATTCACTCATTTGTTTCACTAAATCATGATATATCTTTCAAGGCCCTCAAAAGCAAGTAATTATCAAATGAAGATGGGAAATAACCCCTCAAATTCACACAAGTCATTAGTTTTACCGAACTCAAGGAACCCTAGATTGAATTAAATAGAATCAACATTATGCACATGATCAAATTAGAGGGTCAAGTTTGGTAATGGCTAGCACCATCAAATCACCAATTTAACAAAAGGATTGTGACATCAAGACTCAGGGAAGGCATTGAAAGAAACCATGGACAACCCTAGATTTAATCACAAACCTTTAAGCATGCCAAACCTAGACTCAAGACATGCCCATGACACCATCAAACCATTCATACTCATCAATCAAAGCAAGGACATTGTGTACATACCATTGATGAAGCAAAATTCAAGAGGGTAGTGACTGGAAACAAGCTTCAAATCCCAACCAAATGACAATGACACCAGGGAAACACCACCAAAGCCAACAATTCATAGCTCCAACACCAAATCACATGCAACACTCAAGACCAAGCTCTTTCAAATTTGATGTAAAGCGAATGACACTAATTTGACAGCATAAAATCTCTCAAAAATACATTAAATATAGACCACAAGATTCGTACAATAAGTATAAATGCAGTGAAATGACAACTCCAACACAGATTTCAGGAATCCAAGGAGGTGAAGGAAATTAGGAATCTGAGGGCCTTTAGGAAGTTTGAGGATTTCTACTAGATATAGTATTCCACAAAATGCCAAAATCTCTAGAATGCAATGCAAAACAATTACCACTATGTATTTGAGACACTGCCAGAAATTAGGGATTTCCACCCAGGGAGGAAATACCCAAAACTCGTGAAAAACCTGAAAATCACCTCAAAAATTAGGATTTTCAATGAATAACTTCAAGGGATCATTTTCATGAGCATGATAAACATTCAATCACATTTCAAAGTAGCCAAATTTTCACAATCAGAGGGTCAAAATCACCCAAGGCTAGATCAAGAGAGGGTCCCTGCTTTCAGCGGGGTGTGTGTGCAAAAAGTACACAACTTCCTTCTCTAGAGAATCTAGAAATTTTACTCTAATAGATGGTTTATCACTTTTTTCATAAAAATTATTGTACCTCTTGTTTATCTTTCAATGCAATGCCATAATTTCTACTAACAATTGTTCAAAAGAAATACCATTCTCAGTAGCAGTTTTCTCCATTGCAATTTTGACCTCATGCCAAGAATCCTTGTTTCTCAAGTTTTCAAGCAAGGGTTTACTCTGATGTTCAATTCTACTTGCAACATTCCTATTGGCCACAATCATTTATTTAACAGTGTCACATGGATCATATTACCAGTGATAGATAGGATCAAAATAAAAAAAATTCAAAAGATTATGTGCCACATTACTCTGCATCTGCCTTACATTTCCAATGCAAAAACCCTTTCTGTCACATGTATTGGAAGTTTGTATGGATGTACTCCTGATCCATAAAATCTTAGCACAGTATATTCTTCCATTAAATATTAATCAACCAATTGTATTTCTTTTCCTCATTGAATGTAATTTCTACATGACATAGGAAATCTACGAATTCAAATATTTGTAGTCTCTTGATGCAATGGAGCCAAAAAGTAGTCTACAAAATGACTGTAGTTCTTTCAAGAATCATGCATCCTTATCTCAGTGGTCCATTCATATACTAGAGCCATTTTCCTTTCCTCAGCATTACTATAAGACTATATTTGAAGCTTAATGGTTTGAAACATTCCTCTAAATTTGAATAGAAAAAGATAGCACAAGTAGGTTGTGAACCTAAATGTCTTGGTGGAACCTCCTTTAATCATTAATAATTGTTTATGCGTGGATTCTACAATGAGCACAATAAAATTATATTTGACATGTGGAATGTCATGATGGATATTTTATACCATTTCAAGGAGGCTTGCACCCACTTCCAAATTGGTATATAGTTCGAGGAAAAATGCTAGCATGGAAATAGTATCTTCAACCAATGGTTTAAAAATATCCAAATCATAAGGAGGCTTATGATCAACTTTCAATTTGTTTTTATCCTAAACTATTTTATTTAAGAACAAATTTTTCCCCATTTGATCTGCTACTTAATAATCACTAGCAAGCTTTTCTAGGTCAATGTGGAGATTTCTAAATTCTTTGTTTGTAAACCCCTACACTTTTCCAAGTTTTTCTACATTAATTGATAACAATTCTTCGTTTCTATCTTTATTAACAATTTCTCTTTTGTTATCATCATAATTTTGGGCACAAACTATGATAAATTATGGGCAAAGAAAACCTCATGTAACATCATGCGCCCAAATCCAGTTACCCATGGTGCATTGATACTATTAACTTGCATTTGTTTTGCAACCTTATTCTAAGATGAAAATATAAGTTCTGAGGTATGCCTACCATAGGTTTTAGGATCATAAATATCATCACATTCATTAATGAAACCTGCGGTTTAAAAAAAAATTGCATAATGTATTTTTTATCCGACATCAAGCTTTATCGGTACTAGTGGAAAACATACTTATATAATCTGAAATTGTGAATTCCCTATTAGTCCTTAATTTTTCTTAATTCTTAAGTCTCTTAACCCTAAACCCAAACTTCCAAGTTTGAAAAATTAAGATTTTAAGAAATATCAAATTATGAAACATAGCCATAGGAATTATTTCACTTACCTAGATTTTGATTCTTGAAAAGATTAATGCCGAAAGTCATGAAAACTGGGTTACTGGAATGGATTTGTTGGAAGTGGAACTATGGAACCCAAAATAGGGTGGTGCACTAAAATGAGAAAACTAAGGACTAGAATCTCCCCATGTGCTAACCCTCTCACTTAAAAATAAAATCACTTAGCAGTAGAAAGTTCTTTTTCTAAACATTAAAGTGAATGAAACATCTACGTGTTGCTTTTTGACTACACAAAATTAGTACATGGCTAACAACATTTAAAACAAACCATTTAGTCCTACATTGAAATTGAATTCTAAACTATTGATCTTTGTAAATCTAATAGTTATAGGGAGATTCCATAGGATTAAGTTCACAAGCCTAGTGCTCTATGCATTTCATTCCAAAATGCAACTACAACCATACATCAAATTTTCATCAAATAGTTGAGTAATTTATGATATAAATAATAAACATGTGTTTTAAAGTTGTTTTAAACTTTAATGTGCTAGGATTGACATCAAGGCCAAGGGGCTGGTAACTTAATGTATCAAAGGAATTAATAAAATGAATGATGATACCTCGAACCTGGGGAGAAGGTCAACAACAAATTAGAAATAAATAAAATTTCGGTAAACCCTAACAAGAGTGACAACTTTTAGTGTGATGGCACTTTCAAATTTCGCAAAATTCTAGTGTGCTCATGTTAAAACCATAAGAAACTTTAACTAAAAATCTTTGTTACATCTATTGTAGGGTTCTTATATCAGGTTTAGGGTTTTGTTCCTTTTAATTTCTTGGTGTTCTATTATGGCATTTACTATTATTGCTTCTTGTTGGTCACAAATAATCTTTTCATGTACATAAAATATCATCATGTGACTGCCCTTTCTCGTGTCTAGGTTTGAATCACCTAACTTCTACATCCATTGTATTGCATGATTCATAAGTCTTCAACCTACTATTCTCATGTTGTCCTAAAGAAGTCCCCTCTTTTAAAATAACTAATGAGCATGTGCTTAGAAAGTTCCCACTTATGTCCTGATGGCCTTCATAGTTGTATCGCTCATTGCTGATTTGTTCATTGGTTCACACTTTGAATTAGAAACAAGTGATGGACTGATGTTTTCCCTTTGATATCACTCATCACTAATGGATTTTGAGCCTTCAAAATTGTAATAGTGATGAACGATGCTTTTGACTTTATGTTCTTATTTCTCATCGCAGATGGCCATAAAAAGATAAACTTAGAATAGCGATGAGCGATGTGATGAGATTTCCTATATATTGTTATATCACAAATATTTTTTAAATAAAAAGTCTTACATCAATGATACATGATAGACATTATGAAAGTTGTAAATCTTCTCATCTCTAATTGCTTACAAAAAATATGAGGAGAATTAATGATGAACAAAGGTTTTATGTAATAACTTCATTTCTCATTGCATATTTGATTTAGAACTAGCAATAAGCGATGGATGTCCTCTAGAAAGGTTTTTTTCTCTCGCTAATGTGATATGATCATACAAGCATTGTATTTTGTGATATTTGTTTTATGCAAGTTGTACACATCCAAATCTAGTGCTGACACAACATCTCTCATTGCAGATAGAGTCTTAAGAGAAAAGTTTGACTTAGAGAGGTGCAACGGAAAAATGAATGTGACCAAGGGTCAAGCCACAGAACCAGGGGCTAGAGATTATTGTTGGGATGTTTACATCACTGATGGAGCAGGTTCAAGATAAAGTAGATCAATGACAAGTGATGACCATAAATGAAAAAGGAAACGTGGCATGATCCTTGGGATTTTGCATAAATGAAAGACGAAAGTGGCAAGAGAACTGGAGAACTGTTGATGAAGCCTTAAAGCAAGATGATCTAATCGACTAAAAATCATCGCATGAATAACTTCATCACTAAATTGTACCCTAAATTTTGGGGATGATCAGTGATGAAGCATCTAAAGAAAGTTTCTCTCTAAGAAACTCATCCTATGTAGTTCGTTGATATTAATGAAAAGCATGAATTAGGTTGGTGATACATGCTAATTTTTAGACCAGCTATGATTAATCAAGGTTAAAAGGAAATGTGGCATAATTTGAAATAGCCTCACTATTTTCAAGGAGTAAGTTGATAATGGTCAAAAAAAATGCTCATGGCCACCTTAGATGAAGTTTTAATTTCTCTAAGATGAATGGTCTAGATGCAAAGCCAAGCTGATAAGTTACCAATTTATTTGGGTAGGAATTCTGAATCATTAATTCTCCATGCTCGAATTTTCTATTTAAATGCAGGTTAATCGCTATTTATTCACACCATCTTTTCATTCTACAGAAGAAGTGAGTTGTGTGTAGTAGAGGCGATTGAGGTTTCCTAAGTAGAGTTTCATTGTTTTCGTCTTGAGAAAATTTGTATGAGATTAGGTTCTTTGGTCTATTTGGTATTTTTGTTGCTTGAGTTATCTGCAATTTTTAGGATTGGTGTGCTTCTCTTGTGGGTCTTAAGTCAAGAACCTTTTGAATTATCTCTCTAATAACTCTAGAGAAAATGGGAAAAGTTGGTGCATCATTTCTAGCTATTAGGAGGTCTAACTGGCTAAGTATGTTTGAATGTCGTGAGGACATAACTAAGTAGGAATCCATCGCTTCTCCTAAGGTTTCAAAGGGTAAAAGGAGGGATAGAGGCCATAAGAAGAAGTCAATTGTGCAAAGTACATACATACCACTTGAGGAATAGGACCCTTCTAGGAGAAGTGGTCAAATGCAAAGGAGAGGAACTTGGACTACCAGTGAAGAAGGAGAGGAAGAAGGAGAAGAATCACAGGGCCTTCCTGGGTAAGAACATCTCTCCTATCGTGTTCTTAGACTCTCCTTTGGATGTTGAAGCTAATACCGATTCAGACTATGGCCAATACCTGCATTCCCTAGTGCCATATGGGAGTTTTGATGATGACATGTCAGTGATACCTCCAATTGCATCGAGGACAAGGAGTGGTCAGGCATTTTTGAATGTCAACAACTCTGAATAGGGTCACCTCTTATTTTAGTTTTTGATGAGACCATGGTCTTTGCATAGGATGTATTTGTCTTCATATGTCAGTTGTTTGTCTTTCATTTTCTCATGCTGATGTGGATGGTTTTCAAGATAATATGAATCGAATCTTTTTGTTCCAAATGATGAATGTTGTGACAATGACAACTAATATCCTACACATGTTTTTTTCCTCCCCTGTTCTAAAATGATTGCATATGAAACCACCTAGGGAGTCCTTCAAGGAGTTAGTTAGAATTAGGTTTTCGAAATGAGCTCAAATGAAATTAAAATTTTAATTTAGTCGGGTGCTTGTTGCTCCATTGCTTATATAAAGGGGATTTCATGGCTGAAAAGGAGAGAGTTTAGAATTTTGAGTCTAGACATGTGGTCATAGTAGATACTATACTATAATAGCAGAATAGAATGCAAATATATACTCTAGTAGATGTATCAGAAGCAAGTCTAAGAATGAAAGTTATACTGTGTATGAATCTTAAATACGGTTTTACAAAGAAATACCATAAATGAAGAATAATTTTAGTTTCAAAATATTGCTCTCCTATGTATTTTCTTCGCAGTTATGAATGAAGATTGTTAATGAAAATTTCATTTGTCTTTTGTCATTTTCACATAATGTATGAATTTTTTTTATGCTTCAATTCAATGAATTGATTAAATGCTTAAACAATCTCATTAATTTGTGAGAAAAGAATATAGGATTTAGTAAGGGAGTGATATTTTGTAGACATAGTGAGTCAGATGTTACAAAGTGACACTCTAATGGTTTGCTAATTTCTCAACTTCAATCAAAATTCAGGTATCGGCCATAGTCTGAATCGGTATTAGCAACAACCGATTGATTACTAGTTGTAACTCATTTTCTACCTTAGATGAAGCAATGATTATCTTGTTAGCTTATCTTATAGTTAGTTGAGCCAGTATTGAATTGGGACTAGGATTCAAGATGAAGAATGATTCAAAATACTTTAAATTATAATGGACCCCAACTCTATGGATGAAGGCACACTCCTTGAAAATAAGTAACACTTCTATCTAAGATTTGTTGAGCTTTTGATAAGGTGAATTTCATGGATTAGTACATCTGTGTGAAATACTCTTGACCAAGCGTGAAATATTTTGAGTACGTATGGGCTTACCCTCCTTGGGTCTCACAAAGCTCGAAGAGAAGTAAAGTAATATTTACTCTACTTCTTGTGTCAGCCAATCCTCAACCTAGCTAATAATTGGGTTGTGGCAAGCCCATAGGTTAGGATTGAGATTAAGTTTGGTTCTAAAAAAATCACCAACATAGTGTATAATGTTTTTTGTCAATTTGATAGAAACTTTATTTTTCATTTGGATTGCTTTATGTTTTTGTTGGCTAATAGATTAGGAACCTTGAGATATGGGTATGTGCAGGATCATCATGGAAAAAATAGGCCCTTAAGTGACAAAAAATTTAGAAAAATCAAAGCTAGGCAACTTGATGTAAAAAAATGAATAAGTTATCTATATTATTTCAAAAATATGTAAGAATAGAATATGTAGCAAATTGAATGTAGTTTCTAAACTAATAGGTTTTTTTTTTTTAAAAATCTATTTGGTGAAAAATTGAAATTTCAATGTAGTAGTAGTTAAATTTTAGGGAAAAAATAAGACGTAGGTGTCTGTCTGACCACCCTAACCACAATATAATGATAAATTTTTTTTATAAGATTTTAGATATAAGTAGAAGACTCGTTTCCAGATGTGATGCATGTTTTTTGTAATTTTTTCCAAGTAAATAATTAATTATGAATTTTTATTACAACTTTTAAAAAATATAAAAAGTCATATGTCTGACCACCTTAACTTGGTCAAAAATTTATGAAATTCAATTTCCTTTTTTTTTTAATCCTATAGTATGTAAATCATAGAATGTGATTCATGTTTTGGATTCAAAAGATGTGATACCATTTGAAAGCTATAGATTTTTTTCAATCAACCTATCAGTTAGTACTTTAGTCATAATTCAAATAGAAAATGAATAATAATTATTTATTAAATTCAAAGTAAAGCATAATTTATATTGGTGGAAAGCTAAGAATCTCCTTTAAAAACCCTTTTTGTTTCATCAATTTTGGGTAAAAATAAGTTGTCAGCCACATACCCTACACATACCCATCATATCGCAACTTTTTGGCCCATCATGATCCTGCACATACCCATATCACAATTCTAGGTTAAAATTATTGGGTAACAGTTTTAAATCTGCATGAAATTATTTCATAAATAGATAATACTTAATTTCTTAGAGGAAAAAAAACTTATTTGAATAAATTCATAGACATTGAACTCATAAAATATTTTTTTACTATAAATGAATAATGAAGAATAACACAACCATTTATTTTATTACAACTGAATTATAATGTCACATTATTACATATCTTTTTAAATATGAGCACTTGGAGCATGCAAGTGCCAAGCTCTTATTTGGTATAAAAAACATATGTTACTTTACATAGTACAGAAACAAATGTAAGTGCCAAGCTTTTGCTGGACCACTAGTGACAATGTAACCCAAATTTCTCTTTGAAAATAAATGCACGAGACTTCCTTGGTAGGCCATGGGCACTGAAAATAAATGCACGGGGCTTTCCTAGCCAACCATGTTGGGGAAAGGGGAGTTGTGAAGATACAAAATGTACTTATCCCCTTTGAGCACAAGAGTCATGCAGAAGATGAGGGGTGGTGAAATTGCTCCCATCTTCTACTTGCAGCCTCCATGCACTAGGATAGCAGTTATCTCCATTAGATCTCCTCATTCTGGTTCAAAACCTATCTAAAAAGTCAAGTCAACCAAATCAACTTCTTTCCAATTCCATCCATTTTGAACTTGAAGGAAATTGGTCTTTTACTCTGTAACTACATAATTAGAGGTAGGAGAATTTAGAGTATCCCCAATAATACCACATCATCTTCTTCCTGAATCCTTATTAACCTAAAAAATGAAAACCCTTATAATACTATCCTCTAGATCACTATCTATATTTATGGGCCACCAATGCCACCACCAAATTGATGGACACAAACTAAAAAACTAACTTAATCAATTCGTGTAACTTAATCCTTACATGTATAGTTAAAATGTTTAATTTGATTGATGTCTAGCTACATGCAAACTATACCTCAAGCTAAAAAGCTATCAAAATTGATGGTGCCACTCAAACTGCAAATGATATTAAATCATTACAAATATTGTTTCATATGGCATTAGTCACCGCCCACAATACGACTACCACACTTTCTTCAAAAAGATTAAGAATTTCAATTAAATGAAATGTAGTACATTGAGGCATTGAAAAGAGAGAATGAGTGATGAGTGATGAGCCTTGATCTCACCATGTGTCCACATCTAATAGTTCTAGTGTTATTCGAGAGGTTTCAATTTGAAAGTCTAGTGTTTCAGTGATTTACTTCTAGAATGCAACTACAACCATTCATAAAAAATCCATGAAATGGTCATGGTTATATTGATTTGTGCTAACATTTGGCTAGATATATGGAATATCCTTCACACATATTTCCTTCATTACTTTGGTCTAGGGATTTATTATAAATTATTTAATAAGGTTGATAATTTAGCCTTGTTTGGCCTTTACATCCTTTGTGTAAAAAATTCTTAATTTTTTAAGCCCTGGTCCTATGTTCTTCCTAGGCATTGTTTTATAAGGTTGATAATTCAACCTTGTTTAAGCCTTTACATCCTTTTTGTAAAATGTTCTTAAAATTTTAAGCCTTGGTCCTACGTTCTTCCTACGTAGTCCCTCTTTTAAAATAAACTTTATGCATGTACATATTTTTGCCACTTAATTTCTTGTATCACTCATCGCCAAAATCCTTCACTCCACCGTGTTCATTACCATGATAAGTGATGAGCCTTGATCCCACCACGTGTCTACATATAATGGTTCAAGTGTTATTCTAGAGTTTTCAAATCACAAGTCTAGTGCTTCAGAGATTTACTTTCAAAATGCAACTATAACCATCCATCAAAAATTCATCGAATGATCGTGGTTATATTGATTTGCACTAACATTTTTCCACTAATTTTTTTTATTACTTTGATATTATGTTTAATTCACTATTTTTTTTTCTTATTCATTTGAAAATAGGTTTAATTCACCAATAGATGTCTTTTTTGGTTTGAAAAAATGTTTTAATCACCAACAAATTTATTATTTTTATTTTGAAAACCTGTTTAATTCACAAAAGGAAATATTTTCTAGGTTTGAAAATATATTTTCATCACCAATGAAAATATTTTATTGGTTTAAAAAAAAATGCAATTCGCCAGGATTTTCCAAAGACTTCTAGTGATTAGAAAAAATTCGCTAATTGAGATTTTTTTCCCGAAAAAGGAAAAAAAATCACCACTAAAATTAACATTTTTAATGGGAAGTATACAAGATTTTCTAGGATTTAACACCTTCGCCAAGGGGGGGGGGGGGCAGGGGGGGTTTCCTAAAGCTATCCTTGATGGTTCCTATGAAACAAATGACCATAGTGATAATTTTGCTCAAATTTGGGCACTTGCAAACATGGAAAATCTTTATGGCTTCCTATTGTTGCATTCTTGCAAGTGATTCACACTCCAATCAACATTTGGATGCTCTACAAAACACCAAAAAATTCCAAATTTGAAACAAGGTGGGGTAAATTTTCAAACTAAATACTATGAAATCATTCAATTATTGGCTTGCAATCATCTCAACCTAAAGCTCTGATACAATATAAGTAACTAGGAGATCTAACAAATGAAAGACAAGCATAATGAACAACAATGCATAGATTGTATTTAGTTGATCCAAATGATAATGAGTACACAACCTTGCATATATAGACAAGGATGAGATAATCCACTTTATGAGGTGGATTGACAAGTGCCCCATGAAGCCGCACAAATGAGTAGAAAAGTGTCCTATATGTGTCAACCTTAGGAACACTTGGAGTGTGATAGCCAACAACCTCTATGACCAAGTCATCAACATTGTGTCCCAAGTGTTGAGCAACATTTTAGGTGAGATAGAAATTATTCCAATGTCGAAAGGTATATGCATGAGGCTTACCAAATAAGTTGGTAACCTGAAGAAGCTTAAAGGTTGCACATTTAGTTAGAAAATATGTTGTCTAACCTCATCAACCTAAGTACACTTAAGTACAATGAATAGATTAATTATTCACACTAACATCTTTGAGGTTTAATATGGTTGTAGAATGATGAGATAGAGGATTACATCGTCGATTGACTACTAGAGTGATCTATTGAAGATGTTTCTACAATTTGAAATGTATTAAAATGGTATTTATAAGGTTTTTGAAATTTATTTAATCAATGTTAGGTTTTTTTATTCCTATTTTAAAGTGTGTGAAGTGAATGTGAATTTTATATTCTATTTCTTGACTATGCATGGTAATGGGTTTTTTTCTATGAGCATTGAATGAATGCTCTAAAGGTTTAAAATATTGGGTCATGCGAAATAATCCTACATGGTGAAATTGGTGAAACCATGTGGTTTTTGATTATGGTGATTTTTTTAATTAAGGCATCGAATATATCTTTCATTGGTTAATGTTCCATTGCCTAATGTTACATGAAAAGTAGAAGAAAGAGTGTGTATGTAGAGGACAAGACACATAAGTATAAACCATAGTTACTTGCTATTTTATTTTGCACAAACATGGTTATGGGTACAATAATCTGGTAAAAGAAGGTATTTCATATTCAAAGGAAAATATAAGATTAGAATTATTCATTTAAATAGGGACAAATGAGGCTTTGTGGGTATTTAATTTGAGATTAATATTTTATTTATAGCTATTAAATTGCTCAACTCAAAGGAAGATGGAAAATCAAATGCATTGTAGAAAATTTTAAATAGTTCTTATATCTATTTCATTTTATACTAGGCCAATATTGGAAATCTATTTATGGTCCAAATATTTTAATAGTGTGAAGACTCCATATATTTATGCTCAGTTCCCAATTTGGATAGTTATTTTGCTCTAATTGAAGGTTATGCATGTCTTTTTAATTTGTGCTTTGAAGGAGATAATATAAGAGATTCTTTTATATCGGCATGTATTGCATTTAATTGGCTTGCAAAGACTTATATGTGAAATTGAGTGGATAACTCTGTGTAGTAGGGTCATATTGGATTTCGGAGGCATCAAAGGAAGGAGGATCTTCATCATCTCGAGTTAGATTCTTGTTGAAATATTATTTATTGTATGAGAAGCATTTGTTTCATTTCTAGTCCCTTCAACAACAAGAGAAGGGCATGCAATGATCTTTTGGTTTGTGGAAAGTTGAATCCAAAAAATTGGTGAGTTGTTGGTTTGTGGATAGTTGAATCTACAAACTTGGTAAGTCATTATTGGTTTGTGGATTGTTGAATCCACAAATTGACTGTGGATAGTTGAATTGGTTGGTGATTTTCTTAGGAATAGAAAAATGTATCTCGATTCAAAGGTAATTTCTAGATGATCATAACATTTTCGTAGACACGAGGATTTTGGAAATCACAAATATATCCAATACAATTAAACACTTGGTATAATTCACAAATGGGATAACATAAACCATATTGGGATACCTCACCAATGTCATAACACAAACAACATCAGGACAACTTACTAATTCCATAGAAGATCATCCTTGGGAAAAATTTCCAAGGGTAAAACATTACATACACATGGAATGTAATACATCATCCTTTAGGATTCTACTCAACTACACTAATTTTAAAGGTTAGAGAGCAAGAGAGGGAATGCCATTGTGAACACTCATGTGGGGATCAACATGGAACCAAGAATCCTCTCATATAGACAAGGGTACTTGATCTTACAAGTATTACACTACTTTGGTGGCTTATCTTCCTTAATCATCCTTAGCCTTTATGAGAACTAAAGGCATGCGAGGGATATTCATTATCTTGATTAATTAATTACACATATCTCATTAGTTTTCACTTATTAATCCAACATCCTCACACCGTGATTTCCTATGTCTCACTTTGGGTTGGGTTCACATTGGGAGCCATTCCAAACTCTCTTTAACACTTAAATCCTAAGCTCATTACACCCTCCAATGAGTGTGGCATGAAAACTAATGCAAAAATAGAATATTTTCCAAAATCAATGATACATTCCCACAATGCATATTATGACATTTCATGATGTTCCATATTTTCAAAACATCAAAATTAATTCATTTTCATATAAAACTTTCAATTTTTATCAATATTTTTACAAGGTAGAAGCCATTATTTTCTCAAATCCACAAATAAAATTTTCTTCAAGAATTAATTTTCAAAATTCACAAATCTAAAGATACCCTTTTTCTCTAAATATGACAAACAACACACTTTTCCAATAAAATTCATATTTCATACATTTCTCAAAATTTCAAGCATTATAACCCCATAATATGGAAAATCTACAAAGAAAAATATAAAAAATAATTTAATCATGAAATTGCATGAAATGAAAAGAATTGGGATGTTTCTACACTCCCCCAATCCTATTCCAATATTCAAACTTGAAATAAATTGGATAAATTAATTTAAAAAAATAAAATACCTCTTGCATAATCCAATTTTGGAATGAAGAGCATGTCATGCATGTCAAATGAGACCTTGCAAGGATCAACATGTGACATCTCCTATCGATTCCTAACCCAACAAATCTGACCTTGCCAGATTTTGCCACCAAATGGACTCCCAACCAACAAATAAAATTTTCACCCAAAATAGGGCTTTTCTCCCCCAAAATAAAATTACATAATGAAATAAAATCCCCTTTTTCCTATTTACCCTTTTTCCAATTTCAAATTTAATAATATAAAATTCATTTTCTATTCCATTAATTCCCAATTTCCCAAATCCCAATTACACATTTATTTTCAATCCTCAATAAAATATATCATTTAAATCCACATAAGAAAATTCCTTTAAATTTACAGAAATCAAAATTCAAACATGATAATTAAATTCCAACCCAAGGAATTTTCAAAATTTAAATTAAACAATAACTTACTTTCATTTCTACTTTCATTCTATTTTCCCTTTTCGTGAAACATAGAAAATATTTTAATAATAAATTGAATCATTTATATTCCTAATATTTCAATTGTTGGAAAACATAGAATTAAATCCAACATCCATTAGTCATTCACAACACATGGGGATTCCAGAATAACTCCTAAATCAAATTTGGGTTCACATAAAATTAAATATAACACATATCATACTCGATTTGACTACAACTAAGGAATGCATATGGAGGGCCCAATGTGACATCTATAAATTAACCATCATTGGGGAATAACTTAGACCATATAGATAGGTGGAGAAATAACCCTATACTTGTAACCATTCAACACATGTCAATGGTATCTACTCAATGTAATGTAGTTGAAGCACAACATAATCATCCTAATGGGATCTAATAACATAAGCATAAAATGACATCTGAACATCCATCATATAAATACTTAAATAAATCATTACTTCTAAACATCAATAATCAGGCTCATATTTAATCATATCATCAATAATTTATTTCATTGAACTAAAGCATAATAATAAACCAATAATCTAAATGTACAAAATCCCAATATTCAACATGTTGAGGAATCTCATCTTGAATATGTGATGGTTTATAAACACCAATTGGAGCCATAATATAATTATCACATCAATCATGAGGAAATGGTGAAGCTAAAGCATTGATCTCACATTAAAAATATGAAAACAGGAGGGTGACTGCATATTCACTAGATTGATGGAGAGTACTCTATTGCAAGTTTAGTGGTCTACTTAGGAATTTCTTCAAAAGTTGCATGGGAGAGGAGGAAAGCTTGTGTGGCGCATCTATGTTTAGGAAAAAATTCTCCACCCTAACCATTCCATAAAAATCTATGATTTATGCACTCATTTCTATCTAATCCATCCTATCCCCTTTGGTTGAGGCAACCAAATATTTTTGTTACTTCTTGTAATGTCACAAAATTGCACCTAGGGGCAATTCCACATTTTTACATTTTTTCCTAGCATTTATGATGCCTTGAAACATTAATGAAAAATTTCCATGGTTTAGAATTTCATGATTCTGACTCCATATGGACTTGTGGTCAAGCAACAAAAGCCTAGCAACATGCTTCCTGAGAATCTAGGCTTTGGACTCATGCGCAACGCGTAGACATCTACACAGTGCACTAGCATCCTGGAAAATTCTTGAGTTCAAAATGTGGAATTTGGAATACTAACTCTAGAGACATGCATCCTAGCGGTTACATTCTAAAAGTTACGGTTCTTTGCCACCCTTGCAAGCATTAAAAACCCCTTTTTGGATCTCATTTGGGGGTTGGAAGACATCACTCAAACTCTCTTGTTTCTTTGCTCCAACTTTGAGATTTCATCATCTTTGATAGCAGTGCTCTCATGAGCAAAGCCATGTTTGAATGAGGTCCTCCCAACAATAGTAATACCTCTCAAGCAAGCACTTAATGGTGCATCTGTGTGCTCTGGAGAGTGTCTAGGCCCATGGGTAATTCTCTCTCTTTCACTTTAATTTCATACTTGTCCTTTTAGTATCTTGTGGTACAGGATCTACTCCTAAGTGGGTTTTGCTTTCACCACAAGCTTTGTTTACTTCTTTAGCACTCCTTTCCATCCTAGTTTTCCATGGAGGTGGGAACACCAAAGTGGGTTCTGATTGAGGTAGGCCCCTATACAACCACCCAAAAACTTTCATCTCATTATTTTTTGTGTAGGTCACGAAAAGGAGCTTGGAGTGAAGATTCAAACATCTAGAGAAAGGTAAGATTTCTCCAAGCATCCTTGTGTTTATTTCAATTTCTAGTTTTTTTATTAGTTATATAGTCTAGTATGGCTCACCCTTGAGCTTCGAAGTAAATTTTATTTTTGTATGTTTGAGTTCTTGAGTTCTCTATTGCCCAAGACGACGCTAGTGTGTCCTTTAGACTAGAGTGCACCGCACTGACATCCTAGAACTCTACTGACATCTTTTGGTCAAGGGATCCCTCTTCTTAGACAAAAATCTACTGGTTTCACTCTCTCAGGGTCACTAGTAGTTTTTCTCGAAGCGTAACCGAATCTTAGCTCTTTATCTTTCTTCTAATTTGTTATTTTAAGGTGTATAAGGGTAGTTCATTCCCTCGTAATCTCTCAAGAAAGGAGAGACCCATGTGTAGTGAATCCCTCTTATATCACATTTTCGTGAACCTGATGTGAATGCTAGATCTTTCTTTGTGATGTTGCATGTTCATGATGCTAAATTTTCTAAGGAAGATTTCTATATGTTGGAAGATGCTCTAGATGGCTTCTTAGAAGTGCTCTCCCCTATCTGCAAATCTCTCAAACAAGTCTCCTTGTTATAGGATAAGGGATTAGTAAATGTGGCAGTGGTCTTTGTGGCTCCTCCAAGCCCTAAGAAACTAGTCATTTACGTAACCTTGATGAACTCTTCTATCTATGGGATTTCATGTTGTAGCAATTCATTAGACTTATACTCAAGGTTCGTGAAATATATGGACTCTACATCTTATAATGTTGTTAGACATACATATCCTACAACTTGAGTAATAATTTTTTTTTGAATCAACAACCTATTGTTCCTACATCACAAGCATCTATCCCTACTTCTTTACCACCTTCTCAACCAAGCCTTTCTCTAGCACCTAAACTCACAATCAAGCACCAGACGATTATAATCTTGTCGAGTAGTTTCACGTTACTCTAGCTAAGATCTCATTTTGGGACTTGCTTCAGACCACCCCAATTTATCAGGAAATTCTCCAAGAAGCTTTACAAAATATTATGTTTCTTGCCTCCTCTAGGCCCATCGATGTTAATGAGTTGTTGGCTCATATTCAAGTGGATTCACCAAATATCATGTTCCACCCACAAGAACTCATACCTCCGGATGTGCAGAAGCAGGTAGAGCCTTTGATGATTATATTCAATGTTAACAATATCAGTATTAGAAACACCCTTGTTGACACTGATTTGTCTCTCAATTTTTGTGGTGTGGCCCTATTACCTAAAATTAAGATTGATTTATCTTCTTTAGCGGCTTCCTCCTTGTACATTTGTGGATTCGATAATGTCGACTGCCAAACTCTAGGTACGATGATACTGCCTTTGTAGCTAGGCCCCGTTACCTTACCCATGTTAGTTTATGTGATGCTCGACCCCTTACCATATAACCTCCTCTTAAGGAGACCTTGGATCCATGCTATGGGTGTGGTGACTTCTACTTTACATTGTTCTTTGACATTCATTTCAAATAATCAAGTAGTTATAGTTAAAGCAATTCTAGAAGGCATTCACCTTTGTGAACTGGCCACTATCGATCATGCTTCGGTTGTATCTACTCTCAAGAATTGTATTCAATATTTGATCATCGATGCTATGGAATGTTCTTCATCGATAACCTTTGTAAAATTTGTTCCCAGAGTGAGTGTCAAAAATAAAGAATCACCTAAATCAGAAGACCTTGAGTCTCCCTCATCTACTTCTCAAATGAATTCTTTCCTTGGAGATGGTTGGGCTCCTTGAATTTCTTTGAATTATTCATTGCAGAATACAAGGAAAACCACTCTTACCCCTCTTACATAGACCTTCTAGCTTCCCTTGACACAAAGGCAAAGGATACTCCTACGGAGGAGGAGAAGTGTGATCTTGTTCAGGAGATCTACTACACCCCTAATATTAGTGTACATCGGGTTATGAATAGTCGGCTTGTGGCTATCTTCACTCTCTATTAAGTCATATTATCATTAGTATATTATTATTTAGTTTTTTTAGGTTGGCCTAAGACTTATATAGGTGTGTCTAAGTTGGCCTAGGTGATATCCTAGGCATAAATAGATAGATATAGGAGGTTGTGAGTCTTATTTCATCATCAAGTTGTGAAGTGTGTTCTCATTAGAGATATTCAAAGGATTTCCCCCTCAAAGTAGCTTGTTATTCTTAGTTATTATGAAGTATTTTTAGCATATTTCATATCATATTCTTCTATTGTGCAAGTTATTTCATAAGAAGTGGTATCAGAGCATGATCTTAGCACCGTAGAGGCTAGGTTTTTTCTCCCTTTTGGAGGCAATTTTGGGAAGATAATATCTTTTACATTTTGGTTATTTTTTTTTTTAAATTTTTAAAGGGTTTTTGAATAACATATTAAAGGAGCTACAATCTAGATTTAAGAAGAATTGGAGAATAAATAAGAAAGTTATTGAAAAATTAATTTTTTCACAATTATCACTCTCCATTATGCAAATCTGCTTATTTCTTGGATATTTTTCTAGGTGAGAGTTATTTTGGCCCTAGTAAGTTACAATAAATTTTTTAGAGAATTTAAGTTTCATTTGTGTGATTTATTTCAAAATTAGTGGTTCCCATCCTGACTGGGCCTGCAACAAGGGGCAAAAAGAATGTTGTCACTCTGAGGAAGACTCCTAATAAGGATGAGGTAACAATAGAGGATATTACTCCTAATGAAGAAATAAATAAGGTCAAGGAAGACATTTACTTAATGAATATGGATATGTGTGACCTAAGAGGAGATATATTAGACATATGAAACATGTTAAGCACCTACATGGTTGAACCAAGAAAGTAGTTCTCAAGTGACCAAGGTAAAAATTCTAGGTCAGCTACCATTGGCACAAGGTTTAGTGCTCCTATGGGATCTAGGAATTTATTTACAAAGGTGGATATGCACAAGTTTGATGACAAGGATCCTCAACATGGATAAACCAAATGGATTTTTTTTTGAAGTACACCAAATCCCAAATGGAAAAAAGGTCACGATGGCCTCCCTATATCTAGAACTAGATCAATTCATTTGGTATTGTTGGCTTTTCACTCATTGAAGGAAAAAGGGGCTCACCATCTCATGGTCAACTTTTATAGAGGAACTCCAAGCACAATATAGCAATAGTGTGACAGACAACTTCTTCAACTAGCTGGCTAAACTTAAACAAATAGGATCAGTTAAGGATTATATTCAACAATTCCAAAATATATCCTTAAGAGTGGATACAATTATAGAGGAAAACTTGAATGATTTATTCTTGGGGGCTCTCAAGGATCACATTCAACATGAGGTACGCATGTTTAGCCCTAGCTCCATAAATGAATATTTTATCTTAGCATGTAGGGTAGAGAAGTATTTGATTCCTAATAAGCAAGGGGCTAATGTGACAAGAGAGAAAGGATATTCAACACAACCTACTAGGTTGAGTCCACAAAAAAATTGAGTAGAAAAGAGAAAAAGGGTTTTGTTTCAATTGTGATAGCAAATATAGTTGAGGACATAAATGCAATGAAAAGAAATTGTTCTATATTGAAGGTCCAAGTGAGGACAAAGAGGAGGAACCCATACTAGAGGATGAAAGGGAGTCAAATGAGGAATCAAATCATTCTCAACCAATCATTTCTTGTCATGAACTCTTAGGTTTCAATGCTCCACAAACTCTCAAGGTGGTGGGGTTCTTAAAGAAGCATAAGGTAATAGTGTTGATCGACTCAGGTAGTACTCATAATTTCATCAACAAAAAGTTAGCTACTCATCTAAATTATTTTATATATCCACCTCCAAAGTTTCAAGTTTTGATTATAGATGGTGGTACAACTAGTTTTTCAAGGAAGTGTCATAGCATTAAATTATCCATGGGAGATTATCAACTTGATACCCCAATGTATGTGATATCCATGGGTGCAACAAATATTGTTTGGAAGTACAATGGCTTACTATATTGGGAACAACTAAGATGAACTTCCAAGAACTATTCATGAGATTTCAATCAGAAGGAAGGGTAGCAGAGCTAAGGGGGTTGAAGGAAAACCTCCCCAAAAATGGTAAGCTCTAATCAAATGAAAATTTTTCTTAATATAGGAGTGGATGGATTTGTGGCCCAGCTATGTTCATTAGAAGTCTCTCAATCTAATGCTCCTACTCATCTAGATTTGAAAGCTATAATTGATCATCACTCGGTTGTTCTTGGAGATATTCCTAAAGGAATTCCTCCTAAGAGGGATCATGATCATGACATACAGTTAGTTCCAGGGAGCCAATCACAGAACATCAAGCTTTACAGGTATCCACACATACAAAAGAGTGAGATAGAAAAAAATGTTGAGGAGATGCTAGAAGTAGGAATTATTAGGCATATCCAAAGTGCTTACTCCTTGCCTATGGTGATGGTACATAAGAAGGATGATACTTGATGCATGTGTCCAAATTATATAGTGCTCAACATGTACACCATTAAAGATAAGTTTCCTATTCCACTCATTGATGATTTTCTAGATGAATTGAATGGAGCTATGTATTTTACCAAGTTAGATCTTAGATCTGGTTATCACCAAATTTAGATTAAGGAGGAATATATTTGTAAGACAACATTTTGGACTCATGAGGTTCATTATGAATTTTTGGTGATGTCATTTGGTCTTACCAATGCACCATCTACATTCCAAAGTTTGATGAATTCCATTTTTAAGAAGTTGAGAAACTTTGTGTTAGTATTCCTTGATGATGTATTGATTTATAGCAAGACTTGGGAAGAACATTTGCAACATGTGGATCAAACATTACAAATACTTGAAGATCATAAACTCTATTCTAAGCCATCCAAGTGTACTTTTGGTCTTACGAAGGTGGAGTATTTGGGACACATAGTTTCACATGAAGGAGTAAAGGTGGACCCTAACAAAATCAAGGCTATCATGGTATG
Organism: Sequoia sempervirens; assembly: GCA_007258455.2. Classification (NCBI taxonomy): domain Eukaryota; kingdom Viridiplantae; phylum Streptophyta; class Pinopsida; order Cupressales; family Cupressaceae; genus Sequoia; species Sequoia sempervirens. Next base: position 609,911,341 of record VDFB02271358.1, read on the forward strand.
GACTATTCCAAAAACCATTAAGAAATTGAGGGGTTTTTTGGGATTGATAGGGTACTATAGAATATTTGTGAAGAATTATGGTCGTATAGTAGTACCTCTCACCACTCTATTGAAGAAGGATTCTTTTCATTGGAATGAGTATGCCAATACAACATTTGAGAGATTGAAGGAGGCTATGTGTACAACTCCAATTCTTTCCACTCCTAACTTAACCAAGGAATTCATTGTGGAATGTGATGCTTTTGGAAATGGGATAAGAGTAGTGCTCATGCAAGAAAGTTGACCAATTTATTTTGAGATTCGTCAATTAAAGGGTAAGAATCAAATAAAACCTATTTATGAGAGGGAAATGCTAGCAATCCTCCATGCAATTAAACAATGGAGGCCTTATCTATTGGGTAGACACTTCAAGGTTAAGATAGATCATGATAGCCTAAAATACTTTTTGGAACAAAGATTATCTTCTGAAGAGCAACAAAAAGTGGGTCACTAAGATGTTAGGATATGATTTTGAGATTGTATATAAGAAAGGGAAAGAAAATATTGTAGCAGATGCACTTTCAAGAAAGGATGAGAAAGATGAATCCTTAATGTGTGCCCTTTCAATATTACAAGAAAATTGGGTGGAGGAATCCAAAGTAGAGTGGCAAAATGATGTTGTGACAAGTAATCTCACCGAACAATTAAAAAGTGATTGTAGTAGTTTAGATAAGTTTTGTTGGAAGGGAGATACTCTTTGGTATAAAGAGCATTTGTATCTATGCAAGAATTCCACTCTTAAACAAAAGATTCTCATAGAGTTGCATGAGTCTCTAGTGGGTGGTCAGTAAGGATTTTTGAAGACATATCATCGAGTCAAGCAAGATTTTTTTTGGGAAGGGCTAAAAGGTGATCAAAAATTTGTGGCTGAATGTTTGGTTTGTCAAAGGAATAAAGGGGAGACAATTAAGACACTAGATCTCTTGCAACCCTTATCTATTCCTACCTAGCATTGGGAAAAGGTATCCATGAACTTCATCATAGGGCTTCCCAAATCTAATGGTCATAATGTCATCATGGTAGTAGTTGATCACCTCACTAAATATGCACATTTCATTACATTATCACATCCTTTTATAGCAAGTGCAATGGAGAAAGCTTTTTTGGAGAATATCCAAAAGCTACATGGTACACCTAAGGGTATTGTTAGTGATCACGATCCTATCTTCACTAGTCACTTTTGGAAAGATTTATTCTCATGTTTGGGTAATCAATTGGCTCATAGTTCTTCATACCACCCTCAATCAGATGGGAAAATTGATGTTGTTAATAAGTGTTTGGAAGGATATCTAAGTTTTTTCACTTTAGAGAAACAATCTCAATGGGTAGGTTGGCTACTACTTGTAGAATGGTGGTATAACACTTCCTTTCATAGCTCTTCAAAAATGTCTCCATTTTTGGCACTTTATGGATATCATCCTCCTTCCATCACATCATCAATAAAGGTGTTACCAAGAGTTCAGGAAGTAGAAGACCACTTGCTTCATCAACAAAAAGTACTTTCAGGACTCAATGAGAATTCAACAATGACAGAAAATCGAAAGAAACAATAGGCAAACCAACATCGTAGTGAAAGAATTTTTGAAGTTGGGGATTGGGTCATCTTGAGATTGTAGCCTTATAAGAAAATCTCACTAAAGAAACAAAAAAAGAATAATAAGTTGTCTCCAAGGTATTATGGTCCATACCAAATCATGCAAAAGATTGGTAGTGTTTCCTACAAGCTAGAGTTGCCAAGAAGGTAATTGGGCATAATATTCCCACTCAAACAACACTACTAGAGCTCGATGAAGAAGGAAGAATCATTTTGGAACTAGAGTGCATTCATAAAAGATGCACAAAGAAGCTAAGGAATAGAACTCTCATTGAGTATCTCATCTAATTGAAGAATTTACCAGTTGAATATACCATATGGGAGGACCAAGAGTTCATTCAAAAAATCCAAACTTGATTAGCATTGAGGACAATGCTTCTTTGAAGAAGGGGGGCATGCTATGCCCCTAATATTAGTGTACATTTGGTTATGAATAGTCAGCTTGTGGCTATCTTAACTCTCTATTAAGTCATATTATCATTAGTATATTTTTATTTAGTTGTTTAGGTCAGCCTAAGACTTATATAGGTGTGTCTAAGTCAGCCTAGGTGATATCCTAGGCATAAATATGTATATATAGAAGGTTGCGAGTCTTATTTCATCATCAAGTGTTGAAGTGTGTTCTCATTAAAGATATTCAGAGGTTTTCCCCCTCTAAGTGGCTTGTTATTCTCAGTTATTATTAAGTATTTACAACATATTTCATATCATATTCTTCTATTGTGCAACTTATTTCATAACAACTTTACATCATTCTTTGACATTCGTTGCAAATAATCTAGTTATAGTTAAAGTAGATCTAGAAGGCATTCATCTTTGTGAATTGGCCACTACTGATCATGCTTTAGTTGTATCTACTCTCAATAATTGTATTCAATATTTGATTGTCGATGCTATGGCATGTTCTTCATTGATAACCTCTGTGGGAGTTGTTCCCAGAGTGAGTGTCAGAAATAAAGAATCACCTAAAGTAGAAGACCCTAAGTCTCCCTCATCTTCTTCTCAAATGAATGCTTTCCTTGGAGATGATTGGGGCTCCTTGAATTTCTTTGAATTCTTCATTGCAGAATACAAGGAAAACCCCTCTTACATAGACCTTCTAGGTGCCCTTGACACAAAGGTGGATGATACTCTTGCAGAGGAGGAGAAGTGTGATCTTGTTCAGGAGATCACTCCTTCCTATGTTGAGGAAAACAATCCCACTCTTGCAAAGGAGATTAATGTTGGTGAGCCTGGTAAAGAAGGAGGGAGTACCCCCATAAAATTTTTTGACATCCATTGGTGGAATGAAACACTCTACATGGAGCCACCACCTCTTGATGTTTTGCAAACTCATTACAGGTTTGGATATGAGATCATTTCTTGATATGGGTACAAGGAGAAAGGTCTGGGGTGTATCAAGCAAGGGATTTAGGTCCCTATCTAGTTCAAGCCATGACAATGCTATCTGGGTTTGTGATGCTCTATAGAACAATCCAAGCAAAAGCCTTGGTGGAGTGTTAATATGATTTTAACCGAACCACTAAGCCTGGTTCATCCTAAGTTAATAGAGGAAAAGGGGTAGGCCGAGAAGATCCCTTTAGATGTCTTCTCTTCAAATGAGGCACTAGAGGAATTTCTATGGGCTTATTCCCCATTGCCTCCTTATCATCATAAGAAACGACTACCATATCACTTGCATAGTCAAGCGTACTTTGGAGAGTCTATTTTGAGTATTGATGAGGAGGACCCTCTATCTAACATCGGTAATGATGTCATGATATCTTGTCCTAAAGATTGTAGTTCCCTTCTTGAAGGAGATACTGTTGAAATTTCTATGGATCCCAAATCCTTAGAAAAAGTGATCAAGATTGGGAAATGTCTCTCTTTGGAGGAAGCCAATGAACACTCTAATCTCCTACATTCTCATCTTGATATATTCACTTGGACATACAAGGATATGCCCGATATTGATGAATCTATAGTGGTTCAAAATATCGTCCTATGTCCTGATTCCAAGCTAGTTAAACAAAAAATCTAAAAGATCAATCCTAGGGTGGCATTGATGGTCAAGATTGAGATAGAGAAACTGTTGAAAGAAAGCTTTATACATCTTATCAACTATTCCCCTTGGATTTTGAATATAGTTTTCATTCGTAAGCTTGATGGCCATATTCGCATATGTATTGACTTTTTTGATCTTAATAATACTTCTCTTAAAGATGATTTTCCATTGTCTAATATAGATATGATTGTCAACTCGACTGCATGCCATGCATTCATATCTTTCATGGATGGCTTCTCGAGTTACAATCAGATTCATATTAACCTTGATGATCAATACAAGACAACCTTCACTACCTTGTGGGGTACTTTCTGTTATGTGGTCATGCCCTTTGGATTAAAGAATGTGGGAGCTAATTACCAACATGTGATGAACCTAATATTTCACGATTTTATCCATATGATCTTAGAAGATTACATTGATGATATATTGGGAAAATCAATAACCCATCAAGATCATGCGAAGAACCTTTGTCTTATTTTTGAGAGGCTTTGACTCTATAAAATGAGACTAAATCCCATTTGGTTTTGACACCGACAAGTTTTTTGGGTTTATAGTTTCTTAGCATGGGATTGAGGTTGATACTAATAAGATTGATTCCATTGTTAACATGCCTCCACCGAGGAATATCACTAAGTTGCAATGTTTACAGGGGAAGATTTAGACAACTCCTAGATTTATATCTTAGTTGGTTGATCATACCCTTCCTTTCACTCGTTTATTGAAAAAGGATTTTCACTTCATATGGGATTAAGAGTGTAAAAAATCCTTTGAATCAATCAAAGTCTATTTGTCCAACCTTCCCGTATTGATGTCAGCTATGCAAGATAGACCCTTTTTGCTTTACCTTGCCACATCACCATATGCTTTGGTAGTTCTTTTAGCTCAATATGATGACACTAGGAATGAGAGAGTGGTCTACTACATTATCCATGTTCTGGTTGACTATGAAACCCATTAATCCTCCATGGAGAAGCAATTCCTTGCTCTCTTCTTTGCCACGTAGAAGTTGAGGCACTATCTCCTCCATGCTGAAACACATGTCATAGTAAAAATGGATCTCTTAAAGAATCTGTTCTCTAGCACCAACCTAGTTGTGAGATTAGTTAAATAGGTTATGTTGCTTTCTGAGTTTGACATAAAGTTCATTACTCATAAATAAATAAAGGTTCAAGTGGTTGTGGATCAGTTGGAAGATGCTCCCTCATCTTGCTCCTTTCTAGGGTTGGATTTATTTCCTGATGAAAATATTTTTATAATTAATCAAGACCTTGAGTGGAAAAATTATTTTGATGGATCAAGGTGTAAAACTGGTTCTGGAGCTAGCATGTTTCTAATATCTCCTAAAGCTAAACCAGTTCCTCTATCCTTTCAACTAAATTTTCCTTGTACCAATAACATCGCTGAGTACGAAGCCATTATTGTTGGCTTATGTGCCACGATTGCACTAAGAATCAAATGTCTTCACATTTTGGGTGAATCTAAACTTATTGTGAACCAAGTAACCAAAACCTATTAGAAAAAGTAGAGTAAATTATGTCGTTATCAGGACCTTGCCCTATCCTTGCTTAAACAATTCTCTTCTTTCATGATAGACAACATCCCTAGGAGAGAAAATAGGCATGTTGATACCATGGCAAATGTTGTTTCCTTGGTACCTTCAGAAGAAGTTATGAAAGAATACCACTTCATTGTCTAGGTCCTGGGAACCCCTATGGTTCCCAACCAACGCGAAGTCCAGTCCCTTGTATGTTCCCATGTGGAATCTAGAGAATGGTTTTATGATATCTATAACTACCTAAAGACTGGAAACTTCCCTGATGATGCAATAAAAAATGATTGCACTCATATAAGAAAGCTTTTAGTTCATTATGTTATTTGGTTTGATGTCCTTTATAGAAAATCCTATAATGGCTTACTTCTCGCGTTTCTCACTAAAGCATAAATTGTTGGTATGTGGCGAGTAATCATGCTATACTATATAGCCCATGGTATACTATACACCCTTGCCCCTATCCTTGCAGAATCAATGAAAAATAAATGGTATACTATACCGAAAAAAGGGAAAAATTAATGAAAAAGGAAAAATCCAATTTTGTAGAACTCAAAAATATAGAAGCTTCTAAGCTTGTTAAAAAGGGGTTCAGTTGGGAATTTTAGGATGATGAAAAACACAATTATTTGCAAGATTGTAATAGGTTTTACACTAGATAATAAAAGCATTGGATGGCTGCAGTTTGGTGGATGTAGCCCGGATTGGGTGAACCATGTTAAATTTATGTGTTATGATTTAATCTATGTGTGTTTTAGTTTCTCTATTTATTAATTAAATCTGCATTTAATTGTTAGATATCTGCCATCTCTAACCCTAACAAGTGGTATTAGAGTGGGTTGTGTTTCGATTATCGTGTGTAGGAAGATCTCGCGGTTGAGTGGGAGTCTCATGGTTGAGTGGGAGCAATGGTAGACGAGGGTAAGAAGGTTGAGAAGTTTAATGGGTAGAACTATCAGTTATGGAAGATGCAGATGGAGGACTATCTCTATTAGAAGGATTTATGGTGGCCATTGGAAGGGAAAACTAAGAAACCTACAACAATGTCAGATGAGGACTGGGAGATCTTGGATAGAAAGGCTCTTCAAAATATTCGTTTATGCCTGGCACAAACTGTGGCATTCAATATTACAAAAGTAAAGACAACTCAAGAGTTGATGGAAACCCTGGAGAAGTTATATGAAAAACCTTCCACTTCAAATAAGGTATTTTTTATGAAGCGTTTATTTAATATGAAAATGGTAGAAGGTGGGTCAGTTATTGATCATTTAAATTAGTTTAATATAGTCACCAGTCAATTAAATTCTGTATAAGTAAAATTTTATGAAGAAGTTAGGCCTCTTTTGATTTTGTGTTCTTTGCGTGAAAGCTAGAATAGCTCGGTAATGGCTGTTAGAAACTCTATTTTTGGTTCGAATACATTGAAGTTTGATGATGTTGTTGGTGTTATTTTGAGCGAGAAAATTCGTAGGAAAAGCTCAAGTGGAACATCCACATCAGGCAGTGTTTTGAATGCAGAAAGAAGGGGTAGAACAAAGGAGAGAGGAAACGATTCCGAAAATCATGGGAAGTCATGAGGAAAATCAAAGGACAGAAGGTCCCAATCTAGAAACAAGAAGGATTACTGGTACTATGGTAAGTTGGGTCATCTAAAGAAAGATTGCTAGTCTCAAAAAAATAAAGGAGACAAAAAGGAAGTAAAGAGGAAAATGTGGTAAGTAATAAATTTGATGAGGATGCTTTGATTCTTTCCCTTGATAATGTTGATGATTCTTGGGTGTTAGATTCAGGGGCTTCATTTCATGCTACCCCCCATAGAAGTTATTTTCTTGATTATGTGTAAGGGGATTTTGGGCTGGTTTATTTAGGAGATAACAAACCCTGTTAGATTGTTGGAAAGGGAAGAATGAAGATTAAGTTGTAGAATGGGAATCATTGGCTACTACATGAGGTAAGGCGTGTTCCAAAGTTAAGCAAAAATTTAATTTCAACAGGGCAACTAGATGATGAAGATTGTGTTGTTACATTTAGTGATAAAAACTAGAGGGTCACAAAGGGTTCCTTAGTGGTAGCAAAAGGTGTGAAAGTAGGCACCTTATATCTTTGTATAGGTCATATGGTTCCTTCTACTTTAATTGTTACAGAAAAAGGTCAATGTTTAGGAACAGTTACCGTGGACTCTGAATCAGCACTATGGCATAATAGACTTGGGCATATGAGTGCAAAAGGTATGAAAGTAATTCATTCAAATAATGTTTTACCAAGTCTAAAATGTGTTAATATGGATTTCTATGAAAGTTGTGTGTATGAAAAACAAAAGAGAGTTAGTTTTTTCAAGGATGGGAAGCAAAAGAAAGATGAGATATTGGAGCTTGTGCATACGGATGTATGGGGACTAGCTCAGGTATCTTCTCTCGGTGGCTCTTTGTATTATGTTACATTCATTGATGATGCAACTAGGAAGGTATGGATTTATTTTCTTAGGTAGAAATCTGATGTATTTGAAACTTTTAAAAAATGGAGAAGCTTGGTTGAGAATGAGACATGAAAAAGGTTAAAATGTCTCAGATCTGATAATGGTGGTGAGTATTGTAGTAAAGAGTTTGAAGATTATTGTTCCTCTAATGGTATTCGTAGGCAGAAAATGGTTCCAAGGACTCCATAGGAAAATGGAGTGGTTGAGTGCATGAATAGAACAATAACAGAGCATGCATGGACTATGAGATTTCATGCTAGGTTTCCTTTAAAAATGTGGGCAGAAACTATAAACACTGCTGTTTATTTAATTAATAGACGTCCCTCTAATCCTTTGGGTTGTGGTATTCAAGAGGAAGCATGGAAAGGTAAGAAGGTGAGTTATTCTTTTCTCAAAACCTTTAGTTGTGAAGCATTTGCACATGTAGATTCTAAAAATAGAACCAAGCTTGATGCAAAATCAAATAAATGTGTATTTGTTGGATATGGCATTGATGAATTTGGTTATAGGCTTTGGGATTTTGAAAATCAGAAAATTATGAGAAGCAGGGATGTCATATTCAATGAGAAGGTGTTGTACAAAGATCTGTTGCTACAACATGAGAAGAAAGAAAATGATTATGCAGTGTTGGATAATTTTCTAAACAATGATGTTTCAGTGGTTCCTCATGTTGGGCAACAAAAACAACAAAAAATACCACAAACTCCTGTTAGACAATCTTCAAGGATAAGTAGACCTCCAAAAAAATTATCTCCCTCTTTGTATACTATTCTATTAATTGATGCTGGTGAACCAAAACATTATGATGAAGCTATGCAGGTGGATACCAAGGTTCAGTGGGAGCATGGAATGGAAGAAGAAATTGACTCCTTGCCAAAAAACTAGACTTGGGAATTATGCAAGTTGCATGTAGGTAAAAAGGCTTTACCAAGAAAATGGATTTATAGGCTGAAAGAGGAGGATGGAGGTAAGAAAATATTTAAAGCTAGATTAGTTGTAAAGGGATTTGCACAGAAACAGGGTATTGATTTTGATGAGATTTTTTCTCCTGTTGTTAAAATGACTTCTATTCGTATTGTTTTAAGTATTGTGGCTACTAGAGATTTGCATTTAGAATAGCTTGATGTTAAAACAACCTTTCTCCATGGTGATTTGGAAGAGGAAATATATATGGAATAGCCACAAGGATTTGAGTTCAAAGGTAAGGAGAAACTAGTGTGTAGATTGAAGAAAAGTTTATATGGCTTGAAGCAAGCACCTCGGCAATGGTACTTAAAATTTGATAGTTTTATGGCTGAGCAAGGCTATAGTCAGTGTAATTCTGACCATTATGTTTATTTTAAGAGGTTGGATAATGACAGCTACATTATTTTATGTTTATATGTTGATGACATGCTTGTAGTTGGGTATAACATGGACCACATAAGTGAGTTAAAACAACAGTTAGCAAATTTTTTTGCTATAAAAGATTTGGGGGCAACAAAATAAATCCTTCGTATGAAAATTTGTAGAGATAGGAAAAACAAAAAATTGTTTTTATCTCAGGCTAATTATGTTGAAAAGGTGTTGTAGAGATTTCATATGGAGAATGCAAAAGCTGTCAGCACACCTTTGCCTAGTCATGTTAAATTGACTAAAGATATGTGTCCAAAGACACAAGAGGAGGAAGAAAAAATGTACAAGGTACCATATGCTTCAGCTGTAGGCAGTTTGATGTATGCCATGGTATGCACAAGACTAGATATTGCACATGTTGTAGGAGTTGTTAGCAGGTATTTGAGTCATCTCAAAGTTGAGCATTGGAATGCAGTAAAATGGATTTTTAGGTACTTGAGAGGTACATACAATAATTGTCTATGTTTTGGGGGCTCTAATACTAATTTAAAAGGCTATGTTGACTCAAATTTGGCAGGGGATATAGATACCAGGCGGAGTACCACAGGTTATGTATTTACAGTTGGTGAGACAACAGTGAGTTGGATTTCTCGATAGAAGGTGGTTGCTTTATCCACCACAGAGGCAGAGTATGTTGCTGCAACAGAGGCAGAAAAGGAGATGATATGGCTGCAACTTTTCATAGATGAGTTGGGAAAGAAATAGGTTGGAAATTACTTGTTTACAGACAGCTAGAGTGCTATACATCTTGTAAAGAACTCTGCTCTACATTCTAAAGCAAAACATATCTAGTTGCGATATCATTTCATTCGGTCAATGTTGGAGGATGGACAGGTTAAGCTAGACAAGATACATATAGATGTCAATCCAGCAGATATGTTTACGAAGGCAGTGACAAGGGAGAAGCTGAGCTCCTCTTCAGCTTTGGTTGGTCTTCAGGGTTGAATTTAAGTATAACAAAGCAGCAGGGTCCAAGGTCCTTATTTCTAGTGGGAGCTATAATTGCAGTAGTGTCATCCAGAATCAGTCTCCAAGTGGGAGATTGTGTTGGTGTGGAGCCTGATCAGTCTCCAAGTGGGAGATTGTTGGTATGTGGTGACTGATCATGCTATACTATATAGCCCATGGTATACTGTACACCCTTACCCCTACTTTTTCGTGTGATCACTGAAAAAGGGAAAAATTAATGAATAAGGAAAAATTCAATTTTGTAGAACCCAAAAATCTGGAAGCTTCTAAGCTTGTTAAAAAGGGGTTCCAATGGGTATTTCAAGATGATGAAAAACATGATTATTCGCAAGATTGTAAGAGCTTTTACATTGGATAATAAAAGTATTGGATGGCTGCAGTTTGGTGGATGTAGCCCAGATTGGGTGAACCACATTAAATTTTTGTGTTATGATTTAATCTGTGTGTGTTTTAGTTTCTCTATTTATTAATTAAATCTACATTTAATTGTTAGATATCTGCCATCTCTAACCCTAACATAAATACCCCTTTCCCTTAAGGAAGCCCATGCGAGTTTAGGGGGTGGAAACTTTGGTGGTAAATCCTTGGCAAGAAGACTGATACACATGGGGTACTATTGGCAAATGATGGAGCAAGATTCATTCGATTTTGTTAAGAAGTGTCCTTAATTTCAACAACACAGTTGTCTCATTCATGCACCTACCCAAGAATTAAAAAATCAAACTTCTCCTTGGTTGTTCACAAAATGGGGGTTGGATATCATTGGAAATATATCACCTCCTTCCTCTAAGGGACATACCTTTATCATTACCACTATAGATTACTTCACAAAATGGGTCAAAGCTATCCATTTTGATCCATGAACACTGAAGCTATATGTAGTTTCCTCATGAAAAAAATCATTTCTTGGTTTTTTTTTCTCACTATGCTCGTTTTTGACAATGGTACGCCTTTCAAGAACAAGGAAGTGAAGTAGTTCCTTGAGAAATTTCATATTCAACATAGGTTTTCCACATCATACTATCCACATTCTAATGGTCGAGAGGAAGTTTATACCAAGACTCTTGAGATTATTCTTTGTAAGATAGTTAATAAGCATGGTAAAGATTGGCATATTCAATTGACATACACTTTATGGGCTTATCACACAAGTGTTTTAATGGATATGGGAACAATGCCTTATAACCTTATGTATAGCGTCGAAGCTATTATGCCTTTGGACTTGGAGATTCCATCTTTATGGGCTTCCCTTAAAGGTTTAATTGATGATGAAACCTACCGAGTTAATCGTTTGCATCAGCTAGAGATGCTTGATGAGCATCGTTTATGAGCCCTCAAATAATTTAAAGCTTATCAACAGTGGTTATCTAGGTAATATAATCAAGGTGTGCTTCCTAGGACTTTTAAAATAGGAGATATGGTTCTCTATGAAAACTAGAGAAATGTAAATGTGTCACTTGATCAGAGAGGAAAATTTAGTCCCAACTAGTTAGGCCCTTACATTGTGATCTCTATATATGGTTTGGGTGCCTAGTGATTATCATCTATGGATGAAATGCCTCTAAAAGAGCTTGTTAATGTGATGCATCTTCATTGATACTATGCATAGTGTTCTATGTGTCATCTATGTGATATTATCTCTATAGAAGGACAATAGCACTACATATGTTGACATTATTCATTAACACATTGGGAAAATTTTTGTGTTGTGAATGACCAAGTGTGTGTGTGTGTGTGTGACCATGCATCACATTACATTTATTAAACCCATTAGATCATCACTGTATTTAATTAACATACAACCATGTGTGTTTATTAAATCATATTAGCATCTAATGTAAGTATACATTCATATGATCATATAACATCTGTAGCATATACATACATGAAAAATAAAGAATATACATATCCAAATCAATGATTCCATGAAATCAGAATTGATGTATCCATATATATATATATATGCATGTATGTATCAAATGTCATGTACATGTATCAAGCCACTACTATAAAAAATGAGTGGTTACTAAATGTGTGTCTATACAAAAGATCTAAAGTATGTATATATATGTATCTCACTGAAAAAATGATATACAAAACTATTGATGAGACTCTAATCAGTGCGGTGCATGGCTCTCAAAGCCCTCTTGATCTGGTGGATGCTCTATAACCTTAGGGATGGGATGAATGGTGGTCATGGATCATGAATGATGCGAGAATGATATGGAAAAAGCTACCCACATCCCTCTGATCTCCCCCTGTAGGGAGAATATCATTAGCTCCACTTGCCTCAACTCATCCTATAGTCACTGAACATCTGCCAAGATCACAGTTGTTGGCTGCTTGTCGAGGTCATTGAGATAGCTCTAGAGGGCCTCACACACCTACTCAGTGGCATCAACCCTCCTCATTGTCATGTCTCACTTGGTGATCGTCATCTGTAGCTCACCTGACAGTTGGTCGCACTACCCCTAAATGGTCATGAATTGTGCAATGAGCTGGGAAATCTCCATGCCCCGCTCCTCATAGGCAGTCCTCAGGTGTGCAACTGGCTCAAAGTTGGGGGCATGCCATCTCGCAAATGGTGGCTGGTAAGCCTTGATGACTGATCCCTAAATCAACACAATAGGGGAAACCTTTGAAATACACTGAGCTATAAGCCCAGTCCATCCCTATGCATCCTCTATAACCAAAAAGAAAGAAAGAGGTATTAGTAACATATGGCATATATATACATATATTGTAAACATAAAATTGAAAGTATGGAAACATAAATAACATATCTCATATACCTATGTCCCTTGGATACCATGTCGAGTAAGGGTGAGGGTCTGTGCTGGGACCTATGTCGATAGGATCAGTGGCCACTCTCGGTGGCACTACGTCATTGTAGCTATAGTAGAACATGGTGGTGCCGAAGACATAGTGGTAGCTGGTAGGGGGTCTGATCTCCTTCGTCACCTCAGTCTCGGTGGTGTCACCCCCTTCTCTTGTGGTACCTCCTCCTCCTCACTGGCTTGTTGTTGACCTCTCCTCCTATCCTATGATAGCTGGGGTGGTAAATCCTCTTATGGACCAGGATCCCCTCTTGGGGCACCCTCATCAAACATAGGAGTAGGACAATGCCTCCCCCACCACCGTGCAAATCAACCACTACCCCAACAATATATGCCACCACTATACGGGGATGATCACGATCAGGATCATCATCATCTAATGGGACAATATCAGTAATAGTGGGGTGAGGGTGGTCCCCAACCATCACTGCACTCTTGCGGGCCCTAATATAGGTGGGCACTTCTACTAGAATAGTCTAAGGTTGGCCATGCTACAACATGACCCGACTCAAGTAGTAGGGTACTATGATGTAATCTCTCTGGCTGATCAAAAAATGATCCCACTATAGGTTCTTCAAGTACCTATTGTTATCCACCCATCTAAAAAATTGGAAGGGTCTCCACCGAACCCCGTTTGTAGCAAGAATGTCAAACAGTAAGCACCAAATCTATAAGTCCCTGAAACTCCACTAGACCATCATGTCATACCAGTGGGCCATGGGAATCTGATACAACAAACGCTAGGGAAAACTTATCGGCTAGGTGCACATGATGTGGTCAAAGGCCCACACCTGCAAAAGTGTGCATGTTGTAAGGCTACGATACTCATAATGCACATATCAACCTAGCTCTTGGTAGAGGTGCGCTAGCATGTTATGCCCCCAAGAAAAAATAGTCCTATGCTCTACCATCTCTCTGATAGTGTGAACAATGCCCTCGTGTAGGTATGAGCCTTGCCCATCAATCTCGATCCAGAAGACAATAGTCATAACCATGACTCAGTAGAGCAATGGTGTAGTGATCATTGCATGATCATACCAATGTGTATAAATATGACCCGTGCCATCGCCGCCATTGGTCCTCCCTTTGTAGTAAAGGACCCATTCCGTCCACTCCCACACTGATCGCATATCATTGAGAGCCACTTGCCATCTGCAGAGGGTAGCCCGAGGATCTGATAGATGTCCTCGAGTGTGAGTCATCTCTCCACAAGGTAGCTAGAAAGATGGTGTGGTGGCATCCCACCACTCCATAAGGGTTGTCAGCATCTGATCATGATATCTCATCTCTGGCATGGTAAACATGTGCCAGAGACCAACCCGCTCTAGGAGTGTGATCTCATCCTCTGATAGATGGTACCTATACTCACGAATGATTCAGAATGCTAACACTCTCAAATGCTCCTGAATCTCTAGGTACTCCTACAAATAGTAGCAAAAAATCTAAGTTAGAACATCTACATTTTGCATAAAAACAAAAAATAATAATATATAAGTGAAACTTATGTGTACCGCACTGACTTTTGTGCGTTGCTCATATGTCCCTACCCACAATGGCCGCCTCGAGTATGATAGCACGTCTCTGAGATGACAACACGAAGATGGGACCACAACTATCATCATAGACTACAACACTCATTATAGACACAGGTGTAGAAAAAGGATGCATGCGCACCTCACCGATAAAAAAATTCCTAAAATAAGTTAAAAATCACAAAAAATGAGGTTCTATGACCTACTTGGTCCACCTCATGACCCTCGACAATGTCCTAGCATAGTTGCTCCAACCTCGATGCCTCATACTATCTCCCACTTGAAATTTTGCTAACTTTTCTCTCACAAAATTCAACAATTTCCTCATAGTGAATAGTTAAAATGACCCTTCTAGGGTCCCACCTAGGTATATATAGTCCCCACGAGGCCCATTTTTCCTAGAGCTTTTCGATCCTTGGTTTCTCCTAAATTAGCCCCACCAAGCTAGGGGAAAACTTAGGATGGGGCATAATGTCATCTATTGATCATATTTTTCTTTCGAATCGATGAATTTTTCTTGATCATTCATCTCTCCATAGTAGCTTTCTTTTGACTTTTCAAAGCTGACCAAAAAATTTGAATTTTGTAGGTTAAAGCTTTGAGCAGTTTTTCACAACCATTCTGACACTATTTTTTGAGCTCGGATGTTGGGGGAACCCTTAGTATTGGATAGCTCCACTTTGGTGGGAGCTATGATCTCTTTCTTATGGCACACAAATTTGTAAAATTCAAAAATTTGGATGAAATTTTTTCTTTTCTACTTTAGTGAGGCTGATTTTTTTCAAAATTGAGCTGACTAAAGTGGGAAAAAATGTAATGTCGCATAATTGCAATTCTAGATTTTGGTATTTTTTCCTAGCATTTATGAAACCTTGAAACATTCATGAAAAAATCCCATGGGTCAAAATTTCCCGATTCTAACTCCATCTAGACTTGTGGTCGAGCAATAGAATCTTGGCAACATGTTTCCTAAGAATCTAGGCTCTGGACTCATGCACAACACACAGATCTTTGTACAACACACTAGCATCCTAGAAGATTCCTGAGTTTGAAACATGGAATTTGGAATACTAACTCTAGAGACATGTGTCCTAGTAGTTACATTATAAAAGTAATGACTCTTTGCTGCCCTTGCAAGCATTAAAAACCCTTTTTTGGCTCTCATTTGGGGGTTGGAAGACATCACTCAATCTCCCTTATTTCTTTGCTCCAACTTTGAGATCTACTCATCTTTGATAGTAGTGCTCTCACAATAAAATCCATTCAGACAAAGGTCCTCCTAGTAGTAGTAGCAGCTCTCAAGCAAGCAATCAATGGTGCATTCACGTGCTCCAGAGAGGGATTAGGCCCATGGGTAATGATCTCTCTCTTTCACTTTACTTGCATACTTGTCCTCTTAGTATCTTGTGGTATGAGTTCTACTCTTGAGCGAGTTTTCCTTTCACCACATGCTTCTTGTGGTGTGGGTTCTACTCTTGAGCAGGTTTTGTTTTCACCGCATGCTTTGTTTACTTCTTTAACACTCCTTTCCAAATTGGCTATCTATAGAGGTGGGAACACCAATGTGGGGTCTAATTGAGGCATGCCCCTATACAACCGCCCAACAACTTTCCTCTCATTCTTTTGTGTGTAGGTCATGAAAAGGAGCTTGTAGTGAAGATTCAGATGTCCAGAGAAAGGTAAGCTTTGTCCAAGCATCCTTTTGTTCATTTTAGTTTCTAGTTTTTTTATTAGTTCTATAGTCCAATACGGCTCACCCCTGAGCTTATAAGTAAATTTTATTTATGTTTGTTTAAGTTCCTGAGTTCTTTGTTGCCGAGGATGCCAGTGAGTCCTTTAGATGATAGTGTATCACACTAGCATCCTAGAACTATGCTGACATCTTTTGGCCAAGCGCTTCCTCTTTTGAGACAAAAATCTCTTGGTTTTTCTCTCTCAAGGTCTCTAGTAGTTTTTCCTGAAGCATAACTGAATCTTAGTTCTTTATCATTATGCTAATCTATTATTCTGAGGTGTATAAGGGTAGTTCATTCCTTAGTAATCTCTTGAGAAAGGAGAGACCTGTGTGCAGTGAATCCCTCTTATATCACACTTCTTTAGAAGAGTAGAAACCCTAACTGATAGAGTATTCCTTATATCATCCAAAATGATGAAATTCAATTAAGCGATCACGTAGGAGTGAAGTGCTTTCAACCAACCTTGATTGAAGTCATTTGAATATGACATTGAGATTATTATTTATTTATTAAGTTAATTTAAAAATTATAATTTTATGATCTGATAATTTTATAATTTTATTATTTTTAAGTTTTTAAATTTAGGTCGTATAATTTTTTTAATATTTAATTTTATTAGTTCTATAAATTTTTTTTAAAAATATCTTAAACAATAATAATTTTTAAAATGTCTATAAGTTTTGAAAATATAAATTAAATAAATGAATTAAAAACTATTTGAATTAAAATAATAATAAAAGATTTTTTTTAAAATAAAGTGAAAATAAAAAAATATATGGATGTCAAGTGGGAAAGCCTAGTGTAATAAGTTTGATTAAAAAGGGTTGTTCATAAGATGTCAAAAATTGGTTAGGAAAATTGTACATAGTTACTTGAATCTAAACTTGAAAACTAAATGAAATTAATTTACCATATCTTAAAAGAATACTCTAGGAAATGACTAGAGTTGAAACTAACACTACAAACAACATGCTTATGCATTTATTTATTAATTCCAATAGTTTTCCTTGTTGAAGAAGTGAAGTGTCTATGATATCTACCATATTCATACAAATTACAAATTCTCTCTTTCATTTCTAGTTAAGGATCCACTAAATTATTAGATGGGAACACCATGCCCTTCTAGACCTCAATAACCTCTCATCGTCCAACACTCAAATGGAGACATGTGAAAGAATCACCATTTCCTTTGACAACCTTTTTAGATGCACTTTCATAATGTCAACACATATACTATTCATTCAAATAATAAGATGATTTATTCATTGGCCATATCAATAGAACAAAAATAGCTCCTTTTATTCCTCTCTCAAGAAAAACAAATCATTGTGGAAACCTTATCCTTTCAACAAATATAAAAGACTCCAATATTTTGGCATTCAAAAAATTTAGTCCTTTTTAGTTTGTTTTTTTACAATAGAAAATATTTACCTTCCATTAAAATAGGCACTTTTTCCTTTGGCACTTTGGAGGCTTTTCTTTTAGTAACAAAAAAATAGTCATTTTCTAAGAGAATCTCTTTTCTTTTTCCTTAACACATTTGGGCTTCTAATCCATCTACTCACTTCTATTCTACCCATTTTACAAAAAGCTATGTTTCCTATCTTAAGATAATCAACTCTCAAGATACTCTCATTTACTTGGGAAATCCTAATATGGAGTCATGAAAAATCTAACTCTAATACCATGATAAATTTAGAGAGATAAGAATAATACAAAAATAAAAAATACACACAAATGAAATTTTTTACTATATTATACTTAAAAAAATTATTGATTTTATACAACCTTAAAAGACACAATTAGTTCTTACAAACTTAATTAAAATTTAATAGCCAACGAAAACCAATTTTCTACCTTATAAAATCATATTCT
>VDFB02271358.1:609930381-610011914 GCA_007258455.2 Sequoia sempervirens
AAATCCATCAACTAATTTTTATAATATATTGTTATTATATAATATTATAATAAAATATTTATATTACTATTAATTTATCATATATTGTATTAATATTAATATTATGGCATATGTAAAATTTTTAATCTATAGTCAACTAAAATAAATTTAAAGAAATGAATATCCATTTCTTAAGTTTATTTGTTTCTTAAAGTTATAAATGAAGTCCAAGGAGTTGAGCTAAATTGGTTAAACCATTGAGTTCTCATTGTGGAGACCCAAGTTCAAATCCCAAAGTGACATCTAATATGGAATTCTAAGTTGTGACTCTTGGTCTTCCATAGGTGGTTTCAATTATGGTTGCTCGAAAGGAGCTAATATTAGTCTCATTGTTGTGCTCACAAGAGCTTGTATTAGTTTCATGTATATGTCTGTGTGAGAAAAATATTTGTAAACAATTATCAATATAAAAAAGGTTACAATAGGATGTCTATTTTTAAATTTAAAAAATGGATATATGTTCCTATCGAATATCTATTAATAATAGATATCCATTTTTTTGACATTTTTTTTCTTTGATTATTGCCTTAGAATTTCTTTGGGATTTGGCATTGGAGTGTCAAACCTAAAAGGTCAACTTCTCCAACATGTTTAGAAGGGTTTTGGTGGGTTTTCAGACTTCACCCTTAATGCTAACAAGTTTTATTTAATCCAAATTCAATAAAATAGAAAGGGTTTATTCGGTAAATTATCAAGATCCTACCAATAAAAGATATGCTTTATTTTGGATTTATTAGATAATTATTATTGATTTTTCACATGCACTATTTGTGAAAACCTAATTGAGAGACTAATTGAAAAAGTATCTAACTTTTAAATAGTTACACATTTTTCAAATCTCAATGATGTGTCACACTCTATGCTTCACAAACTATAGGTTAAAAAAATAATAAATTTTTGATCAAGTTAGGATGGTTAGACAATTTGTTTTTTATATTTTTAAATATTCCTATTAAAAGGTTATAACTAATTATTTACTTGCAAAAAGATTACAAAAACATATGAATCACATCTAGGCATGTGTCCTCTACTTATATTTGAAATATTCAATTTTATTTTTTATTTTTTTTCTTATACTTAGGTTGGCCAAGCAAACACATGTTTTTTTTAATTTAAAGTACCACTGCATTGAAATTTTAATTTTTCACCAAATAAAATTAGTTTTTTTCTAAAAAAAACATAGTAGCCTACAAATTACATTCACTTTACTACAAATTATATTCCTACATATATTTAAAATTATAGTAATAAAATATTCAATTTTCTTTTTGAAGTTTCTTAAGTCCGTTTTTCTATATTTTCATCGTTACTTAAGAGCCATGTTTGACTCATCATGATCCCCTTTTTTATTTTTTAGTTGAATTTCTTATGAATTGTGTTTCTTATGGACGGTCTTAGCCTTCTTGGACACATTCTCTCTCTTCTTATGGATGTGGTACTTCTTCTTATCTAGATGTTAGCAAGTTCCCTCACTGAGAATTGGCTATTTGTCTTGCCCATGCTTAAAAATCTCTAAAAGGTCTAGAGGAGGAGGGTGCTCTCATTGGATTGAAAACTATTGGTGACATTACTATCTTTGTTGATGTACATGGTAAACATGATGACCATGATCACCGTTCTACAAAGGGTACTCTTATTGCTTAGTAGTTGTAAATATGTTTAATGTTAATTGAGCTTTAGTCTTTATTTGTTTGTCTTTTGTTTTTCTTGGTCTCACTTAGACTCTAAAAATTACATTTCTACCTAGAACAATTTTCATATGAATAACTTAGTATTATATTTTTTATTTAAAAAATATTCATAAAGAAAAAAAAAAAACTACAAACCTTAAAATTTTGAAAATTATTAAAATATTGCACGTTTTCATTCAATCTTCTTATTCATTTTCCAAAAAAAAAAGAATTCCCTAAACTTCCTATTCCTTTTATGAATTGTTTCTAAAACATGTTAGAAAACTCTCCCAATTGTTAAGAAAATTGCTCCCTCGAGGGGACCCCCTCCCCCTTCCCTCTCCTCCCCTCCCCTCCCCGAGAAACATCAATCAAATTTATGTGACAACATATGGGGTATGGTTGGTAAGAAGAAACTGATTTAAGAAGACAACTTGACTGAATTTAGTACATTGTGTTAATGTATCTGGTCATTCAATATTTTACCGAATATCCTTTAAGGAGATCTGCTGCTGTCAAAACATGTTTAATTTCTATCACCTGTGTGTGAATGGAAAATTGCCGAATGAATCGAAAAAGACATTTTGACAGCAAACGTGTTTCCCGCTGTTAACTAGAAGTCTGTAGAACTTAGACTGAAGTATTGGGTCCAGTCTTTACTTTTTCCCCTTTGTGGAAGAAAAATATTTAGGAATACATACGACACCTTCTCAGAAAAGAAAGGGAAACATATCTTAGTCTTCACTAAAGCATGCGTGAATGAAACCATTGCGTATTCTTTACGGCCCTAAACCATTATAAATAAAAATAATAAGCTCTCTCGTTGCTACGCAATTATCTCCCGTTTATGTTGTATTCCCAGCATAACATTATTTTATGTCCCTGCGCAGATCTGTCATTTCAAGCCATCCTAATTATTTTCATTTGATAGTTTTTGAAGCCACTGGCTCAGGATAGGTTGAAAATGTTTTGAAAACTCCACAAGTCATTATTTTCTTTGCATTCAAATCAGATAAGCTAAGATCACTGCACTCTGCAGCTAAGCCGTGAGCCCTGAACCTTACCACTTCAAAACCAAAACATGCCAAGATGCGCGGGTTGCAAGAGGCACCGGAAAAAATGTTCAGAGCATTGTGTGCTGGCTCCCCATTTTCCATCCACTGAGCCTCAGAAATTTGAAATAGTCCATAGAGTTTTTGGAACACGGCATGTACTCAAAACGCTTCAAGTAAGCTTACTCAGCCTGCCTCCTTCTTTCGATGCTAGAAATATTTTTATGAGCATTAAATAATTAACATAGAATACACCATAGAAGATTCAAGGTATAAAGTTTTCAGTCTATAATGTATGTTTGAAAATTTTAAGGTAGGTTAAGTGATTTCTCTTGGTCATCAACGCTTTATAATGTATGTCATTGGTTAGAAAATATTTAATGGGAAGGATCCCCTAAAATAATGCTCAAAGACAAGGTCACTATGGCTTCGATCCTACAAGTGATTCACTTTGATATCATGTAAGATTTTAATTAAGGTTTTTTTCTTTCCTATTTTTCTAAATCAAAGCATGCTGAAGCCATACTTAAGCGTAGCCCTTGGTTTGTCAATTTTTCTTTTCTTGTTTCTCACCCTAGAGTAGAGATTTTAATGTCTATCGAGAAAGATCTATGTGTACATGGATGAAGCATCCTAGTTTACCTTTGGCTTGTTGAATTTTTTTGACATAAATAATATCCTCTTTCTTGGCTTGACTACAAAACAAGGTCTATGTGTAAGTTTATCTCTCCAAAGATTTAAAGAAGATAGTTGACATTCAAATTGGATAGATGAGACAAACTTGATTTATTCTATATGTAGATTTTCTTAATACTTGCTATAGATGTTGCTCGCATCATCGTAAGATTCAAGATTACCCTTTTCCATCTCTCCATTCTAAGTCCAACACTAAAGTTACTTTTTGGTCTCTACCTGCTGCAAAAAAGAAGGGTTGTCTACAATGATGAATTGCAAAGAATAGAGTCCAGGTAATAGTTGCCCATTAGCCAAGGAATCCTAAAGCTATGTGCGTTAATCCTCAAAATATCAAAATATAGTCTATTAGTGATATCAAGTTTCTACAATCCATAATGTTATTGGTAAGTGATTTATGGATTCGATTGTGTGCATTTTTTTTTGCATCAACGTTTCGGATCACACTTTGTGATCCATCATCAAGATGAGAATTGAGAGCAACAAGAGAAATTTTTTTTGCACACAATCGAATCTAGAAAAAAAATACGCACACTCTGTGATCTATCATAAGGATGAGAGCTGAGAGCAACAAGAGAAAAAAAATCGCACACAATCGATATTTGTACCAATGGTATCAAGTTTCCACAATCCATAATGTTATTGGTAAGTGATTTCTAGATTTGATTGAGTGCGATTTTTTTTGCATCAACATTTCGGATCGCACTCTGTGATCCATCATTAGGATGAGAGCTGAGAGCAACAAGGGATCATGGATCCTAATGATGGATCACATGTCAAACTTTGACATGCGATATTTCGAGGGTGTTGGTAGAGGGATGCCACAGGATAGACCTAGGGCATGCCGAGTCACCCCAGTTCGTCCTCATCCACCAATTGCTGCTTTGACTCCACTATCTTACCCTAAGATTGTTGTAGATGCAAGGACTTTGAGCATTTATGCATTACATTCATTGAGTGATCATTTGGTCACGCAGAGCCATCATGTTGCATAGCCATTTGATGGTATATCCCATCACGGTAGTGCTGCACGTAATACATCTGAGCATGATGGTGGTGCACCTGCTGCAGCATCACCCACTTATACACAACCATCAACTCCCACTGGTACACCATCCTCTTTGGGACATATTTGTGTGCCTCATCATTGCATGACGTGCAACAATTTATATTTCAGTCCTCCCCAACAGTCCACTGAGGCTCCCATAGACACATCTGACTTTGAGGTTCATGATATTCCAAATGTAGGAGTTGATAGAGCACTTAGTGGAGCATTTGTAGGAAACACATGGACTGCCAGGGATGATATGGGAGGACCGGTAAGTCTTAAAGTAATTTCATAGTGTGTTTTATGTAATTTTTTTCATATTTTATGAACAATATTTGTACTAGTGATATCAAGTTTCCACAATCCATAATGTTATTGGTAAGTGATTTTTGGATTCGATTGTGTGCGAATCTTTTTGCATCAACATTTTAGATCACACTCCGTGATCCATCATCAGGATGAGAGCTGAGAGAAACAAGAGATCATCCATGATCCGTGATTCATATTTTGTTGCTCTTAGCTCCCATCCTAATGATGGATCACAGAGTGTGATCCGAAACATTGATGCAAAAAAATTTGCACACAATCGAATCTAGAAATCACTTACCAATAAAATATAGTCTGAAAACCTTCAAACATGGGAAACTTTTAGACTCCCCTCTTGGGGAACATTTGTTGAGTTTAAATTCTCTTGAGCACCATTAGAGGATCTATAGTCCACCATTCTAAATGGAATGAGGAGAATATATGCTAGAGAAATGATGCCCTATCCATCTTTCTAGCTAGATAGAAAATTTTAATTTAGAGGAATGTTTCGTGAAAAGAGTTGCTTAGATCTAGATGAGTTGGACAATTAGATGACTCTCAGTACTCATTCATGAATTATGTCTCTTAGAATGTTGGAGGTCTGTTAGACTTCCTACAAAATCATTTTATTCATGACACTGATAGTGGTGGATCTCACATCCACAAGACATTCACACTCATATACAAAAAATAAAACACTGAAAAAGAAACACAGAAATTTAATTCATAACTGTGCTGCTGCACCTCATTCCATTGCTTCCTCAATTGCTTGTCAAAAAACATTACATTGTGCCTCTTTTATAGAGAGCTTAAGAAACATCTAGAATTAGCTGACATATTTCTACAAATATCTAAAATATAACTTCTAGAACTTTACCAAATTTTACCTTATTCCTAATCTCTAGTCCAGCTGGAACTTCTAGAAACCTCTAATTTAATTAATATTTTTATATCTAATTTGAGGGAGAAATTACATTTCCCAACACTCCCCCCTAAATACAACCTCAAATGTTCTGCATAAATTTCCTTGCTCTCGACTGGTGACTTTGCAAATCCTTTTTGTTGCTTGATATCTTCATGCCTGATGATGCCTTTGTCTTTGTCCAAGTCTTCAAACTTCAAACCATCTCTATAATCTACTGATCTCTTTCCTCAACTCTTTTTAACTCTCACCCACTGCTGCGGCAGTCCTTCAAACCTTGATTATCAAATATTTCAAAAACTTCAAATTGGAAGTCTTCTCTGCAAACTTGCTATTTGTAACTTTCCATCAAACCTCTCTTGATTTCTTTTGACATAGGAAAATTTCCACTTGAACAACCCTTTGAACATGCCTGTCATCTTTTGCCAACTTGATCCGTAAACCCATCCACAATCCATTTTCATACAATCTTCCATAGAATCCTTCTTGCATTGCCTGTTCCAACATGTCTTTTTAGAATGACTCTTCAAACCACAAATACTGCATGGATGTAAGTCCCAACATCTATCTTTTGTATGTCCTTTCCTGTTACAATGTGAACACTGAATACAATGCATTTCTTGAACAAATTTTGTTGAACCTGAAACATTTCCTTCACCTCTCACATATCCAAGGCCTTCATACTTTGGCCTCATTATTGGCTTAATTGGCTCTCTCATTCCTTGATCATGCCTTCCTAAACCTTTACCCTTGTATCCCATTTTTTCCATGATCTTTAAACCAACATTCATTTCATTGCCATTGCATCTAACAATATTATCATTTTGACAATTTTTATCACAAATTTTTTCAGCAAAACCACATTTCTCAATTAACAAATTCAAATCCTCAGTACTACATGAAACATCACATGCTGATTTCTTTGCCTTCAAACATTCATTCTCTTCATTCAATCTTGATATTTCTTTTTTATATAAACTATTCTCTTCTTCTAATTTCTTTGCCTTTTCTTCTAAATCATCAACCAATTTCATTCTTTTTTCCAATTCCTTATTCCTTGTATTAATCTCATCAAAAAAAATTAGTTTTTCTTCAAGCTCTTTATTTTTCTCTCTAAATTTGCACAATTCCTTCACCTGCAAATTATTTATTTGTTCCACAAACTTTAACTTATCCTCTAGCTCTTCAATTGCCTCTGTATAAAGATTACATTTTTCTACCCCCATTTCTTTTCTTAATTTTTCCAATTCTTTTTAAAAAAAATCTTTTTCACATTTTAAACTTGTATTTTCTTTTTTCACCTTTATTAACTCTTCTTCTAAATCTTTTGTTTTCTCTTTCTTTACTCTATCAGCTTTTCCCATTGAATCAAACAAATAAACTTACCTCAATTTTGCAATCTTCGCCTACCTTCACTCTTCCACAATTTCCTTCAACTTGCTGTAACCTTTTGAAACCCTTGTTGCAATCCTTCTTCAAACTTCACAAATCATCACTTCCAACAAATTTTTGTTATCTCACATTTTTTTTTTTTAAAACATAACTTTTGTAATATGAAAATTTCAACAAAAAAGTACCAAACCCTAATTAGGGCAACATAGATTTACTATGACAATCATTTCTGTAAAAATAAAAACTTTTCATAAATTCTCAAGCCAATGCTCATACCAATCTTTAGATAGCTTTCTTCAATTTGGTGCCCACAATTTGCAAACACAACCTCACAGCAACTTCTTTCAATAGCACTTGCTCCAGCAATGGATCTTCACAAATTATTTAACAGCAAACTCTCTCACAACCATCTGCTCTCCAGGTCTTCAACCATAGGCTCTGATACCAATCTGAAAGTGGTGGATCTCACATCCACAAGACATTCACACTCATATACAAAAAATAAAACACTGAAAAAGAAACATAGAAATTTAATTCATAACTGTGCTGCTGCACCTCATTCCATTGCTTCCTCAATTGCTTGTCAAAAAACATTACATTGTGCCTCTTTTATAGAGAGCTTAAGAAACATCTAGAATTAGCCGACATATTTCTACAAACATCTAAAATATAACTTCTAGAACTTTACCAAATTTTACCTTATTCCTAATCTCTAGTCCAGCTGGAACTTATAGAAACCTCTAATTTAATTAATATTTTTATATCTAATTTGAGGGAGAAATTACATTTCCCAATAGACACGTGATAATGTTTTCTAGGCCTGAACATTCTTTGGTTGCAAGAGGTCGAAATTGCTTTCTGTAACATACTATGCTATATTTGTTAGCATAGAATGTTGGCATAACATCATATATTACATTGTTAATGGTTAATGGGGGTTCGCTTATAATTTAACTGTCTTCAATTAAATCAACCGACCACACAACCGATCATATCAACTCCTGTGTATATATATGCCTGTTGCTCTTTGGATATGATATCAAGCTTTATAGCACTACATATGGTATCAGAGCAAAATAGATCCACGCACTTCTAGCAGTGATAATGGTGTCGACAGCAGGGTTGCATTTATCTTAAGCTGCGCAGCAGAAGCATGGAAGGTGAGCGACAGTCGATCTGGAGCAAGCTGAGCATATAAAGGATCATAGTTTGTGCCCTCAGGAAAGGATTTAGTAGACATAATTTTATCAAGAACTCAGCAGCCGAATCCCATGGTGGTATACAAGAATCTATGTATTGTCAGGGTAAAAGGTAAACTTTGCTAAGATCTTGTACTTTATAAATAAAAAGTTTGAATATCTTTGTTGGCGCATTTGAGTTATATCAATCAAATTTAAATCCTTCTACAAGAGGGAATGAAGGCGCAAATCATAGATTGAAAGAATTATACCTATTGTAGATCAGAGGCGTGACATGGAAATAAAAGCATAAAGAATGAAATTAAGGCGGATGAGTAGAATATCGTTTTTATTGTTGAAAGATCTATCGTTGGCAAGAGGTGATGCAGAGGGACTGTTGAAATCTTGAGTGAAAGGAGGCATGAAAGTGAAAGAAGTGGCATTCTCTATCCTGGTAAAAGTTTGCATATTCATCACAGTATTGGAAAAAGGACAGATTTTGTGAGAAAATTGTTTTGGGAGATAGTAGATTTTGCCCCATATTTGAAGTTGTTGAAGTCACTGTGAAAAAACCACAATCTTCTTTAGCTTTGGTTGCATTGCACATTTGATTAAACATGCATAAAGGAATATTAATAGACATTTGAAGGTTCGTATACTTTTACATTTAAGTTTGGATGTATACAATTATAGGGGTGTTGGTGATACAATTCGGATGGTTGTTCTTTGGGCCAAATATTAGAATAAGATTGATGCCTTAAGGCTTCATTATAGTAATTTCTCTATTATAGTTGAATTTACATATTTTGGAGTGATAAGGCATGTATTTGCATTCTGTAAATGGAGATTCTTTTAGACAAGTATTTTGGATTGAATTTTCATATTTGGAAAATGAAAATAGAAATGCAACTAATGAATAAGAATTTATGGAGAATAGTGAGTGGATAGGAAAAACTGCCTACAAATGCAACAAAGTTATTAGAGTGGAGTAGTAGATATGATAAAGCCAAGGCTATAATTGGTCTTTCTCTTTCAAATTATGAACTACGTCATGTAGATTTAGATAAATCATTAGTGGAAATTTTGGATAATCTCAATAAATTGTTTGGGGAAAATCATTCAATACGAAATTCTCCTTAAAACCTCAATTTTTTTAGGTTCAAAATGGAAGATGGAATTACAATGTCAAATCATATAAGTAATTTGAGGTCTCTCATTAGGCAGTGAACATAAGTTAAGGCTCCAGTAGATGATGGCCATGCTAAAGCTATCTTGCTAAACAACATTCCTTTAAAATATAGTAATGACACAAAATTACATTTTTGATGGTGAATGAACTCTGCTAGGGTTTCTTGTGTCTATAGCCATCCTTGGCCCCTCTTGCATCATACCATGCCATAGGTATAGTATTTTCTCACTTACTGTATGTACATCCGAATTTACTATAGTTTTCTTAGTTTTATTATGCCTTCAACCAACTCTAACTCAGTAGTTCTTACTGGTGTTGGCAGTTCAACAGTTCTGCTCAATAGCTCTCCCTCCAAACAAGCGACCTCAAAATTTTTTCTTGAAAAGTGTTTCATGAGGTAAGCTTTTTGACTCCTTGGCTGATGTGATTTTACCCTTGCTAGATTTTGATTCTGCATGTCAATGGCTTGAGCAACATACTCTTTTTGGTTATTTTGTTGGGAGAGCTCCCCTTGAAAGTGTGCTTAAAGAATGGGTCCATAAGGCTTGGGTCCCTCATGGGATCTACCTTGATATGGTTCAAATTTTGACCAAAGATATTTTTTCTTTTCCATTTTGCAAAAGTCAGTCATGTTAAGGCAACCTTGAACCATGGTCCTCGGTATATCCGGTCATCTTTGTTGCTCTTTCAGTCATGGACCCGATATTTTGTTGTCTCAAATGACACCAAGTTATGGGTTCTAGTGTGGATTGAGTTTTCTAGTTTTCCTTTGCCTTGTGTGCCTTTTTTGCAACATATACATCCTCTCTGGGGAGGATTATTTGTGTTGAACCAGATAGGTTCATTCAAGCTTGACCCCAAAAGTAGGTTTGTGTCGGAGTGGACCTTTCACAAGATTTGAAAGAGTCCATTGACATTCAAATTGGCACTCTTCGTCATACCTAGAAAGTCACCTATTTTAATCTATTGAATATGTGTTGTAGGTGTCAGTCCGTAGACCACAAGATTAAGGATTGCCCTCTAGAAGTTCCTCGCACTCCTTTTCCACCATGGGATACTGAAAAGCCATGTCAGAGATAGTTTTGCTACCAAACTAGAAGAGAAATGGACAATGGTTAAGAATCATAAAAATAAGTCCAATGGCTCTGGGATAGTTTCCAAAGTCCTTGAGCCAACAAAAGAGATTTCAAACACTTTGGTGAAGGGGAAAGAAGCCCAAGTTGGCTCTACCAATACTTATGTGTAGGCAAGTCTTAAGGCTACACCCCATCCCGCTTCCATCATGATAGCATAACTGACTGAATCTCCTCCCATGTTGAGAGCTCACAAAAGATCTTGATGCCCTTCTCGACCTTTAGAAGGAGAATTGGTTAAGGAGAAACAAATACTTTCATCTCCAACCATTAAAATTACTTCAGATCTACTAGAATTTTTATAGAATCGCTTCTCTACTTTGGATGAGGAGCTAGATTCAGATGATACAGAGGAGTTTCATTCATGAATTTCCTCTCATGGAATGTTCGAGGTTTGACAGACCTCTCTAGGAAGTCCTCCATTAGGGATAGCCTATAGATTATGTTGGTATTGAAGTGCTTTGTCTCTAGGAAGTGAAAGTTGCCAAGTTTTTGCTTGCTTTGGCTTGTCGTTCTATATAGGCAGCCAATAAATTTTTTTATACTAAACATGAGGCCAAACATGGAAAAGTGATCACCCTTTTGTCCTCATGGTGGAATGATTGTGTGGTTGATCATGGGTCTGACCCCACACATTGACTTTTCTAGATTCTTCTTAACATTGATAATCATTCTCTTGGGATTATTAATGTTTATGCCTCAAATGGTGTTGTTGAAAGATCACTTCTCTAGATTTGGGTTATTGATTCATTGTCAGTTGCTACCTGGCTATTGTGTGGGGACTTCAATATGGTTGAGATGGCATATGAAAAAGATGGTACTCTTCTATTCCAATGGGTAGTTGGCAAAGGAGAGGCATGGTAATATATGCACAATAAATTGGGGCTTTTCAATCCTAATATTGGACATTGCCATTCTCACTCTCTCTAGCACACTTGGTGTAATTACCAGGCTGGCTTTGATAGGATATTTAAAAACACCTTTATTTTTCCATGATCTCGGCTCAATATTTTTTCTCTTTTGCTAGCTTTTTGTCACTTCTAGTTATGTCACTAATGGATGTGACATTGTTAGACCATTTCCCCACATCTTTTCGCATTGAATTGGAATTAAGGTAGCCTCATGCTAGTAGGACTCAATTCTTTCTAAACACACCCTTGCTTCATCACCAACCCATGCTAGCCCACATTCATATTGTCTAGAACTTGGAGTGTAGGCCACCTCATAATACAAGGTGGATTTCTTGGTGGAACGATATCATCATTCACATGATGAGGTTTCTTCTCATTTATGGGTTCCATCTAGCCATCTTTCACCATAGGTCCTATGAGGCGACCATGGATGACCAAAAATCTACCACTGAGGCTTTAGTGGCTAGCCCTTTTTCCCCTTCCTTGCAAGTCAAGGTGGTGGAGTTGAGGAACAAAAAAAAATTTACTAGTAATTATGCTACCAGAGGGGTGCAAATCAAGGCCAAGTTGCACTCACTTAAAATCAAAGATTGTGCCTCCAAAGAATTTTTTCTAGCCCTTTGTGCCAAGTACTCTTCTCCTGGTATCAAAAAATAAAAGAAGGCATTGTAGTGCTCTCAGAGCTGCCTGACATTCTCCAGGTGTTTGTTAGGCATTATGAACAAGTGTTTATAGCTCAAGATTACACTTCAAAGTGACAAGAAGCTCTTTATGATTTTCTTCTTGTTGTGCCAAATAGGTTATCCCTAGTTCATAAAGCCTTCTGTGAGAAATTTCTCACAATTGAGAACCTCAAGGAAGCTGTCCACACTATGGTAGGTGACAAAACCTTGGGAATTGATGGCTTCCCATGTGAATTTTACAAAGCCCTTTGGGATTGTGTTGGGCATGATCTGCATAAGGTTCAACTTGAATTTTTTCACCACAAAAAATAGGCTCTCTAATCAATAAGGGGAATATCAAATTCATACCTAAGTCTAGAGATCCTGAGGATATCTACAACTAGCAACCTATCATGCTCCTTAATGTCTCTTATAAAATCATTGCCAAATCTCTTCCCTTGAAAATCCACCATCTTTTTCCTCAGATTGTGTACCTGAGGAAAACTGGCTTTATTAAATACAGATTCATTCTGGATAACATTATTGTTGTTTGGGAAAGAATGGAATGGGCCAAATGCTCTGATCAAAAACCATTTTTTATTAAAATAGACTTTTCCAAAGCTTATGACCATATTGAATGACCTTTTATTCTTGCCATGCTAGTTGCCTTAGGGTTTGGTCCTAATTTTATCTAGGTTGTGCAAATGATTTTTTTTTATGCCTCTACTTGTATAACCATGAATGGCCACCAATCCCCTTCCTTTGGTCTATTTTGTTCCATTCACCATGGTTTTTCACTCTCCCCCTCACTTTATGTGCTTGCTGCTGAAGGGTTTGGTTACTTGTTAGCTAATGTTGTTTCCCAACAGCGGGTTAGAGGCATTTCTTTGCCCAATTCATCAATTCAACTAGTCAATGGCCATTTTATTGATCACTCTTTTCTCTGTCTTCTTGAAGAAGAGAACAATGTCAAAGTTTCTTTAGATTTCCTTGAAAATTTTCTTCTCACCTTTGGCTCTATCATTCAATGGCATAATTTTTCCCATTCCTGAACGGTTTCAATATTATGGTTGGAAATGGATTCGTATAGGGGAAATATTTTTATTTCGAGGTATTCTTGTTTCCTTCCAAGCTTCTCCCATGAACTTGTAGCAAGAGGTTCTTTCTCAAATTGAGTAGAAGCTGGCTTACTAGATTACCAAGCCTCTCTCTTTGGCTGGTAAATTCCAGATTTTCTCTAAAATATTAGCTGCTACACATGTGTATTACTCTTCTTGTTGGGCCCCCTCGAAGGCTACTTACACTATGCTTGAAAGGTTGTTGCATGACTTTCTTTGGGCCTCTTCTAAGACTCATCAAGGGTTTCACCGCATAGCCTGGGAGTTTTGTTGCTTTCTTAGAGACTTTAGAGGGCTTGGCCTACTCTCCACTCAACAGCAAGGGATTATCATGTGTTTCAAATGGATAATCAGAGTGCTTACTGATGATGAGGCCTAGAAAATTCTCCTTAGGCATTACATTTAGTCCAACTTTCCTACTCATAGACTGGCTTGGAAGGGGATTGGCTTTCAAACCATTTTGTTTATGAGAGAACCAATCCAGATTGTGGGAATTTTCATGGCCAACAATATTAGGAAATCCTGGGAAGTTGTTAAGCCTTGACTCCATTCAGGTGGTTCTGGCTTCTATGATGGGCTTTTGCTCAATCAACATAATGTGTGGTGGTCACCCCTTTTTCTAGTAATGGTCAATTATTGGCCAATTCACCTTGTCTTGAAGCCTTAAGATTTCACAAGAAAGGAATCCATATCTTTCAACATATGTTTTATAGACCCATAATGTGTATTATGTCATGGGAGGTCTTTCATGCTCAATATAGACTTCGAAACCAAGATCGTGATACTTTTTTGGTCTAGTGAGTGCCATTTCGACTAATATGCTTCATAAGGTGGGTATTCATTCCACCAAACATTGATGGAAGGATTGGAAGTGGTACCAAGACACCCCTTTTAGAAATTGCAAGCCTAGGTTGGGAAGTTGTGGCTTTCGCCTCATTTTCCTATGATTGATAGTTTGAAGTAGCGATGGAATCTAGTCTTCTATTTTTTTTGGCATAAAAGGTTCTCTAACACTTGGTCTACAAGTGTTGAGTTGAAGCTCACCCACTTTTCTTGGTGTATTCTTTTCCAAGGCTTTCCTATGAGGTGTTGAATTGTCCACTTGGGGGTCCAAGACCCTCACTACCCATTCTATGGGCAGGTTGAGAAGCTTAAGCATATTTTTTGGTTTTGTACTATAGCTCAGTAGGTGTGGAATTGGATTCATGAATTCTTGTAGCCATTCAAGCCAGGGCTATTTTCTTGGCATATGATTTTGTTTGGTGATTCTCCTAGGCTCCTCACTAAGTATACTCAGATTTGACACACTTTTAGGGTGGAAATATTGTTCAGTATTTGGAAAGATAGAAATGAATACATATTTTCTCACAGCCAATTAATAAATATGTTTCTGTATACTCTAAAGCAATTATTTGTTATAGTATTATATTACAGATACAAGTGCAAGAAAAAAAAGTTGCACTTGAAGTTTCTCACCTACAGGAGCTCTTGGACCACTAGGGAAATGCCTCTTGTACTGTGGCTTACGCACCTCCTTCATGTACCTCTTCCTATGATCGGTTTCCCTCACGAGGTTAGTGAAAGAGTGGCTCTGCTCACCAGCACTCTCAAGCTCCTCCTCGCTGTGGCTCCCACCCTCCTTGGTGGTTGTGGTCTCCTCATCCAAGGGATAGCCTAGGGTGGCCCTCTGCAGGGGTGGTAGGGGATGGTGGTGGCTCTTCTAGGTGGCCCACTGATACTGCTCTAAGTAACAACTCTAGTTGGCCATATTCTATAAAATGGCTCCCACGTTTGAACTTGGAAATCTTTCCAAGATGCAAGGAAAATTATTAAAATAAAGAAAATGAAACAGATTATGGTCGGGGTCCTCCTGACGTCAATCCAGACCCCGTTGATGTATGGGAAAGCAACTAGATGACAAGGAACCTTCACCCACTGCTAGCACTACTCTGCCTACCTAATGGCCTTTTTTATTTTCATGTTTATTATGGTTACTAATTTCTGGGCTTGTGATGTAGAGAATGCACCTCCCTCTTGCAAACAATCAAACACTAATTATGTAAAACAAATACTCTACCCTGAAATTTCAATTTAATAAATGATTACAAAAACATGATTAAATTGATTCATTGTAGAAACAAAATCTATATTACAAGCTTTATGTTGTGCCTATAGCACACAACCCTTGTTCAAAATAGGGACCCTCTCTTTTCTCTTTTATGGGACACTTTTTCCTTCACCTTGTTTTGCATGCCCCTATTTTGAGTTTCAAGTGGTCAAGGAGTCTTAAGGATGTCATCTCAAAAAGTGGGTCCCCCTTGTCTTTTGTTTATCCTTGGTGTTTTTTCTGGGTCTTAGGAGTTGTTCTTTTCCTCCTAAGACCTTGTTTCCTTTTCTTTGTGGGTTCAGGGCGCAGGATGATACTGGACGAAGAACCTTCACAAAGTTCTTGGTTCGATTTCCGTTCTAGTTCTGGCTCCACTTCTTGTATTCTTGTTTTCTTTGTTGTTTTTCTTGTGTTCAGCCTTTGGGTTGGTTTCCTCCCTTAGGTCTTCTTTGGTTTTCCTTTTTCCTTTGTTTCCATTCCTTTCACTAGAAGTAGAGCCAGGGTGGAAATTGAACTCAGAACTTTGCAAAAGGTTTCAAGTTTTTTTTTTTGTTCTGCCTCTACTCTCATTGTGTTCTGCCTTCACTCTCATTGTGTTTTTCCTATGCTTTCATTGCATTCTGCCTCCACTCTTGTTGCATTCTTCTTTTGCTCCTAATTTTCTCCTTTGCATTGTGTCCTCGTTTGGTGTCTTTTCTGGGTTTGGTTTTGGCCCCAGTTTCATCTTCCTTTGCTTTCTTTTGTCTCCTTCTGTTTGTTGGTTTTTGTTCCTTTTTTCAAGTTCAAGACCAGGGTGGAAACTGAACTAAGAACTTTGCAAAGGGTTCCAAGTCCAGTTTTGGTTCTGATCCTTTCCCCCCTCCCCTGTTCCCTTTGTTGTTTGTTTTGCTTGTTTCATGTTGGATTTTTTTCTTTTCTTCCATTCTCCATTTGTTTTCTTTATCTCCTCCTTTTTTTTTTGGTCGTGTTGTTTGTGTTTGGTGGATCTTTTTTGTTCTAGTGTTTTTGAATCTTCTTGATGACTCACTTGATGTTAGCGATAAACTGGCAGAACCAGAGTGGGGGACAAACTTGGGACCATTAGTTGATTCTAGGTTCAAATTTTGTTCTATTCTCAGGTCCAATCTCATTCCCATTTTGAACTTGACCTTGCCTATGTTAAGAAGCTTCCTATTCCTAATTCTCTCCTGGGTTCGCTTCCAGTAAGTGAAAAATTAGACTAAGTATGGAGAGTTACCCTGAAGGAGTAAGGAATGATGTGAGCAGGCCCCGATGCTTGCCTTGCCCCCCCATGAATTGAAAAATACAAAGTAAAGGGAGGAAGCATGTGAACATTCCAATGTGGGTGGCCACTTGTGGGTTGTCATCTTTCCTTCGCCACACCTAACTACCAACCTAAGCTTGCCACCTACCATGCGGGTCCTAACCTCACTGCTTCCGTCTCGCCAATGATGAATGTATAACTCATTCTAGGGCTCCCCATGGACCCGATGATGCAAGCCACGTTATGTAGAACTCTGTCCCACCTCTATTGTTCTGAGTGGCCATCCCCTCACACCTTCCCGCATATATCTCCCCACATCCATGGTTGGGGCAGAGCCCGAGCTTCGATTTTCTGCCAAGTGACTCCTTGCAGGTTGCCACCAAGACTACACCATTACCTGATGGAATTCTAGCTGCGGCTTCCCACACTCCTTGGCCCAATGGAAATATCCCATATGGGTCCTAGTGCCAGTGATGTCATTATGCCTTCTGCATTAACTACGACATTTTCCTACCATCTTCCCACATCCTTCCACTCGCCTTCGCCCCACCGCATGGTGTTTCTTCCGCAACTGTCCTCACCATCTTGGGCACTCTTAAGCAAGTTTTCACTTCTAGACAATGGTGGTAGCTAATCCAAAATTCATGAGCTATGGAGCAACACACAAATATATTAATTGAATTAGGAATAGGTGGGTTGGCGACCAAGGTAATACTAAATATTGAAATATGATGGATAGGTCTAACAAAACGGACTATTATTTGGTTTATAGGGGGGTATAGTAGCAAGTGGGGCTTTTCTCAGTGGAAGCCACGGTGTTCAAAGTCATTTCTAAACAATACTTCTATGATAGCTTTCCACCCTCTTTGGTTTGACTGTGGCTAGCAATATGAGTTCCGATGCCTCTAGGGACATTCCCTCCTTAATTAAAATATAATTGAGTACCATGATGAAGGATATCCTTTTGATATTAAGTACTATTATAGTGGCTTGTAGGCTACTTAATAATGGGTTAGCATGAAATCATTCTAGGGAAAATAAGGGAAATGTAATTTGGCCACTTTGTGAGCAATCCATGAGATACAATCAACTTCTATAATTGAATTCTATGGCTTTCTCTTGATCCTAATTTTCTTTATATGCAAGCAAGCTTACATGAAGAAGGTAATATACACCCAGGCTAATTCAAATGACCCACATATAGAAGCTCACCGGATGAGAAAAGGTTAATAGGTCCTATGTCATGAAGATTCACAAATGAAGGGAACAAAGAAGGGACTAAAGATATCAAAGGAACTTTCTTGATATGCCAAAGAAGGCCCAATTTCCCTAAGAAAGCAAAGACTCAGACCGTTAGCACTAGAAGGCTATCGCTAAGAAGATAATGAGCCATCTATTGGGAATCAAAGGTAAGGAGGGACTCTACTATTTCCTATCAAACAATCGTGATCCATCAGGTCCCACCCCGTCAAATTAAGAGGCGGCTAAACCATCCCACAATGATGCAAATCTATAAATGGAGCCAGCCTAATCCAATGAAAAATGTTACAATTCCATCAAATAGAAAGGGGCAACTTTCAAGCAATTCAACTATAGTGAAAAGGGCAATCTGCAAGATGACAAAACTGCTACAACACCTAGGCACTAAAAGTAAAAATAGGGAAAAGACAAGGATGTATTTTAAATTGTTGAATAATGTGGGGTAGGTGAAACCCTAATGTAAGAAAATTTGAGCCACTCATTGTGAATCGATCCTAGCCATCCATTTGGGCTTTGGAAAACTATAAATAGGGGGTCTTCCCCTCATTTGTAAATGGTTGGAGAGCTGGTGTAAAAAGCATTTGCAGCAATAGAAGATAGCATTGCATTATTTTATGGATACATGTTCTCTTTAATTTTTCTCATCTTGCATGCATGGTTCTACTTCCCTCTTAGTTTAGTTGTTAATTTCTTGAATGGAAGTGGTTATGGTGATTGTTGTTTTAGTATTTGATGGATTTCCAACTCATGCTTTTTGTGGTTCACTGATGATGAATCACTTTGCAAAGCTAGTCTGATCTTCCTTTATTGCTACAACTTAGTTCGATTACATGTTCATGATGTGCACGTGCAATCTAAAAATATACAGTCCTTAGAAGATTGCATTGGTTTTGTGTAACTGTAGGATCCTCTTGGACAAGCAAAACCTAGTTTAGGGATTTTGTCTACAATAGCAGCCTCCAGGATCACTATTCATTAATAGTTTCAAATCCAAAAACTTCCTTTCTTCCCTGCTTTTTTTCCTTTCTTTAATAAATAGCCTATGTTAAGGTTCATTGCATATTGTAAAGCCAAATCAAATGATAAAATGGAGTTCAAGAATATTATTTGAACCTACAACAAACACACAACTCTCCCATCCTAAGAACTCCATTTATAGATCCAACCTCCCCACTTTGTAACTCATTTGTAAGTTTTCCTTGTGATTCCAGCAAATCACATAAAACAATTAATATATTCCAAGCAATATCAAGACCTGACATTAGAGACCTTGGGATAGTGTTCTACAATTTGATTGTGGAAGATTGTCTTTCAAGAGAGGTGATGCACCTACACATTACCTATGTTGAGAAGTGCATAAAAAAATGCATCAACACTTTACAAAAATTTGGCCTCTCAATAGCCTCTCTTTCTTTTCTCTAACACTCTCTCTGCACAAGCATACTCCTTTGTACAATTAAAATTTGTTCTCTTCTTCTCAGAACATTTTTTTGTTCTCATGTCTCCATGCACATACTTCTATACTCTTGTAGACACCCAATATTCAGTTTGATACCTCTGTGGTCTTACTTGACTAATTCTCAAGTCAATCGGTTTCCACATAGCTATGCCTTCCCTTACTCTTTGTAATCCCTATGGAGTTTCTATGCACCTTCACCTCTCAACTCAATTCTTGGCAGCACACACAATTTTCACATCCATTCCCTCGGGATCGATGCCAAGTCCTCTGTCTTTCTTCCACTACCTTCTTCTCACCTAGTCGTTGATTCTTTTTATCTCTCCTCTTTAAATTTTTGAACATGGAACCTCTTCGATCAGTTCCTTGTTTTTTTGAATGTCAAAAGGCAAGCCATCTTTACCAACAATTCAATTTGAATGCAATTGGTTCTTCCCAAGTATATTAGCCTTATCACATTCCATTTTTTTTCAAAACCAAAAGAATGTATATCTTCATCAGTTGCTTCCTTGGTTGATTAGTTTATTTTTTGGTGAAGATCACAAGCAAAAACATTTATTTAATCATTCAAATCAGAATGTTGCCTTGTATTTTCCATGGGCTATCTTCTTACTAGCTTTCTATCGAACATATTATGCCTTTCAATATTCTATCAACCCATGACCTACTATAATTCGTGTTGACTCTATGATAGTGGTGGTGATAATTAGTGTACTATTGCCTCTTTATTTTCCAAAGTGGCCAATGTAATTCACAATTTATTTCCAACATATGAAGGGACAATGTATCTTCAAAGTATATTTGCTCCATTGTCATCTTCAAGAATTCCATAGTGAAATCAGAAAAGAAATTTAAAAGATTTAGGAACAAAAGAGAGGAAAACCAAACAAAAAAACAAACCAAAATTGATGAAACTAAACCAACAATTTTTTCGAATGGTGTCGATTTCCTGTGCACTTGGGTGCTCTTGCACCAGCTTGGCCCATGTTACTTTAAAGTTTTGGGCTCTGCTTAAATGACTCTAGGGGTGTGCCTTTTTACTACCCACTTTTTTTTTAATATGTATTTCTATCTATTTTATTAATATATATAGATGCATGCCTATTCATAAAAAAAATATATAGTAATGTTATTTTTAGACTTAGTCAAATAACTTCCCAAACTTTAGAAGATATGATTACAGTCATTCTAGTAGAAGAAAAGATGTCAAAAGAAGATACAAAAGATAGTTTCCAATTGGAGAAAAAACCATATCCATGAAGCAACAATAAAAGTTCAAGTATAAATAGAAGAGATAATGCATGCTTTTACTATTAGAAAAAGGGACTCACAATAAAGTTTTGTAGAATTTGAGTGAGTGATCTTCATAAAGGGGATCTCAAGGATGAATTAGATATAGGAAACTTTTCTTGCATTAAGGATGAGGATTCAATAGATGTTGCAACTTTTATGAATGACTCTTCTAGTGGTGCTAATGATGCATTAGTACTATAAGCATTCATTTATTCCAGAGGTTGGTGCCACCAAAGGATAGAGGAATTTAATTCTTTTTAAATAAGCTTCTCACCTTAAGAAGATGCTTTGCATGAGAAAAAAATTTGGGTTTAATTTCTTTCTTTTCCTTGTTGTCGAAAGATCTATAGAATAATTATATTGTGAAGTTTAATTTTTAGAGACAGGTAAGGAGTTTTGTGAAGAGTTGAATATTAATGGTTTCCCATAGAGTTGGTGAGACTATGATCAAGAATTATACCTTGAAACAGTGAAAATAGGGTGGTGCACGTATCTTTTGAGAGATAAAGCTAAAGGGGGATTAGGGTTCCTACACTTATTTCCTTCAAATTTAATTAAAGGAAACCCTAGAGATCTCAACCTCAGGATGGCATGAGGAAAATATATCTACAATAGGGTTTCCTAGGGGTGTGATTAAAGATAAAAGAGGGTTCACCACCAGAAAAGGTTTGGAAAGAAGGGGATGTAAATGATATGCAAACCTAACTATGCAACCTAAGATATGAAACTAAAAATTAGAATAATGAACTAGGAAAGGAAAAAGGGGAACCTAGAAGACTGAAGAAACTTGAAATAACATCTGCACTCCTAAAAATTTGAATTTTAGTGCACACTGGGACACATATGCTAGTAGGGAAATTTAGTCCCAGTTAGGGTTTTAGGCCGAAACCATAATCTAGAACTACTAAACCAGGATCTACAAAAATTGTTTGAAATATGGTATACAAGGACTCATACACCACAAGTGGTGATTTAATCCTAGTACTAGGGTTGATCTAAAACTCTAATATCCTTTATTTTTCTCTATAGCTTCTTTCATGTCAAATCCCTAAATCTAAAACTATGAGTTTTGCTTTATAGATGACTTTCCGTGATCTTACAATCTAGATCACAACTTTCACAACTTTCTCCAAACATGTTCTTTAATGGATCTTCAACCTAGATATGCAAATCACACTTCAAAGAGAGGGAAAAATTTTGTTTTGTTAGTGGATAGAGGTTTCCCTTGGTCAAACCCCATTTTGGTAATCGAACCTTGAAATGAAATGAAATAGAAAGAAGGAATGATGAATGAACAAATATGCTATATTGCAACTCACCAAACCCTTGAAAAAAATGTTGAAATCTTATATGTAATGGCTAGCATGAATGTAGATCTTGACTCTTGATTGTATGTTATGGATCTTGACTTCAATGCTTGCTTGAATCATAAAAACCTACATCACAAATGTTAGCTCAAAAACAAACATGATGCATGATGACTTTGACATGATGCTTGCATCTTGAATGTAGTTCCAAAATGCTTGATAATCACAATTGAATGCTCTTGATCTCATAAAACTACCTTAGGAATTCTATCTTGAAAATATTAGGTGGAATTATGTGAAATAACCTTATATTTATACTTGTTTATGCCAAATTTCCTAAAATTACAATACTACAAGCTGACATCCGATAGATAGGAGAATGAAATCCCACCAAGAATTTAAACTTAAAATAGGTCCAAGCTAAGTAGGAATCATACACCGATTGGGGCGTATGAGTTCATAGGCTAAGCCTAGGACACAAATTTCAAGAAATGTTAAGTTCTATGCAAAATCAGGTATATGCCCCAAAACTTAGGTGGGACTCATATGCCCAAGGTGGTGTATGAATCCCAAATCACTAAATCTAAGCCATAAAAACAAAAATCATGAAATTATGATTGGTAATTTGATATGTGTTAGGATTATCCTTGGAAAGATGCATGTAATAAGGCCTATGGATGCAAAATATGGCCAAATGAGTCATAAAGAAGCAAAATTTTAGTAGAGAGGGCCCAAACAAGTGTGAAAATGTAGAGTGATACATTTTCCTACAC
The DNA here is from genome assembly GCA_007258455.2 of Sequoia sempervirens. Lineage (NCBI taxonomy): Eukaryota > Viridiplantae > Streptophyta > Pinopsida > Cupressales > Cupressaceae > Sequoia > Sequoia sempervirens. Next base: position 609,953,155 of record VDFB02271358.1, read on the forward strand.
TACACACCTTTATAGGGGTCAAGGAGACAACTTGGTGGATGGTTGTACAATAATTCAATATCTGTGATTCAAGAGTTCTTGCGAGGAAGAACTTGAGAATTCATCTTAGAGCTACACCTTTATGAAGGTCACAAGGAAAATTGGTGGAGTTCCACTTGATTCAAGATTTATTTCTTCAAAGGAAGATCTTATCAAAAAGGTATATCTATTTTGAAATGAACCACTTTTTTATGTAATCCTCAAGGGGCGTCCCTTAACAAGGTGAATTAGAGCTTTCGTGGGTACATTTATAAGAATAATTTAATAAGGGGGGAATATTAGTGCAGAATGTTGGAATAACATCATATATTACATTGTTAATGGTTAATGAAGGTTCAATTATAATTTAATTTTCTTCAACTTAATTAACAAACCACACAACTGATCATATCGACTCATGTGTTTATATATATAAATATTGCTCTTTGAATATGATATTAAGCTTTATAGCACTACAATATTACCTTCTAGTCATTTTTATGTAATGAATACATAACAATTTGTGATGGTTTTTGTAACTTTTATCTCTCCTATGTTGATAGGAACTTAGTTGATCATAGATGTGACCTCACCAACCGAGAATTATTATTTTTTTAACATTAATAAGCATTTTTTTGGAGTTATTAAGGGGTTATATAGTGTTTTGGATATATTTACACTTTAGAGATGGCTTAATGAAATAAATTTCACTATAAAATAATATGATATGAAGTAAAATTCAAATACTTGATAATAATATGCCACTTCAATGAGGTAACCTTCTAGTCAATTTCAAAGGGGATATCTCCAATATTCTTAAATAAGAACACAATACACAAGATGATGATAATGACTAACTTCTACCTCTTATGAATATCATAATTGTAACACCAATTATATCACCCAACTCTTGAACTTAGATAACAATATATATGCCCTAGGCTGACCTAACTAACTAAATAACAAATATAATAATGATAATGTGACTTAGTTAAGAGTTATCTTAACCATAAGACAACTACTCATAACCTAATGCAGACAATAGGGTTAGGGGAATAGTAGATGGATTATAAATTTAATGTATATAGCCACTTGGGTTATATGTGGTGAATTCTAACATGATGAATATGCCTTATGATAAATGTGGGGTGTTTCATATGTATTTGATAGTTGTCAAAGGAGAGACATGGTACTTTATGTAAACTATATTTTATGATCCCAATCTTGGCCACCACCATGATCATATGATATGGTACACTTGGACTAATGCCAATTCTAAAAATAACAAGGTCCTTAAGAAACCTAACAAATCCATACTATTTTCTCAGTCATACTTTAAGTTTTCCATTCATTACTCTTTTCCTATGGAACCTTTGTCAAATATTGAACATTTAGGAAACTTCCCAATATAGTTTTATATTGAGTGGTGACTATACGAACTAAATTCCATGAAGACTATTGTTTTGTACACTCATCACTACTCACTCATAAGGCTAAATTAAATTATATTGAATGTGCTTATAATCTAGAGCCTCATCCCATATGTGAGATAATTTTGATAACTTGGTGGAATGATGTTGTTAATCAAACCATTCATTTCCTCTTCATTTATGGGTGCTAAAAGGATGAAAGTTCAAAGTTGTGTTACACTTTTATAAAGGAAAAAACCAATGCTAGTCTAACTTTTTAATTTCAAACACTAGAATGTAAGAAACATGTATTAGATTTTGAGATCATGTAAAATAATGAAATGCATATTTTTAGTGTATTTAATTAATATAAGGTTCATAAATAAGGAGAAATAGGGATAAAATTGTTCAAATGAAATGATCAATTTCAAGTGTCTATAGGAAATATCATCAAAACACATAAAATTTAGAATATAGTGAATGGTATAGTCCATACAATATGACTTCATAGTTGTAAGGATTTCTTGCAATCACATGGCAACATGTATTATTAATAACTTAGGTAATGACTTGCAAAAACACAAAATCTTTCTTACAATGAAATAGCAAGTGTTATATTCCAATATTTATTTCTTGGCCCTTTTAGATATAACCATGGTATCTACTTCATCTTAGGAGGATCCAATAAAGAAATAATTTCTAGAACTTCAAAACACCTACAATCTATGAGACAAGAAATAAAACAAAACATGGTAAAAAAAATCAACATTAAAGGTTTACATGTTCTTGTCAGCTTCACCAAAATTGAAGAAAAATATTAAATAATAAGAAATAAAAAGATTAAAAATATAAAATAGAAATCAAATGACTTCATATTCCTAATCTAATAGTCTGATTAAAAGCCTCAAATGGATGTGTCTTTCATTATTGGAATGTGGGTGCAACTCAACAACTTAAAACTTTGATTCAATTGATGGTGTATTTTGATAAAGTTGATTTATACTAATAAGATTTAAGATATGAAAATAATGAAGAATTGCTATATTTATAGATTTTTCAAGGAAAAACCAACTACAAGATAAGGATAAGAATGAAGACTTGAGTTAGCTAAACAAATTATGGTGTCAACTTAACCAAAATATGAAAAAATGTCATTTAAAAAAAAATGAATGATAAAATTGACGCATTCAATTGAATTGATGTATAAATGAGAGGAATGAGTTTTATTCAAAGATGAAGTCAATTGATCAGTGAAGAAGAATTTTTTGAAATGAGATAGAGACCAATAATGAGACACAAATGGATAATTATATATAATTTTATCAAATAGTGAAATATTATTTAGTTAAATGGATTATTACTTTATTATTAATTAATTAATGATAATAAATCATAAATTTATTTAATATATGGATAAAATTAATAAATTATAATTAGTAAATGAACGATAGTGGTGATTTTAAAGGTCAATGATTAGGGGAATGAACTATTAATGATAATAATTAGTGTTTGATGATAGGTTAATAATTTGACTATCTACACATACATTCAAACTTACTTGTGTTAGAAACATCAAGAATAAAATTTCTATAACAACATGAATGTCTAATTTTTCTCATAGGGTAGGAGGTCTAATAGCTAAGATCATTAGCTCACTAGAAAAAAATATATTTAATTGAAAAAATGAAGTACACACAAATAATAACATTAGATTATGTAAAATAAAAATTTAAAACATGGTAAAGTGTATGCTAGTGAAATAAATGTCATAGCTCAAACTATCATCATGCATGTTGGATGGTGTTGGTGAAATGAGTGATAGTGTATAATTGAATCGTATTAGACCTTAAAATATTTAATAAATGCATAATATAAATTCTACAATTAAAAAAATTATATGTTAAAATTTAAGTATAAAATGTAAAATATGTTAGAAATTCATATTAAAATGCTTCAATCTGATCACCATATAAATTATGTAATAGGTAATCATTGATCATCATACTATTTACCTCACTAACCTATACAAATTAATCACCCACTATTCTTCCAATACACCTATAATGATAGTAAATGCACTCATGAGAGGTAACAAATTTTGCACTCTATGGATCATAGTCTTGTCTATTAAAAATCTAATAATAGCTATAACATAGGTGGAAGGTAGGAGAACTAGAAATTGGTGGTATTTGTACGTAATCATCTATTGAACCACAAGGCTAGGAAATCTATGTTCCATGTTGTATAAGGGTGTCCATGAGACTAGTGATGGTATGGGAAATTTTCATCTCCATAGTATCCTTGATTAGTATCAAGACACTATTATATAATGTATAGATTTTTAGGCTAGTGGTCTTCATTAAAGGTTTGGAACTAAACAATATCTTAGTGTATCTTGGATAGGGCCGTCACCTCTACCCTAACAATCCCTCATATCAAAACAATTAAATTTTTGTAAAGGAAAAACTCAGCATAAGGGTTTCTCAAAATTTATAATGACACCTCATTATATTAGATAGAGAATGATCAAAGACCATTCACCAGCTACTCAAAACATTATTTTTTATATCAAGATGATTACAACATTTAATTAGAAATATCTCCAAAGTCACTAGGAGTAAATTTGTTTTAGGATCAAAGAGATAAAAAATATAGAATTTCATTATATATCTTGTTTACTTCACTTTATTATAAGATAACTTTTTCACATGAAATTGGAATCATGAATCCCTATGAGATTTCTATTGATTAATGCGACTTTTTATTGAGTGAAATTTTTTCATCATTAATTCCAATGATGAAGCACATAACAGTGGTGTGGGTTTCCCATAGATGCTTTCAATCATGAAATTTGTTATGCAAATTAAATTTTGGTTCATTTTGGATTTCTTAATATTTCCTTTTGATTTTCCCTAGGGTTTGTTAGAAGAGCGAGAGGATATTGGAGTGATGTAGGTATCAACTTGGATATTTCTTCATCTACATTATGTTTGGGTTTATGATTTATAGGATTTGGTATAAGAAAATATTATGTAATAAATGTATTTGAATATGGTCAAATTTATGTAAATGTAGACATGATTTGATTAAAAAACATAAAAAAAATTCCCTAAATACTTATGTTTCGTTCAATAAGGCATTGGAAAAAAAATGGATAGGGTTCAATTTTGTAAAACACAATTGCATTTTTCTTAGAAAAATCCCAATCCTTTTCTCCTAGTCATGACTATGAATGGAAAACCTAGCTTCTTTTGTTTTTATCTTAAGAAAATATAATCACATTTTATATATTATAAAACATGGTCATGATACTTCTAATTTCAAATAACATGAGTGCTTTATAGCCAAAATAAGTATTTTGGCTACTTTTGGTCCCCCATTTTAGTCCACATGTCCAATCCTTTTTTGGTGTTGCACTAGAGCTCAAAAAGTTAGAGTTGGATAAATAATTTCTTCAATACTTGTTTTCTTGACCCCTTTACATGATATATGGTGTTGTCAAACAATTGGTGTTGCCTACAATTTAAATTTATTTATATATGACATGTTTTCATGGTAAAATTTCTCTTCATTATATGAAAGATAAAAAATTTAGCTCTATTTTCTATTTGTTGAGTCAATGTTCATTTTTTTAGTACAATAATGTTATGGTTTGCTATAATGTGCTTTTGCAAATATAGGTGCAAGATCTCAAAGTTACAATGGAATATTTACATATGTAGCATCTTTTTACCATTGAAATAATGCTCCCAACATAATTGTTAGATTCCTAGCTCTTGCTTCTTTTTCACTTTAGAGGCATAAACATGGTCATGGTTAATTTGACAAACAAGATTAAGCATCCTAATCTCAAGGCTCCTAGCCACAAAATTTTAGGTATTGTGATACTTGAAAATGATCTTAGCCCTCTGACCCATCTTTTGTCTCTTCTCATAAGTGTGATGCTTTTGGTTGGCTAGATTTTGACAAGTTCTCTTGCTTGGCACTGGCTATTTCTCCTATTCATGTTCAACACCATATATAAGACTATGAGAGTGCTCTTACTAGTTGTGAGTCTATTGAATTTAGTGTTATCTCTATTGATGTATGCAATAAACCTAATGACCACGATTGCCCTCCTACTAATACTACTCTTACCACTTAACAGTTTTATTTATATTTACTATTGATCAAACTTTTTTCTATTTTTTTTATTTAAACTTAATTTTACTTAGATTTTAAGAATGTAACTTTTTACCACCTGTTTTTTTTAATGACTTATCATTATTTAAAAAATAATAATATACACCTTATTCATGGAAAAAGCAACGTTAAAATTGAAAAACTTTTCGAAGATATTGCCGTTTTGCTTCACTCTTCTCCTTCATTTTCTCTAAAATTATGAGTCACCTAGGCTTCCTATTCCTTTTATGTATTGTACGAAAGCATCATACCAAACTCCCCAGCTTTTAAAGGGAATTGTCTTTTCGAGGAGAACCCGACAAACGCAATCAGATTTATGTGACCACATGGGCAGCCCTAGAGTTGGTAAGAAGAAAGTGGCTTAAAGAGATGACTAATTAAATTTATTACATTGTGGTAATTTATTTGGTCATCAATAATTGCGCTGAATATCCTATAAGCTTATATGAATATTGTCAAAACAAGCTTCATTTCTATCCCCTCTGTGCAAATGGAAAAATGCCGAGTCAATTGAAAAGACTTTTTGACAGTAAACCAATAAACTTCGTAGAACATAGCATTTACCTGGACTCTTAGCATGTGAACTCGTCTTTACTTTCCCTTCTTTGTGGAAGATGAAAAGAAGACATGCGATACCTTCTCAGAAAAGGAAAGGAAACATCTTTTAGTCTTCACTGGAAGATGCATGAATGAAACATTGCGTATTCTTTACGGACCTACAACCATTATAAATAATAAGGTCCCTCGTAACTATGCAATTATCTCCCTTCTATTCCCAGCATAAGAATATTGTATGGCCCTCCACAGAACTGCCATTCCAAGCCATCATTATTATTTTCATTTGCTAGCTTTTGAAGCCTTTGGCAGAGTATAGGTTGAAATGTTATGAAAACTCCCACAAGTCATTTGCATTGAATTTAGATAAGCTAAGATCAGTACAGCCTGAAGTTGAGCCGTGAGCCGTGAGCATTACCAGTTCACAACCAGAACATGCCAAGATGCGCAAGTTGCAAGAGGCACCGGAAAAGATGTTCAGACTGTTGTGTGCTGGCTCCGCATTTTCCATCCACTGAGCCTCAGAAATTTGAAATAGTCCATAGAGTTTTTGGAACCCGGCATGTACTCAAAACGCTTCAAGTAAGCCTATTCAGCCTGCTTTCTTTCTTCATTAGATTCTACAAATGTTTTGATCAGTATTACATATATGTTAACTATGAAATAATAGAATATAAGATGAAGGTTAAAGGTATAAGTTTCGATTAAGTGATTTCCTTTGGTAATTAATGTTTCAGATCACATGCGATGAGTTCTAACGATGGATTGTTCTATAACGAATCATAAAGTATGATCCCATTAAAAAAAAAAAAAAAAACCTCACATATTCTATTTCAGAAATTTTCAAGCTAATCTTATATAAATCTGTGTAGGCTAGATAAAAAGACCCATTGAAATACACATAAAATACCCTAAAGCAGAAGAAGCTAGAAACCAAAACAACACATCCAACTTCTAATTTACATTAGAATAATTTACACTGTAGGACCTTTAGAAGTGTGTAGGGAATATATAGTTGAATTCAATCCTTGCTGTACAGGTTTAAGAAGATTATTTTTGTATTACATTTGTTTTCATGGTTCTGATGTGTTATTGGTTCAGAGTATGGAAGCTGAGAAAAGAGCAGATGCGGTAAATAGCATGGTGTATGAAGCGAGTACAAGGCTAAAGGACCCCGTGCATGGCTGTGCAGCACAAGTTCAGCAACTACAGAAGCAAATCGGGGAGCTGAAGTCCCAGTTGGCAGCCTCACAAGAAGAGGTAGTAAAGACAAGTTTGGAGAGGGATGAGCTTCTATCCATCCTCATAGGTGGGTATCATAACGATGGAGACCATGTTTTCTGTGAGGTACAAACAAATGATAGTTTGATTGTGGATGATGTGGAGAAACTATGGAAACCACTTTGGGAGGCATAAATTATGTTAGATAATTAAGGTTTACATATAATAAATTAGTTATTAAGTTAGTTAGTTGGGTGGGAAGTTATTTCTGAAGCATAATAGCTTTACAAGTTGATCTTTTTGCTGTAACGATGTAACCATTTGTGTGAAAATTGGTATCAGAGCTTGGGTCATGGGTTTGTACCCATCACTTGCATTGGGGGGGATTGTGGCAAGGTTTGAACCCTTTGTATCCTTGTGTTATGCAGTGTAGTGCTTTGGTTCGTGACATGGATTAACCACCTCTCGTGGATTCATTAACTATGGTAGTTGTATTGGGCATTAATAGGTTGATCTTTTGGTGCAACAACAATTTTCTGTGCAACATAATTTTCCAAGAGAAATCCAACTGTTTGGGAATCATATCTCATCCTTTGAATGATCTCCATAGTATTAAAATTAAAATTCTTAAGAATAACAATAATTAGAATCAAGGTCCATCCATCAAAAATAACCTTAACCATTGGGTCCAGACTAAGCATTATTCTCGTTAATCCTTAATTTATCTATTCTGATGGTCTGATCTTCAAAGATAATCTATTTAATTCTTCAGGGTTCATCCTCATAGTTCTAACTCTACCACTATAAATAGGAAAACCAAACATTAGAATTAGCATCCATTGCTCTATTACCTTCCCTATAAATGTACCAAAGTTTAAGCTGGTTAAAAACTTCAATCATCCTTTTAGAGTCATCCAACAAATTTTTGATCATCCATAGGGCTTCAACAACACCCTTAAGAATGTCAATAATCAGTTTAGAGCCACCTTCTATAGTAACTTTATTAAATTATCTTTCCTTAACCCTCTTTAGACCCCACCAGGTCTAGTAAATTCTTTCACCTCGTTGCTAGCACCAGTTCCGAAGTATTTAGTGTACCCCTTAATGAAGATACTGTAGTGTAGGAAAATGAATACCCTTGCATTTTCAAATTTTTTTGGGCTTGCCTTGCTCTATGTATCCTTATCTATGTCTCAATTGCTCCTATTTTTCATCCACAAGCCTAATAAATTATATCTTTTTATGGCTAATCCCAACAAACACCAAAGGATAAATGATAATTTAATGATTTTGGCTATGTATTGTTGATTTTTGGAAAAGACTAAAATGCTACCTAGGCATCTTTGTCCTCCAAAGGTCTTGGGGCCCTGATTTTAAAGGAACCTTAAAAGGCCACCTCAAGTTTCTAGCCTCAGGACTAAGACACCACCTAGGGCATCTTTATCCCCCTCAAGTTATTTTTGGGGTTTAATTTCAAATCTTGGTGGGATTTAGCCTCCTTTAATTAATAAAATTCATATGTCAACTTGGTGTGGTGTAATTTTAGGATATTAAGCATGTATAAGTATAAATACAAGGTTCTTTGACTCATTTTTGATCTAAGAAATTTATGAGATCATCCTAGCAACTTGAGTATTCATACATTATAGCAATTTTGTGATCAAGAGAGAATTCAAGAGAAATTCATCAAGAATTTGGGGTCATCATCAAGATTGAAGCATCATATCAAAGATATTCTTACATCATGTATTTTTTTGAGCTAAAATTTTTGATGTAGGGTTTTGATTCAAGCAAGCAATTCAATTCAAGATCTATTAAGCATTACTTCAATTAAAGATCTACATTCAAGCTAGCCACTTCACACAAGTTTGCAGATTTCATAATAGGGGTTTGGTGAGTTGCAACATAGAACTTTGTTCATTCATAATTTCGCTCCATTATTTCATTTCATTCTAAGGTTTAATTACCAATAAGGGGTTTGACCAAGGAAAAACCCCATTTACTAGGAATCAACAAGTTTTTCCTCTCTTGCATGTTTATGTTTGCATATTTAGGATGAAGACTTGAAGATCATTTTCAAAGTTGCATTGCAAAGTTGTCATCTTCACAGAAACTCACCTACAAGCTAGATCTGGAAGTTTCAGGACTTGAAATATGAGAAGAAGGAAGTGCAAACATTGTGCCTCAGGATCACATTTAGAGATTTCAGAAATTCAAGATAGGACTAAGTCGGTAGTAAGGGCATCATATTCCTCCCAAGGTTGTTTTACAAAGATTCTTTAATATTTTGTTCTGACATCTGAAGATTCCACATTTCCCCTGAAAAATAGTAGCGGGACCAAGACAATAGTAAGGGCGTCTTTGTCCTCCCTAGCATAATTTGATAGCTTTTTGGTATTTATAGAATCCTCATTACATTTCCATACTTCCCAATTACATATATCCTAAATTTTTATTACTTATTTTTTTCATTTGCACTCATCATTTGGCTTGCATTACTATGTTTTGTGATTTGAATTTTAAGTTGTGTTTTCTATGCTCTTGCTTGGTGGTGAACCCTTCAAAGCCTAAAGATCCCCCCTAGGTCTTCCTTGTTGAGAATTAACTCAAATTTGTGTTGATAGTCAATCCAATTTGGGATCTAAGGAATATTTGAATGATAATAGGAGAAAAGTAGTGTTACATGACCTAGTCCATAAAGTACCCATTTTCTGATTAATCATTTGGTGAACCCGACATGAAAAAGCATCTTTGGTGACTGGTACACATCATTTTTACCTCTCAAAAATATGGTTTTTGATTATATGTATGGTTATAATTTAGATATGTACCCCATATTGCTCATATTTGAATGGAAAATGGAGAATTAGTGATCTCCATTTAGAAGATTCAAATTTTCTATGTTTCATTTTGGTGAACCTGATGTGAAATATCCTATTTTCATATGTGATTCACTAATGGGAGGTGACTTAGGAAGCTCACTAATTAAAGGAGCTCAAATTTTTGTCATCATAGCCTCAATAGGTTTGTGCTTATTTGCATTATCTCTTAGTGAAGAGGAGTCGAATACCATTTCATTATCTTCATCTAAGGAATCCCCATTACATGTCTCAATTTTCAGGTTTTCTTGAACCATGATATCCTCCCTAAGAGGAGAGTTTTTAGGAGAACTACAAACTAAATGTTCATGAAATTCAAAGTTTGGTTGTTCTAAAATGACTTCATCCTAGGTAGGGGAATGATCAATGGTTGAATTGTCTTGTTCATCAATGATGTTATTGTCTTATTCCATAAATTTCTCATGACTTTCATTGGTTGAGTTTTCTAACATCAAAGTATCTTATTCACAACTAGGAGAGATACTAGGAGAAGAAAAAGTTTGATTTTTTATGATCATTTATGATTTCATTTATTTGTTTCTTAATGTATTCCAAAATAGGATAGGTAGGGGAAGGATCATAAAGATGGTTGTTATAGATCTTAAATATTTGATCATCTAACACCAATATATCCTCATCATTTACAATCTCATCTTCCACTAAATCATTCTCACAAGAAAGAGAGAAATGGAGATTAGTTAAGGTAATGTTTAGAAATGTGTCTATGATTTCATTCTCTTGTGCTATAATATCTTCCCAAAGGGCACGAGAAGAAGGGCAAGCAAGACTTTCATGATTCTCAATGATTATATTTTATTTCAGCAAGATACCTTCATCACTAAATGGAGATATATTAGGAGAAGAACAAATATGATTGTCATGAATTTCCATGACTTTATCGTCTTCTATCACATCATTCCCACAAATAGGATAGATAAGAGGGGGTGTAGGTTTAAGGAAAGAATCACTATTTTCACTCTTTTGTACTAAGAGACTCTCATAACTAGGAAATGCATTGAATGAATGACTAACATGATTATTGACTAACTTTTTATTTGCAAACTTGGAAAAGACTGATACCAACATTTGTGAAAAGTAATCTATGCAAACTCAAAATTCAATATAAAGGCCTAAAATGAAATATGTAGATGCAATTTTTAGATTTCAAACAATGTAATTTATTGATTGCACTATGCAATGAAATGTTGTGAATGCAAATTTGGAATGAAGAAATGCATGAAATGAACCACTTTAAGCTAGATTTAGTAAACTATATGGAGCATAAAGTAAACCAACTAAAATAGATAACCAATGGCAGTAAATAGAAGAAGATTAAAGTAGATTTAAACCTTGAAAACTACAACTTCAAGGTCAACAAGGAGTAAGATGCCAACAAGCGTGTTTTGGTTGTACTGATGAAATTTTGAGGTCCCAGAAAGTAGAATAGAAAGCAATCAACCTAGACAAGATTTTGAGGCAAAAAACCACAGAGGGACTAAGACACTAGGAAGGGATTTTTAGTCCCAGTAAAGGTTTTTCTTAGAACAATAGAAAAATTTGGATTGATGACAGTGTTTCCAAGTTGCCTACTCAGGGACCTAATGTTTAGAAACAAAAAAAGTGTTCAAATGGATGCAAGAAAAAGTAACTAATAACAAGAAATTGAATGCAAATTTGAATGCAATAACAATGTTCCTGTTGGTTATTTTTTAAGAACCAAAATGATCTCCAGAAGTACCTATGTTTTTTTTTCATTTCCAATTATCAGTATTTCTAAAGGGATTGGCCAATGAATGAATATAGGTTGCAAGAATTATATTCCTACTCTTTGGGCTCTATAAAACCCAGGAGGGTGATCCCATAATGTATACTCAGACACTTCACACAACTACAATCAAATACATTGCCAATAATAGATATCTCTCATAAAAGCATTCAATAATATGCATCAAATAAGTTGGCAGCTTATTAATCAATGTCATATATATTACTCATGAGACGATGGAACTTTAACACAAAACAACAATAGTAGTATCCACTTGAAATTTTATGATTTAAAAATTCATTAGCTAATGAATTAACACCAAAAAATGAACCACGTATACTCTGCATGAATCAATGCCTTTATTCCAAACCCAAAAATTCAATATCATTCTATGTGACTTGATAACAATTTAAACAATGGGTATGTGCAAGATTATCATGGAAAAAATAGGCCCTTCAGTGGCCAAAAATTCAAAAAAATTAGAGTTAGGTAACTTGATGTAAAAAATTGAATAAGTTATCTATATTATTTCAAAAGTATGTAAGAATATAATATGTATAAAATTGAATGTAGTTTCTAAACTACTAGGTTTATTTTAAAAAAAATCTATTTGGTGAAAAATTGAAATTTCAATGCAGTAGTACTTAAATTTCAAGGAAAAAATAAGAAGTAGGTTACTTTCGACCACCCTAACCACAATAAAATGGTAATATTTTTTTTTAAAATTTTAGATATAAGTAGAGCACTCATGTCCAAATGTGATGCATATTTTTTGTAATTTTTTTCCAAGTAATAATTAATTATGATTTTTTTATTACAAATTTTAAAAAATATAGAAACCATATGTCTAACCACCTTAACTTGGTCAAAAATTCATGAAATTCATTTTTTTTTTAATCCTATAGTATAAGAAGCATAGAATGTGACACATGTTTTGAATTCAAAAAATATGATATTGTTTGAAAGCTATAGATTTTTTTCAATTAGCCTATCAATCGGACTTTAGTCATAACTCAAATAGAAAATCAATAATAATTATTTATTAAATTCAAAGTAAAACATTATTTATATTGGTGGAAATCTGAGAATCTCCTTTAAAAACCTTTTTCATTTCATCAATTTTGGGTAAAAAAAAAGTCGTCAGCCACATCACCTACACATATCCAAAATATTGCCACTTTTTGGCCCATCATGATTCTGCACATACTTCAATCGCACCTATAACCTCAAGAAACCTTGCATTACAATATTTCTCTATGACATTCATGATTATTACTACTTATAACCATCCTACCACCCAATTCTTATAAGTTATTAATCTCACCCAATCATTAAATCAATAAGAAAGCATGAAACTAAACATCTACCATGAAATGATAGAGACAAATGAAAGAAATCCTAGATTGCTTTCACTCATAACCTATAGAATGCATACAAGGAGAGACAATAGCCATGAAACTGATATTACTTTGTATTATCAATGCTATATTTCTATCAAACTTACATGCATGAATATGAACTCCAAAAGAAACTTAAAAAAAGAACTCTAAAACTTGCTTCATATTGTCTTGAAAAATTCATAGTGTTAACTCAAGATTTTCAATTAACTCCTACTTCTAGCCCTGAATTTCTTCTTATAGAGATGAAGGAGCAAAACAAGCTTCAGGCCAAAAATCACACATGTCAAGATTTCATTGGACCACTGCAACAATATTATATTTTCAATTACATTCAAGTCTTCAGGTGAAGCAAATAAACATGAGGAAAAATCCAACTCAACTCATTATAGAAAATTGGTCCCACCTCAAGACATCATTAGCTTGTTACAACAGTTTCAAGATATTCTCCATGCACTCAAAAAATCCAACTGTAGGAAAGCCAAAACAACAAAATTTAGGAAGCAAGACAAGGAAATCAGACAAAAGTCAAAATTCACCTATCCACATTAGCAACATGTGCTATCCATTTCAAAATGAGGAGACAATAATGTTTTACCATGTTTTATCAAAAGCCTAATTTGTACTATATTCAAGCTAGTATTATTCTTCTCCCATCCATTATTCATCTTATTCACTAATCCCTACATAGATTCATTCTATGTATTTCTCCAACCAAGTATTATATTCCTCCTCAGTGGGCCATTTTACATTCAAAAAATCTTGCACTTTAGTAATATACTAAAGAATATCTAGAATAATTTAAAATCTTGGCCTTTTTAACAAATATGTCCATCTTTGTTTCAATTTCTACCATTGTGTTAATATTTGAATTGAGCAAGATGTAGTCGGTGATAGTTAAGGCCATCATAGTTGTTGCAAGCATTCCTCCCAAATCTTTGTTGCAAGCATTCCTCCCAAATCTTTCTTCCAGGTGTCAAATGGATGTAATTTACCCTTTCAACTTAATATTTGAGGCATGCTATGTTCCTCCATCTCTTTTAATATATTCAACTTACTTTGGAGTTGTCTACCTATATTTCCATAGGAAGTAGTCATCTCATCTATTGATTCAATGACTTGAAAAATGTTAGGAATATTTGTAGGTGCCTCGGGGTCTTCGTTCATTTTGGGCATCATTTCTTTCAGAGCATTTACCCTAGTAATCCAATTATTCCACTCATTCCTAAAGGCCTCTTGTACTTGCAGATACTTTGTATTTTCCTCATGAATATTCTTATAAGTGGCCCAAACATCATTGGCCTTATGGACCAAATTGGTCACCCTATGCTTCAGTACATCGTCAAAAATTTCATTTGCCACCTCGACTATTTCAATTTTGGTCTGCTTGACATTTTCCTTCTTTGTAGTCAACTTACCTTTTAGATCATCAATTCTCAAGGCCAAGGTCTCCCTATCCTATGTAGACAAATCAATTGAAGAAGAGGATGGCTGAGTTATTGTCTTTTGAGTAGCCTGAATAGTGGCTCTCGTCTTATTTAACTCATCCAGGGCCTTATTGTATTCCTTAAACAAAGAGTCATATTTTTTCTGAGAAATATGTGCAATATCCACACTAAGCATCACAACATGGATAGTTAACTCAGCTTCCTATATAGGGGTTATTTTAGTAGCTCTTTTGACCACTAAAGAACCAATAACTTCTTCAATAGGTCTAGCAACATCATGTTTTCCAGTATTAGGTGCCATAGACCACATTGCAAGAGTATACAACTTTGGACTATATCCAGAACCAAACACTTTATCCCCAAATTGATCTTTAGATATTAAAGCTTGAGGGTATCTTCTCACTACATCATATTCTATGTTAACATTGATAGTTCATCCTGGAAATAACATGATTCCACTATCCTTGAAAAAATTTCTAGCCTCAGTGGGATTAATAGCTGCAATTTCAGCCCTAATTTTCTCTTCCTCTGCTTTCTCAGCTTCCTCCTAATGAGAAGGTTCAACATTAGCTTGGGTTGATTCAAGTCTCTCCTTTATCTCCTTAATCCTAGTTGAATCATAAACTCCTTAAATTCCTTGGTCTACACAAATTTATCATCATCTAGAAATTCATCACTTCCTAATTCTGGGATCATCATCACTTTCTATGTCATATTGTCATTTGACAATTCTATTAGAGGGGACATCTGAATTATGAGTTTCATCAATATGAGGAGGAGGAAATTTCTACTCTACCTCCTCATTCCCTAACAAATTTTCTTCCATTTGTTCCTCCTTTACTTGCTAAACCTCTATAGGTTGCTCTAGGATATCCATAGCATGTTGTTGTCGTTGCTACTCTAGGAGAAGTTGTGCCTTATTAGAAAAGTCAATTACCTTTACCTTAAAATCACCAGACTGATAATCCCTTAGCATAGTGAAGGCTCTTTCTAGGGGGTTTACAATTACATTTTATGGAATTATGTATAAAAATAATTCATTTTAATGATACTTTCCTCAATGTTCATTATAGCTATCCATTCCTTCTTTCTTGTCATTACAACCTCATCACTTATCAAATTTCTCAAAACATCATCTTTATCTAAGAGTTCATGACGTATGATGCCAAAACATTTTTTTCTTTTTCTTCCTTGCACAAACTCCTTTGGATCAAAAACTCTAATCTCATAAACAGACAGTTTAAGATTATTTACCATGATGCCAAACTTTTCATACCCCTTAGGGGAAATGACTGTGAAGTAAGCAAAAGCACATTGGGGATTTACCGCAGTACCTTTCCTGGGCTTTCTAAACATCTCATAATTGATGATATCAATTTGCCACATGACCTCCATAAAAGCCAACTTGTTTGAGACATACATGGGTAAACAATGAGGTGTCACTTTAGCTCCATGGGCTTTGATCAAAGTATATTTAGATTGTAAGAACTAATCTGCCCAGTTATGTGTGGCTATTGATCCTAGTATATCTTTTGGGTGGATGATACTTTTGATCTCTAGAGAAAACCTAAATATAGGTGCCACACCTAATGTTTCTAAGGTACCATATCGAATGTATTAGAAAACAAGATATAATTGGAATTGGAGCACTCCTGATCCCAAATGTATGTCCACATCTATACTAGTAGAACATTAATTTCACTGTCCCTAATTTTCAAATCCAATTTTTTTTTCCATTCATAATTACCCTCCCATAAGAGCATATGGATCAACAAAGAGTAATGGGGGAAATATAAGGGAGTACCTCCTTTTCAGATTGAGGAAATCCTCATGCATTCGTTCAGCAACAAAATTGGCATAACCAAAACTAGTATTTTGATTATGGCCTTGTATATCCACCACCATCATCAAAAAATTAGGGGCTATCCTAACCTCAAATTCCTAAGCCAATAGTTGGTTTAAGCAATAATAAGTGTTCTTGAAGTAATCTCTAAACTTTAAGCAATAATAAGTGTCCTTAGCATTGAATTTCTCCTTCCTCCTTATGTTTCGCACAAGTAATCTTTCTTTGTATGCATATGTCCTCTTCTCATACTTAACATACAACTCAACACGCCTAAACTTTAAATTATAATTGAGATTTAACCCAAATACATCTATCATCTTATCTTTTGTTACCTCCAAAATTATATCATCATTTTCACTTTTGATTATCCTGTCCATAGGGTTATAGTGCCCAAACAGTTCCATCATTAAGTCCACTTCTACAAACACATCTAGGACCACCAACTTTCTAAGATTCATCCTCCATAAATAACATGCAGTCTTTCTAGAATGCCACCTATTGAAAGCATATTAGAACAATTTCCATTCACTCTAAGGTTGGGATTTTTCACCAATTTCTCTAACACTATCAATCAACCTAGTAGTCATGGCAACCTGAACTATGGGTCATTTACCAATTCGTGACCCTGCTTCCTCTATTTCCCTAGAGGCCTCTTGCATAATTTTTTTTGTTTCTTTCTTTACACTTTTGGACCTAGTGGACATTGTAGGAGTACTTGGTGAAGGGTTGAACACTACCAATGGCTTAGTATTAACCTCAGCTGAAACATCCCAAGTTTTAAGTCATTTAACTTTCTTCTGATTTGGTTTCCTCTCTGGCCTAATACGTGATTCACTAGGCTCCAGATCACTCATGTTTGCAATATAATAGAACTAGGGTTTACAATTTCTTATAGTCAAAAGAAACCCTTCACAATTATGAGAGCACAAAGCACTACTATTGAACATGACACTTTCCTCAAAATATATCTAGTGCTTAATCACCAAATTGAAGCTATTAGTAGTGAAAAAATAGATAATTCCCCAATTTCTTATTATCTCTCTAAGGTATTCACCTTAATACTTCAGCTAGAAGGAGATATCAGTTTTTCTTACCTAGGTGAATGCTATGCCACATTTTTTATTGGTAATTTTTTCCCTCACAATTTCTTCAACTCCTAGTATCCCTTCTTCTAGCTAATGAGTCAAAGTGCACAATCAAATAGGTATCTACTTTCTTTTATGACCAAGAGAGAGGCATGCCACCATTAATTCTTGATAGAAAGTTCGCGTGAGAAAACTGATAATTAGTTGTTCAAGTTTAAACCCTGATCATTGATCGTTTAGCTTTAAAACTGCATCAATGGTTATCAGTTCATCTCACCACCTTCCTATTTTCTTTATGCAAGGTGCTTAGGATTCTGCCACATTTCCTTTTCATGTAGCATTTGTTGCTTATCACTGATATACTTCATCCTTGTCCAGCTCCATCAATGATGCAAATGTTTTATGCGATGAAATATTAGCCCTTGGATTTGCATCCTATCCATTGAACATGTTCATTTCCATCACTCCTTGCTAATCCAATCTTCACACCTAGGCTCCTATTAGTGACAAGGAGTATAATGAAGGCATCAGATCTAGACAAGTACACCTGCATGAAAATCAATGGCACAAAAGGCATCATAGATAAGATGTATTTAGATTAGCCAAATAAACTTTTAAATAAGGAATTCTATCACTCATCACCAATCAAGGTTGAAGGCTTTATAATGGATCAACAATGAGCAATATAAAACATTGGGTCATCACTCATTGCTAAATCTCCTCATATGGTTTGCAAGCAATTAGCGATGAGAGATCATCATAGTGCCATTACATATCACATATCGCTAATATAGAAATTAACACTAAAAATAAATCCGCAAGATGTGATACAACAAAAACCCATCCCATCACTCATTGCTGATTTGAAATTATCATTTCATAGAATATCTATGATAGGCGATAAAAATAATATCATAAGGCTAGAGGGAATTTCTTATCGCTATTACTAGATTGAAGGATCAAAAGCTATCACCAATTTGGAACATACACTTCAAAAGTAATCAACATTGAATGAAAAAGATAAAGGCTAATAGAACTTAAGTAAAAATATTTAGGAATACGATTATAAGTTGTTTTAATGGAGGGGACCGTCTAGGATGATACGATAGAAAGTAGTCAAAAACACCTAAGCCATTATAATGCAAAATATGTAAAGGCTAAACAGGCCTTTAACTTAACCTTATAAAAATTAAAATTCTTGGACTTAGGATTGGGGAACCATTTACTAGATGATAATTATAGACACAATAAGTTTTAAGATGACCAACAACAAGCAATAAGAAGTCAACAAAAAAATAGAACATTACAAGAATTTATGAAAGACAAATCATAAACCCTCATATATTATTCCTACATCTAAATGTGACAGGGGTTTAAGATGAAACATGATTTTTTTTCAGGTTCCATCAGTGGCTTCGACTGGGGACATATGCCTCTTCTAGGCATAGCAAGATCCTTAAATTCTTAGGTTGCAATAGACCAAAATTTGGATAAAAACAAGAGGACCCAAACCAAGGAGCTACCTGTACTAGGTAGCAAGACCAAAGCAGACACAATAAAAGCAAACACACCTATATACAAAATATACAAAACCAAAATGTACATGGAAAATAACATATTTAGGAGAAGTATGGCTTTAAGAACTATCCATGTATTGGTAGTTCAAAAAGTTTTCTTATTAAGCTCTAAAGGAAATATGAATCTTCCCCATGAATGTTGACTATCAAATAAGGGCCAGTCCATAATGCTTCAAAATTTTCTTGCTTGCCCTTATCCTGAGCTCTTGCATTCCAGGCTAATACCATAATCTCCACTTCAAACTTTCTTGGAGAAGCCCTCTTGTCATATAGATACTTAACTTGAAATTTCATCTTCATGTTCTTAACTTGATCTTCCCTCTTGGTCTCATCTAATTGAACCAAATTATTTATTTTTTGTTGCATATCATCACAAATTTCTTCATCATATTCTTGCACAAACTTATACATATTTAGTAGGTTATTAGGTGGAAATCTAGAATATAGACCATACACTAAGCCAAATGGTGAATAACCAGTATCCTTTTTCACAGTCACTCTATCTACCTAGAGTGTTAATTTTATCTTTGAGTCCCAAGCCTTTTTTTTTTCCATAGCTCTCTTGATTATCTTCATCAAGCTCTTATTGCTAGATTCAACTTGACCATTTCCTTGAGGATGGTAAGGAGAAGAGTAAGATACTTTTATACCATGTCTTTCACAAAATTACTTGAATTCATTTGACTTGAAACACATAGCATTATCTAAGATAATCCTCTCAGGGACTCCAAATTTGTTAAGAATATTATTTAATAGAAAATAAACTGCCACCTTACTTATTGCCTTCTTTGTGGGTATTGCTTCCACCCATTTTGTAAAATAGTCAATGGCAACAAGAATCCATGAGTGGCCTCCACTAGATTTCTCTAGTATTTCTCTGATGAAATCAATTCCCCATTTTTGAAAAGGGGCTTCAACTATTATAGGCATGAGTGGTAAATTTCTAGAGAATTTCAACTTTCCTGAGAACCATTGACAAGCATCACAAGTTTTAACAAACTTATGAGCATCCTTAAAAATAGTATGCCACTAGAATTCAACACTTAAAATCTTGTGTGAAGTGGTCTTTGCCATGTAATTACCACCACACACCCCATTGTGCATTTCTTACAAAATTTCCAATGCCTTCTTTCCATCTACACACATAAGAAGTACACCATCCAAGCTTCTCCACCATAACTCATTGGCAATAATCACATACTTGATGGCATGCAATTTCAGTGTTCTTTTATCATTGTCATCCATGTTAGTAGGGAATTACAAGGTTTGTAAATACTGAATAATTCTTCTATACCATCCACATGTTTCCATATCATAAAGAAGTGCAATATCAATCACTTCAATCTAATTAACGTGATTAGCAAGTCCAAATTAACCTCTACCATTAAGTTGGATAGGCCCTATCCCCTTACCAATTTGGTAATATGAACATCAATGTTAAACTCTTGGATCTTGTTGATCCATCTACACCTTCTACTTATTGTCTCTTGTTGAGTAAAAATATCTTTCACAACAACACTTGGTACAAAAGCTATGACAGTAGCCCCTTGTAGGGTATGTGCACAATCATGATGGACCAAAAAGTGGCGATATGATGGGTATGTGTAGGGTATGTGGTTGATGACTTTTTTTTTACCCAAAATTGATGAAATGAAAGGGTTTTTAAAGGAGATTCTTAGCTTTCCACCAATTTACATTATTGTTTACTTTGAATTTAACAAATAATTATTATTCATTTACTTTTTGAATTATGACTAAAGTCCTGATTCATAGGTTGATTGAAAAACATCTATAGCTTTCAAACGGTATCACATTTTTTGAATCCAAAACGCGTGTCACATTCTATGCTTCACATACTATAAGATTAAAAAAAATTCAATTTCATGAAGTTTTGACCAAGTTAAGGTGGTCAGACACACGAGTTTTATATTTTTTTAAAATTGAAATAAAAAATTCATAATTAATTATTTACTTGGTAAAAAATTATAAAAAAATATGCATCACATTGGAACATGAGTCCTCTACTTATATCTAAAATATTATAAAAAAAAATATTATCATTTTATTGTGGTTAGGGTGGTTAGACAGACACCTTCTTCTTATTTTTCCCCTGAAATTTAAGTACTACTGCATTGAAATTTCAAATTTTCACCAAAAAGATTAAAAAAAAAAAAACTTAGTATTTTAGAAACTACATTCAATTTGCTAAAAATTATATTCTTACATATTTTTGAAATAATATAGATAACATATTCAAATTTTTACATGAAGTTTCCCAACTTTGATTTTTCTGAATTTTTCGCCACTTAAGGGCCTATTTTTTCCATGGTGATCCTGCACATACCTTGTAAGTAAGTTCTAAAATTCTTTATAGCCTTTACCAAAGCATATGCATGTTTCTCAATAGTGTCCTATTTCATTTATGTAGCTTGCAAGGATTTTCTAAAAAATGCAATTGGTTGTTCAAAACCTTCCTCATTTCTCTATAGTAAGACAACAACAATGGTATGAAAAGAGGCAAAAGAGAAAATTTTCTTTGGTTTAGAAAAATTGGGAGGCTTCAAAACTAGAGCCTATTTAATAACTTGCTTTATTTTCTTGAAAGCCTGACTAGGCTCTTCACTTCAAAGCACCTTTTCACCTGTCTTCAACATTTTGGAAACAAGTCTTGTGATTTCTAAAAAGTTGGTCACAAACCTTCTCAAAAAAATTATTTGTCCAAAAAATGATTGAATGCCCTTGAAATTTTAGGTTGAGGGATCTTGTCAATGGCTTCCACTCTTTCAGGGTCTATTCTTACTCCTTCCTTGGACACAATGTGGCCTAACAACTTTCCCTTAGTAACCCTAAAGGCACATTTCTTTATGTATACACCTAAAAATGGTCTAGATAATCTAATTAATTAAATACAATTTATTTGATTAATTAACCCTTCTATTTTCATCTACTTATAAATAAATAGAAATATTTATTTATATAGTTCACATTTAATTCTTCTATCTTTATCATATTATTTCATCTTAATTAAATAAAAAAATAACATACTTTGTTTTATTTAATTATTATTATCGAATTCTTCCATAATTATATATATATTTTTATTTTAATCACATCATCCTATCTTAAATTAAATAAAAAAAATCAAATACCTTATTTTATTTAATTATCTATTTTCTCCCATCTTAAATTAAATAAACAAATTCAAATACCTTATTTTATTTAATTATCTATTTTCTCCCATCTTAAATTAAATTAAAAAATTCAAATACCTTGTTTTATTTAATTATCTATTTTCTTTCATCTAAATTAAATAAACAAGTTCATGTACTTTATTTTATTTAATTACCACATTTCTTCCATGTTTATTTAATAAACAAATTTCTATAGTTTTTTTTATTAAATTTAATATCCTCTTTTGCTAATTTGAATAAATCCAAATATTCAAATGAAAGCATATTTCTAAGCTATTTCCTCTTTTCACTCATCATATCCACGAACAAAATTAGATATTTTATATCTAATTAATTCAGCTCAACCTTCATAGATAAATTTGGAGACAAATTACAGAAAAATTGGAAATCAATTTGGCTATCTTCTTCCATTAATTCTTCCTATCCTCTGGTAGAATGTTTTTATGGGGAGGAACAAACATCCATATTCTTCTTAGGATTCTTCATCCTTCATCATTGAATCTTTCAAATCAAATCCAAACCTTACTTGCTGCCACATCACAAATATGATGCCAAGAATCTATAAATACAACCTCTTTCTACAGGAAATGGATCCGAAGTTTATGAAATAATACTTTATAGAGATTATATTAGATCATTCAAGTAATTAAGCAATAGTAATTAGCAAATCATTTTAGAATAGTAATAGAAATCATGGTTTTCCATTTAGATGCATCCTAGTTATGGTAGTTTCTTTTATCAGTTTCATGTCAATTTCATCTACAATAGCATCCATCTTATCATTTAAGAATATCATATAGGATTAGTTTCCTAAATATTCATAACATCTCATTCTCTAGATTGGCATTTTAATAGTCATAGTGCTTAACAATCTGAGAGCCCTATGATTTGATAAATCTTTGGAGATAGGGAACAATAAGATGCTTTCGATAGATTTTTGGCTTTAGTAGTTTAATTATTGTTTAAATCTATTGATATAATGTCTTATTAGGCATTTTTTTCTTTCATATTACATATATTTTACTCACACATAAATTGGCGGCCACTGTGGGGCCTAAGAACCCCATTTTTAACATCTTTTCTTGAAAAGTGTGTCCACGGTTTCTTTGATGTGTTGTATTTTAGCGTCATCGAAAGTTCTTACAATGCTTATGACTTCCAGATCAGCACATCCAATTACTGTTCCAACACATCCAGAGGATATTCCAGCACATTTGAAGACTATTCTAGCACATCCAATATCAGTTTCACCATAGTCAGGGGGTTTTTCTGCAATGCACCTATCTTTTCTTTTAGCACATTTACTAAATTTTTTGGTGCATAGAACTATTATTTTAGTGCATATAAATATTGTTTTAGCGCATCTAATGTCTGTTATGATGCACCTGACTATTTTTGTAGAAGTTTAAAAATTCCCAGAATTAATCCTTGTTTTCTGCCCTATAGGCACAAAATTCACTGGTCAAAGACAGTTGCTAGAAAACACTTACGCCAGTCAAAGAAAAAATATCATGAACTACTAATGGTTTTTGTAGGGTTTCAAGTTTATTTCATTGTTTTTCCTTTGGTAAAGATAGTGAATCTAGATTAATTAAAGATTTAGTTTGAACCCCCATGTCCACTATGTTTTGAAAGCAATAGGTTTATGCTCTCCCCTTAATTGGGTGATCAGAATGCTAGACTTGCTTTCCTACTTTATTAACACCTTTATAAGGCCTACTATAGTGGGAAAAAGTACTCAACCTATGGGAACGAACTAAGTGGGAACAACCAAAGTCAAGTTTTCCAACCCACTCTAAACAAAAGTGAATCTAGGAAAACCCACATTCAACAACAGTGTGTGAGATAACCATCCCCAAAACCTTTGTTCTAAAGGTTGGGAGGTCTCTTGAGGGAGTTTATTTGTGTTGCACTGAAAAAAAAACCCTTCCTATGAACTTTAGTGTAGAATTCAATTGTGTTAGTTTTTAAACACTTTTTATATCATAGTTTAAGGGGAGGGAAGAATCTACCCCCAAGATACTCACCATATAACTATTAGAGACCTTGGCCAAAAGTGGGATTTGACTTTGGTTAAGACTCGGGAAAGGAAAAACTATAGGGGGTAACAAGGTTGTGTGAGCTGACATAGTTGCAAGCTGTGGGATGTGATATTCTTAGTGACCCTTGAGATTAGAAGATTGTTTGAACTATATTTCCTTGTGTTAAACCCATGGAAATTGAAAGAATCAAACTTGATTCTAGATTACACACTCTTTGTTTAATATGTAGTTTTGAAACCAATGTTTAGAAATTTTTTGTTGCGTGTGTAAAGTCATTTCTAAATGTATCATCCAATTAGATCATCAAATTTCAATATTTACAACCAAAATGCCCCTCCAAAATCTTCATTGGTTAGAAAATTACACCCTAGAATCAATCTTTTTACTAAGAAAAAGTAGAACAAATAGATAGAACTATGAAAATACTGACCACTTCAAGATTAGTGCAACCAATCTCTATTTTAGCACATGTACCCAGTCTATTAGTGCATCTTCCTTATTTAAACAGTGCATTAAAACTTTGTTTCAATGCATTTTTCTTGTTTTACAATGCATATAACCAGTTTGTTAGTGCATTTACCCATTATTTTAGTGCAACCAACTTCTATTATAGTGCATATACCAAGTTTGTTAGTGCATACACCCAATTTTTCAGCGCATATAGCCTATTTACAGTGCATGCACCCAGTTTGTTAGCGTATTCAATCAGTTTACCAGTACATTCACACTCTACTTTAGTGCATCTGAGGTCTATTATAGCGCATCCACATAATCAAAAACCAAAGAGCTATTTTTACCTCCTATCAGATAGTTGACATCATAATTTAGATCTTTATCATAACAAAAATCATTTTCTCAGTCAAAGCAATGTCTTAAACTTGGGAAAATAGGACCTTACAAGCCAAACTCTTCCAAATTAAACCAAGATCTTACACTTTTAAATTTCCTTATCATCAAAAACAACTTTTGATTATTAAGTTAGGTTTCATTATCAGGATCAGTCATCCTACAATCACTAAATGAAATGGTATAAAAAGAAAAGAAAAATATAACTTAGTCTCATCAATAGAATTTATCATTCTATTTGACTTAGTTATTATCCTTGGCACTACTTAACAAAAAGATCAAATTTTAGTGAAAACCCTAACACATGTATGCCCATTTTAACAAGGTTACAAAGATAGAAACTCAGAAAAATAGATTGAATCTCTAAATATCATGGTTGAAGAAAATCCATTTCATAAATTTCATCAATCCGAACCTAAGGAAATAACTTATGAGGACATCCAAACTGCACAACAAGATCCCAACTTCCACCAATTCATGGAAAAAGTTTTTGAAAAGGATGGAGAAAAATAACTTTTAATGCTAGTTGAACTAGGTGAAAAACTTCCAGAGGACTTTGATGTTAATTGACTAAAAGAAGCACCTATAAGATTTGAAATTGAACCACAAAACACATATCAAGTGATTCCTGTAACACATCAAATGCAAAACTTGCAACAACAAAATCAAGATATACAAAAAGGGACCACCAGAAGGTACTCATTATAGGACATTTGTCCCTATCCTTTTGATCCAACTGTCGACATGATACTATTTCCTAGACATTGTGAATTCCCAAAATATGACAAATACAATGGTAAAACTGATCCAATAAATCATGTGAGGGAATTTAGAACCATGAGTTTAGAATTTTCACAAGAGGAAACTTATTTGATGAGGTTTTTTCCAAGAATCTTAGGAGGTCAATGTATGAAATGGTTGTCTAAACTATAACCAGGAATTCAATCTTTTCAGGAACTAGTCAACAAGTTTATCTCACAATACTCCTATAATATTCAACATGAGATAGCCATAAAGGATCTTTACAATACAAAAAAAAAGAAAGGTGAAACATTCCTCTCATTTCTAAAATGATGGCAAAGGTTGTTTTCTAGGTATCCTCATTCCATACCTGAAGAGGAAAATATGGAACTATTCATTGAAAACCTAACTGATGAGATGAGCTATAGGATTGAACTACAATGCCCACCTACATTTAAGAAAGTGATTGAAAATGGGCTCAAGATCAAAGAAGCCTTGGTCAAGAGAGGGGTAATACAAATCTACAATGAAGGATCAAATAATACAAACTCCTTGAATCACTATAATAACAATGATAAAAAAAAGTTTTGGCAAAAGAATAGAAACACTCGTAACAATGATGTTGTAAATGAAACACAAAATGTGAAACCGGTATTGAATTTGGTAGGAACTACTACAAAGACCAATCAAAATAATGACCAAAACATCACTCAAAGTGTCCATAAAAACAAAAATATAAACAATGGTGAATCTAAACCACAATCATATCAAAAACCATCAAACTGAAGATTTGTTAGGATAGACACTAGAATCAACAATGAGAGAACTTCTTACACATAGACTTATCACATTACCTAAAGAAAGAAATTGCGAACCAAGATTAAAGCCATCTGGTGGAATGATATAGACTATTTTGAATTTTCATAAAAACTAATGAGGGCACAACCTGAGACACAGAAAATAACCCACAAACAAGAGAATAATTTTATTATTCAGAAAATGGAGCTTCTTACATGCAGAGGATCTCAAATCTCCAAGTTCTACAACACATGCAAGTTACAGAAAGCTACAGAATCACCCTTTCGCAATATGCGAGTTTGTCCCAAAAAGTTACCCAAAAATTAGAAACCCGCCCATAAATAGAGCTCCCCTTTAGTTTGGAGCCAAAACAACATTCAAATTTTGAATTTAGGTAGTTTGGCACCGAAAATTTACAAATTAAAGTTCAAATTTCAAAAGAACATTTGCAAATGTATGTTCTAGAAAGTGTGCCAACTTCCTGGGGCCATAACTTTTGATCCGAGACTCTGATTTGCGAACCGTTTGAACTGTTGGAAAGGTCTCAAAGTCAACAACGTGCTTGAAATCTGCTACACTGATTTGAGCAAGTTTCGAGGCTGATCCAGGAAATCTAAGTGCCTCAAATCTAACTTGAAAGATTTTTAGGTGCAAATCTAGGCAACTAAAACTGTAATATCTTTCAACCCAGGAATAGAAAATAAAAACCATAAATTGGGAATTTCATTATGATGAAAAAGGTATCCAAAAATGTAAAAAAATGTAAAAACTAAGAAACTTGAAATTTAACTATTTTTGGGTGATGCAAGATTGCCCTTACACCATTGGATGCTCCTGCATCAGACACCTAGGGTAATTTTAGAAGTGACCCCGTCATGTCTCAGATGATGGAGGAAAACCAAAATTGTCAACCTCTACCTTAGGCAACCAGGATGAATCTTCAACAAGCCTTCCTTTCCATTTAACCAAATATTCTTCATACTGCCTGTTCCTCGTACTCCTTCCCACATGACTATCTAGGACTTCTTCAATCTCCTCCTTTTTTGAAGTAGGTGTTGGAATCCCACACTGTTCCATTGTTGGTACTTCCTCTACACCACCTTCATGATACTCTGTCAAATATGAAATGTTGAATACAGGGGAAATGTTGAATCCATCTAGCAACTCTACCTCATATGCATTCCCTGAATCATGCCTCTTCAAAATTTTAAAGGGACCAAACTTCTTCATCTTCAATTGGTTATATATTCCCACTAGAAACCTTTCTTTCCTCAAGTGGACCATCACTTCATCACCAATCTGAAACTCCTTATACCTCCTCTTCTGATCTACCTTAGCCTTATACTACATATTCATCTTGTTAATATGTTCTCTTACCTTCTCATGTATATCCTTGATGTGTTCTGCAAAATCTTCAGCTTCAGCACTTATTTTCTTCTCTTGGTCCATCTTCCTTAATTCTGGAGTTGTTCTGGGGCTACCTCCATACACAATTTAGAATGGTGATCTACCAGTGCTTCTATTGACAAAATTGTTGTAAGAAAATTCTACCTGGGGTAGGATCAAGTCCCATCCCTTGGGTTTATCTCCTACCAAATATCTCAGTAGGTTACTCAAACTCCTATTAACAACCTCTGTCTGCCCATCTGTTTGCGGATGGTGTGCAGAACTAAACTTCAACTTTGTCTTCAACTTCTTCCACAAGGTCCTCCAAAAGTACCCCACAAATTTGGTGTCACGATATGAAACAATACTCTTTGGCAGACCATGTAGCCTCACCACCTCTTTGAAAAATAAGTCAGCAATGTGGACTGCATCATGGGTCTTCTGACATGGAATGAAATGTTCCATCTTCAAAAATTTATCAACTACCACAAAAACTGAATCATTCCCTCGTTGTGTCCTTGGAAAACCAAGAACAAAGTCCATACTTATATCCTCCCATGGCCTCTCTAGCACAGGTAAGGGTTGATATAAACCTGTATTTTGGCTCAGTCCTTTACCATTTGACATACCTTGTAGCTTTGTACAAACTTCTTCACATCCTGTGACAACTGAGGCCAATAATAATTCTCACTAATAATGGCAATGGTCTTATCTTGGCCAAAATGTCCTGTCATTCCTCCACTATGCTTCTCCTTTATCAGGTTCTTCCTCATGGAACTCCTAGGGATACACAATTGACTTCCCTTAAATAACATGCCATCCTAGATTATGAAATCCAGCCACCTTGTCCTATCCACTGTAACAGGTTCCTTGCAAGCTTTCCAAGCCTCTGCGAAATCAGGATCTTCTGCATACAATGTCTTAAGTTCATTAAACCCAACCACTTCAATTTGCATCTTTGCCATCAATTTATGCCTCCTACTTAAGGCATCTACAACCCTATTTGACTTCCCACTCCTATGTTTCAAAACAAAGGTATAACTCTGCAAAAACTCTACCCATTTCATATGCCTCTGATTTAATTTTCCCTGACTATTTAGGTATTGCAAGAACAAATTCCTTCAACAACAAATAATGTCTCCATTTCTTTAATGCTTGCACTATTGCATAAAATTATTGATCATATACAAAATACTTTCTCTTGGCATCATTTAATTTTTCACTGAAATAGGCAATGGGCTTACCTTCTTGGCTCAACACTGCTCCAATGGCACAACCACTGGCATCACAATCCACCTAAAACACCTTGTTGAAATCTGGGAGGGCTAGAATAGGTTGCTCTGTCACCTTCTACTTCAACAGTTCAAAATTTTTTGCCACTCTAGTGCTCCACTTGAATTCTTTTCTATCCCCTCTCATGGTTTCAATAAGGGGTCCACAAATACTACTAAAATTTCTAATGAACTTTCTATAAAAACTAGCCAAACCATGGAAAGATCTCACCTCGATAGCAGTTCTTGGGGTAGGCCATTCCAGAATAGCCTTCACCTTCTTTGGGTCTATCTTGGCACCTTCTGCTGAGACAACAAACCCCAAATACACTAACTCCCTCTTCACAAAACTACACTTCTTCAAATTAATCAATAGTTTCTCTTCTCTTAACTTCTCAAAGGCTCTCCGAATATGCATCAGATGCTCATCCAACATCTTACTGAAAACTAAAATATCATCCAAATACACAATAACAAAACTTCCCAAAAATTCCTTTAGTACCTCATTCATGAGCCACATGAATGTGCTCAGTGCATTGGTTATCCAAAAAGGAATGACTAACCACTCGTACAGGCCCTCTTTGGTCTTGAAGGTAGCCTTCCATTCATCTCCCTCTCAATTTCGGATCTAGTGATATCCACTCTTCAAATCAATCTTTGTGAAGTACTGAGCTCCACTCAAACAGTCCATCAGGTCATCCATCCTTGGCAGGGGAAATCTGTACTTAATTGTTATCTTGTTTATGGCTTGGGAATGTGTACACATCCTCCACTCCCCATCCTTCTTTGGTGCTAGTACTGTGGGTACTGCACATGGACTCAAACTCTCCCGTATCAAACCCTTTCTCAGTAACTCTTGAACTTGTTTGTTCAACTCCTCATTTTCTGTTGGAGTCATTCTATGAGCTACCTTATTTGGAAAACTGGCTCTAGGAATCAAGTCAATCTGATGACTGATCTTCCTTATTCGTGGTAAACCCTCGGGTACATTATCAAAAAAAATATCTTGAAACTCATCCAACATCCTAGAAAATTCTTCTAGAACCTTATCACTATCCTCCTTACTCACTCTAGGAATCAATGCATAACACATACGCTCATGCTTCATACCTTCTAAAAAATTTCTTCCATCTACATAACAAATTCTAGCACTACTGCATACCTTTTCTTCGGTCTCCTTTAGGGGTTTCAACTTGTGATGAACCCCATCCTTTGTCAAGGAATAAGTGTTTGCATGGCCATCATGTATAGCTCACCTATCGAACTGCCACGGCCTCCCCAACAACATGTGACATGCATCCATAGGGATGATATCATAGAGTACCTCATCATGGTAGCTCCCGATCTTGAACTTTACTAGGCACTGCTCATTGACCAAAACTTTATGGTTTTTCTGTAACTATGCAATCCGATACGGATGCGGGTGCCTTTCCCTCTTTAGCTTCAACTTTGTGACCATCTCTTCTGACACCAGTTTATTAGTGCTCCCACTATCAATAATGACATCACAACATTTTCCTTCACACTTGCACCTTGTGCGAAACAGATTCTTCCTCTATTCTGGTTCATTTTCCTTAGTCACCAGGGATCTCCTAATCACTAGGGCTTCTCCCCTTTCAACATCATCTGAATGTTCATATTGGTCCTCATCTGCATGTGCAACCCTTCCATGACCTTCTAGCCTTTTGTCTACCCTTCCTTGGTGTTGTGGAAATTCATAGGCTCGATGCCTTTCTTCACCACATTAGAAACATGTTCCTTTGAAACCATCTCTTCCAGATCCTTGTCCATATCTCCCTCATCCTCTACCTCTTTGATCACCACTATTTTGATCACAAGGGTGGTAGAAGTTTTCATTCCTTTGGCTTTGGCTGGTACCCACATCTCCACTTTTATTTTCATCATCATTTTGACTTCCTAAAGGTCTTCCACTGCCCCTTCCACTTTGACCTCCTCATCCTTTTTGCTTGCCATCAAATCTTTTTTTCAACTTCTCTTCCACCTTCAGAGCAAACTGATACACATCCTCAATGGTGGTCATTCTGACTAGGCTTAACTCCTCCTGAATGCTCAGTTGTAACCCATTAAGATATCAGGCTACCTTCTCCTTATTGGCCTCTGTGTGGCCCGTTCTGATGATTATTTTGTTAAAATCTTCAGTATATTCTTTCATAGACTTGCTTCCTTGCTTCAACCCTTGCAATTTCTTCAATAGATCTAACTTGTAGTCCATTGGTATGAACTGCTTCTTCAGTTTCTCTACCATGTGATCCCATCTGGTGATATTTCTTTTTCCTCTTTGATTTCTTTCCAACTGAACCTCTTTCCACCAAATATTGGCATGGCCCTTCAGCTTCATTTTTGCAAACTTAACCCAATCTGGGTCCTCTATTTCCTCATACTCAAAATATTCTTCTAGCTTGTTGATCTAGTCGATCAACTCTTTTGGGTTTAGACTTCTAGAATAACTGGGAACTTCTGCTCTAGGTCTTTTCCTGATCTTTGAAATGGCCCTTATTAGCTACATTTGGTCTTGATCAATTGCTTCTTCTTCCTCTTCTGCATTTGAACCTTATTCCCTTCTTCATCCTCACTTTCCTCCCTCAAGTTTAACCCTCTTCTCACCTCTCTTGTAATGCATCAATCTATCTTTGGAGGGCTGCCAGTGCATCTCTTCCACCAGCATTTCTACCACCTCGACCACCTCTGGCACCACCATGTCTACCAGGCATCACTCTTGGAGGCATCTTTCTTGACCTTGACCCACAACCATAGTCATGTTGGGAACTACCTCACGATCGGCAATCTATCCACATGCTCAAGAAAACCTCGCTCTAATACCACTTGATGAGGGCACAACCCGAGACATAGAAAATAACACACAAACAAGAGATTAATTTTTTTATTTAGAAAATGCAACTTCTTACATGCAGAGAATATCAAATCCCCAAGTTCTTCAACACATGCAAGTTACAGAAAGCTACAAAATCACCCTTTCGCAATATGCGAGCTTGTCCCAAAAATGTTATCCAAAAATTAGAAACCCACCCATAAATAGAGCTCCCCTTTAGTTTGGAGCCACAAAAAATTCAAATTTTGAGTTTAGGTGTTTTGGTGCCGAAAATTTACAACTTAAAGTTCAAATTTCAAAAGAACATTTGCAATTGTATGTTCTAGAAAGTGCGCCAACTTCTCGGGGCCATAACTTTTGATCTGGGACTCTGATTCGCGAACCATTTGAACCATTGGAAAGGTCTCAAAGTCAACAAAATGCTCAAAATCTGCTATGCTGATTTTGGCAAGTTTTGGGGTCGATTTGGGCAACTAAAACTGCAATATTTTTCAACCTAGGAATAGAAAATAAAAACTGTAAATTGGGAATTTCATTATGATGAAAAGGGTATCCAAAAATGTAAAAACATATACAAACTGAGAAACTTAAATTTAACTATTTTTTGGTGATGCAAGATTGCCCTTACACCATTGGATGCTCTTGCATAAAGAAAAAGGGCGCAAAAAAAACTATTGTATGCAGTTGAAGAATCTAGTACAAGATTTTATTGATAACAAGACAATATTTGTAGGACACCAAACGAACAATTATCATAGTGCATTTAAAAATCCTTTATCAAATTATGAAAAGGTTTAACCTTTTTCTACAAATAGTAAAGGTAAAAATGTAAACTACATTTATGATGACACTATTCATTGTATTTTTGTGGTTGAGAATAATGGTTCCATTGATAATCAAACTGATAACATTGGAATCAATGACATCATACCAATAAATTTGATCCAAAACATGGTCACATCCAACAATCATATTAATTTCATAAAAATTAGGTAAAAGAAATATTACCAACTAGTAAATGTGACAACAAGGGGAAAATCTAAATTAATATTGAAAGGAGTTACATCTTAAACCACTACTGCCCCTTCAAATCAATACAAAGGAGAATCTTCTTCTACAAATAGTAAAGGTATAAATGTAAACTACATTTATGAAGACACTATTCATTGTATTTTTGTGGTTGAGAATTATGGTGTTGCTAATAATCAAAATGATAGCATTGGAATCAATGACATCATACTAATAAATCTAATCCCAAACATGGTCACATCCAACAATTAGATTAATGTTATAAAAATCAGGGAAAAGAAAGATTACCAACTAGTCAATGTGATAACAAGGGGGCAATCTAAAGTAATATTGAAAGGAGATACATCTAAAAGCACTACTACCCCTTCAAATCAGTACAACATAGTTAATCAACTGGAGAAAATACCAGCCCAAATATCAATATTAGAACTCCTTAAAATCTCACCATCTCATAAGGAGGTTTTGGAATGAGCTCTTGTGGCCACCACAATACCCAATAATATGGAAGTTTTCCAATTCTAGGCTATGGTAGGACAGTTAATCACACCTCACTGCCTATCATTTTTTGAAAAAAATTATGTATCACTTACTCATCCACATAATGCTACCCTTCACATTGAAGTCTTAATCCACAAACACTGTGTTAAACGTGTCCTAATAGATGGTGGAGCTAGTTTAAACATTTGCACTTTAAAACTGATCCATACACTTGGATATTCTAATAATGCTATTGATACCAAAATTAAAATCACAATAAAAGCCTATGATGAGGAAGAGAGATCTTCTAAGGGATTGATCGTGTTGGCTATTCAAGTAGGAAAAATTGCAAAGAATATAGTTTGTCAAGTGTTAGACAAAGATTTGACATATAATATACTCTTTGGATGTCCTTGGATACATGAAATGCAAGCAGTGCCCTCACCTTATCATCAGTGCTTAAAATTTCATGTCAATGGACAAAAAGTCACTATTTCAGCTGACTACAACAATCTCCAATATTGTAACACACTTAAAATAGCTCAAGAAACTTTTGTACCCCATAATAGGGAAGCAAACACTTCTAGTTCATCCAACATTGAAAGGCAACTAAACATTGTATCTAAATGGGTTGAGAAAAAGGACTAGTCAAAAGATTAAAGTATTGTTGACTCCACTCCATCAAACAATAAAGGTCAACTGGATTCTCTATCACAAAAATTCAAAGAAAATATCTAGTTAAAAAATGGAGGCATGGGAGAGTATTCCATTGAGAAATCTTTATGTCTTTCACAACTGCTTCCATCTCCAAGATCATATAGGCAACCATCAACATTAACACAACAATCATTACAACCTACCACAATTTTGGATGATAGATTTGTAAAGGTAGGTACTTTAGAAGATGAATCCAAAGATAAGGCCATCCTCAATTGGCTCTACAAATATGAGGAAGTATCTACATCGACAACTATCGACATAAAGACAGATCAATATGGAAAGGGAAAAACTTGCTATTAGATAAAATGGGGTATGAAGGAAAATGTCCTATTAGAAAAAGAAAAGAGGGCATTGTAGAACCCATACAACCTCTCACACTTCATTCAAAGGACAAAATAGGACTAGGTTGTACAAAGGAAACGAAAGAAGAAATCACTCATAGAGTTGTTGAAAGAATCTTTCAAATGTGGGATAGTTCTGAAACAGATTTCAGTGATTATGAGTGGGATTCTTTCTCTAAATTATCATACAAGGACATACAAATTGATGTCATAAAAGAGTATGCACCCACATGTAAGGTGAGACAAAGCTCAGGGACTAGACCCCTTGTATTTGGATCACATAATATTTATGACTCAAGTGAGGATGGACATATATTGATTGAGATAGATGACTTGGAGGAGAGTAATATCATATAACTTGACATCGCTATTGACAAAATTGACAACTTGGATATCATAACCCTCACTACCATTGAACTTAGCCAATCTAATGACCTTTTACCCTTAATACATCCTGATCTTATCGACTAGGAACCAACTGAACCTATCAATGATGCTATCATTAATTTCCTTTATTGTGACAAACCTAACACAAGTTCTAATCATAAATCTCATAACTACGCTTTGAGTTAGGAGGGTGTCAAATCTTCAGGTTGCAAAATTTAAAACAAGAATAATAGATCTAATGGTGAAAACCATTTAACAACAACATTAGATCTCGGAAAAGTAAAAATAAAGAATGCATCTGATGGTGAAAACATCTCTAAGGCATCAAAATTTGGGAGATTTGACACCCTTCTAGAAAAATATCATGAAATATCATTAGTATTGGTGGAACCTACACAATCTATCAATCTTGGCACAATAGAAAAATTAAAAACTCTACATCTGTTAGCATCTATGACTAAACAAAAAAATCCTAAATTCACCAAGTTCTTTGAGGATAGACACATTAAATTTTCTTGGTCTTGCTCTGATATGCTAGGTTTGGATCCAAATCTTCTAATGCATCATTATTCTCTACCATCTGGGATAAAACCTGTGAAGCAAAAACTAAGGAAAATGCATTTGCATATCACCTTGTTGATAAAAATAGAGTTGAAGAAGTTGTTAGATGAAGGATTCATTAGATCTATTTATTATGTTGAGTGAATTTCTAATATTATACCTATTTCTAAACTCGATGGTAGTATCAAAATATGTATTGACTTCAGAGATCTCAACAAGGCATGCCCAAAGGATGGTTTTCCTTTGCCAAACATTGACATTATTGTAGACTTAATAGCAGGACATGCCATGTTATCACTAATGGATGGATTCTCAGGTTATAACCAAATAAGAATAGCACTAGAAGATTAGGAGAAAATAACATTCACATGTCTATGAGGAACATTCTACTGGAACGTCATGCCCTTTGGGTTGAAAAACACAGGAGATACATATCAACAAGCAATGACCACCATTTTCCATGGCATGATGCATACCTTTATGGAGGATTATGTGGATGATATATTAGCAAATTCATATACTAGAGAAGGAAATCTAGAGATCCTAGACAAAGTCTTTACCAAATTAGAGAAGTTTAATGTCAGATTAAATCCTAAGAAATGTTTGTTCAGTGTTACATCAATGAAGCTTCTAGGATACATAGTTTCACAAAAGGGTATTGAAGTGGATCCCACCAAGGTCAAGGCCATAATGGAAATGCCTCCACCAAAGAATATTAGTCAACTACGGTCTCTACAAGGTAGGCTACAATCAATCAGGAGGTTTATCTCCCAATTAGTAGACAAAATTCATCCCTTCAATCATTTGCTACATAAGAATGTCTTTTTCAAATGGGATCAAGAATGTGAAACAAATTTTAATCAAATAAAGAAATATATGATGTCACCACCCATACTAATTCCACCTATAGAAGAGAGACCATTATTACTATACATTGCAACAACTAAGAGTTCTTTGGGCACTCTATTAGCACAAGAAGATCCTATGGGAAAGGAATAGGCTATTTATTATATTAACAAGACTTTGAATGGTTATGATATAAATTACACCTTCATCGAGAAAGCTTGTTTAATGGTGGTATTTTCTACTTAGTAGTTGTGGCATTACATTTTAACCCATACGGTCAAAGTCATAGCAAAGATTGATCCATTAAATCATATACTTACAGCAAGGCTGCCCTAATAGGAAGACTAGCCAAGTGGGTCATGATCTTGAGTGAATTTGATATCTATTATGTAGATCAAAAAGCCATCAAGGGTCAGGTGATAGCTGATTATTTAGCTAAAGCTCCACTACCAGATGATCATCCAATGAGCATTGAATTTCCTGATGCAAACATTCTTACTATGAAAACACAACAATAGATGCTTTATTTTGATGGGTCCTACACACAATGTGGGTTAGGTGTGGGAATTCTGTTTGTTACACCTAAAGGAAATTCCATCCCAAAGTCCTACAGACTCATGTTTCCATGTATAATAATGTATATGAATACGCGACATTACTCATTGGCATCAAAGTGGCAGTTGAATGGAAGATCACAGAGCTACTAGTATATGGAGATTCACAACTAGTCATTAATAAGGTAAATGATGAATATAAAATGAAAGATAAGAAGTTGATGCTGTAGAAGAAAATGGTGGATGATTTTAAAAATTACTTTGTGGATATCAAATTTGAACAGATTCCAAGGGAAGAAAACAAAGTTGTTGATGCTATGGCGACAATTCCTTCTCTCTTACAGATACCAGGAATGTGAGGTCGTTATGAGTTTATGGTAGAACAAGTGTCTAATCCTACTTATGATAGTCCTAAATCTCAAACCATATGCCATTTAATTGATGTTGAATCCTCAATTTATGGAAAGACCTATGCTTACCTAAAAGACAATATCCTTCCTCTCGATCTTTCCAAAAATGAGAAATGCAGCTTCATCCACCAAACCGCATCAAATACTTTAATTGCTGACATACTTTACCATCGAGGTCTCGATGGTACTCTTCTTTGGTGTCTAGAACATAATTAGTTTGAGATAGCCTTACATGAGGTTCATGAAGGTATTTTTGGAACTCATTCAAGTGGACTAACCCTAGCAAAGAAAATCCTTTGTTTGGGTATTACTAGCTGAATGTGGAGGAGTCTTTTTAGTTTGTTAAGAAGTTCCAAAAATTTCAAATCCATGGTAACCTAATCCATGCACCAGCACAAGAATTACAACCGTTCACTTCAACATGACCTTTTTGTTAGTGGGGACTGGACCTAGTAGAAAAGATTAATCTGTCTTCATCTAACAGACACAAATTTATAATCACAGCCACAAAGTACTTTACAAAGTGGATAGAAGTTGTTCCCTTGACAACAATCACTAGGAAATAGATTTCTTCTTTCATACTGAATTACCTCATTTGTTAGTATGGCATTCCCCAATCCATTTCCACAGATAATGGTTGACCTTTTAAGAATCATGATGTTTAGGAACTATGTCAAAATTTTCATATCCAACATCATTTTTTAACCTCATACTATCCTCAAGGAAATGGCCAAGCAGAGGACTCAAACAAAACTATTCTAAAAATTCTAAAAAAAATA
Organism: Sequoia sempervirens; assembly: GCA_007258455.2. Taxonomy (NCBI): domain Eukaryota; kingdom Viridiplantae; phylum Streptophyta; class Pinopsida; order Cupressales; family Cupressaceae; genus Sequoia; species Sequoia sempervirens. The sequence goes on from VDFB02271358.1 coordinate 609,991,767, forward strand.
GTTAGCAATGTTGGATGTGATTGGCACACTCAACTAAACCCTACTCTATGGGCATATTGAACCAACATCAAAACACCTACATGATCTACACCATATGCCTTGGTATTCATCTATTGGTATGGCATTCCCCATTCCATTGCCATAGACAATGGTCAACCTTTTAAGAATCAGGATGTTCAGGAACTGTGTCAGAAGTTTCATATCCAACATCATCTTTTAACCTCATACTATCCTCAAGGAAATGGCCAAGTAGAGGACTCAAACAAAAATATTCTAAAAATTCTAAAGAAAATAGTCAATAATGTTGGATTTGATTGGAACACTCAACTAAACCCTACTCTATGGGCATACTGAACCAACATCAAAACACCTACATGATCTACACCATATGCCTTGGTATTCATCTGTTGGTATGGCATTCCCCAATCCATTTCCACAGACAATGGTCAACCTTTTAAGAATCAAGATGTTCAAGAACTGTTTTAGAAGTTTCATATCCAACATCATTTTTTAACCTCATACTATCCTCAAGGAAATGGCCAAGTAGAGGACTCAAACAAAACTATTCTAAAAATTCTAAAGAAAATAGTCAGCAATGTTGGATGTGATTGGCACACTCAACTAAACCATGCTCTATGGGCATACCGAACCAACATCAAAACACCTACATGATCTACACCATATGCCTTGGTATATGAATTAGAGGTCATCCTACCTATTGAGGTTGACATACCATCACTTCTTGTGTCACTAAAGGGAATTATTTTAGAGGAGGATTATAGAGTGTCTAGACTTCAAGAGCTAGAACTATTTGACGAACGCCATCAGCAAGCTCTGGACCATTTGAAGGAATATCAAAAGAGAATGTTTAGAAGCTACAATCATAGAGTAAAACCTAGAGCATTTCAGGTTGGTGACTTGGTCTTAAAGGAAAACCCTCAAAATCAACAATTATGAGAAAAGAAAGGGAAGTCTGAACCTAACTGGCTAGGTCCCTTTGTTGTCATATCAGTCTATGGATTTGAAGCCTATCAGTTGTCTACAGCTGAAGGGGATTTGTTTGATGAACCTATCAACAGTCTCCATCTTAGGAAATTCTACACCTAAATCATCTAGTGCATGGTTAAAGTCCTGGGAAAATGGTCACCTTGATGAAAACCTGGAAAATAGGTGTCTTGGTGATAGAAAAATAAAAAAATCAAGAAAATACAAAAATACAAAAATAATCATAAAATATAAAAAAGTCTAATAAAAAAACATAGTGAAAACTTGGAAATAGGTGCTACTTGTGATTTAAACTAGCTTTTCCATCTATTAGATGCATTTCTTGGTTGTTCACTTTCACCATCATTCTGCCTATCATTGAAAAGGAAAGCTCATGTGCATATCCTGGCAATGTGGTCGTGTCTCACCCTAGCTTGGGAGAAAAATCTTGAACTCGTTGGGGGAAATAAACTTTAAGCTCAATCAAATGGACAAAAATAGTATGAAAATGAAGCAAAAAAAATGATCATAGGAAAACTCAACATTGAACATACATCAAACATCAAAACATTTCAGAAAATCAACCATCCATATCAAACAATTGAAATGAAATGGTGCACGAGCACCATTCAACAAGATGGGTCAATTCATGACCTTAAGGTGTAGAATTTAGGATTATTGTTTTTCATATATTGAATTAGGTCACTAAGACTAGTCTTTGGTGTATTTAGGCTTAAATTAGTCCAATAGGTGTTTGTGGGAGTTATTTTGTGAAACAATGTTAAATTTGGCAAAATTGTTCAAAATTGCCAATACTTGCAATTAAGGGTTTTACAAGATTTTGATGAGTTAGGTCTTAGGTTTGGTTGAATAAGGTCTAGTAAGATCACTCAAATTTTATTTGGTTGATTTTGAGTAACTTGGGCCACAAATCCAAAATCTTGCAAAATATACCCAAGTATGCAATAAGGTTGTTAACAAAGTAGTAAAACAATGCATTCTTGTATTCAACGGTTAAAAAGAGGTTTCAAAGGGTAGTTGGTGGTATTTAGTTAGTATTTTGAGTTCAAGAACCTTTAAGAAGGTGGATTTCATCATTGTAAGGGGTGGGATATCATTTTGGAGAAGGAAATCAATGAAAAAGCACTGCTAATTCATATAAATTACTATTTTTCCTGACTTTAACAGACTTGTATGGATCTGTACAAGCATATAACAAACTGGAATCTTCTATGAATATTTGTGTATGTATTTATTATTGTTTGAAGTTTATTTGAATTTTTCATTCAAGGGTTTGTTAAAGTTATTAGCATTTCACAATCACTACCCTGTTTTATGTGTTATAGGGTTTTGAAGGGAATGAAATGAAGATCTAAAGCCTCCCAGCTACTGTTCAGACTTGTGCGTTGATGGAAAGGCTTCTCTAGAGAGTAAATGGTGTTTTTTTTTAATTTTTACAACCTGTGAATGCATGGAAGAAGAGAATGGTGATGCCTTAGGGCCAAAACAAGTGGAATTCCATGTGTAAGAAGGGGAATTAAGGGGTGGTTTTGTGAAATTGCTTTTGGGACTATGCAAAAGATGATTTGTGAAGATAATTTAGGTTATTTGAAACCCATTAGAAGCTTTAGTTGGGTCAGATATGCCTAGGAATATAGATTTTCTCTAAAACCCTTGTTTTATGCATAAAAAGGAAGGGTTTCCTAGAACAAGCATATAGAAGTGCTTGGATATAATATCTAAAGGTGGATTTGGTAGTTTTAAGGCTTTGAAGTTGATTCCCCAAAGTTTCAAGGAATTTGACAGAGTCTAGTATGTACTCCCTTTGTAAAACAAGCCTATTTGAGTAGCATAGGCATCGGGTGTTGTATTGAATCTCATAAGTCTTGAAAAGGAAACTTATGTAATATTTTAACATGCTAAGGTACTTGGTAAATGGTGCTTGAAACTCCAAGGGTTTCAATTCTTGAGGTGTTAGTAAGGTCTTATGCCTAATTTTTGTGTTTAGAACCCTAGAAGGGTTTTGAGGGTGAGTTGATGTCTAAAAGTTGAAATCCTTTGAATAGGTGTTTTCCTTGTTGAGTTGTGATTAGGTTGAGGTAATTTGAGTGTGTTTAGAACCCCTATATATTAGAGTAGTATTAGATCCTGGTAGTAGGTCTTGTGTTGTTGTTTTGACTTGGCTTTGCAGGTAGGTGCAGAAAGGATTATGAAAATGCCACCCAAAGGAAGTGTAGTTGCAAGGAAGATGGATGTTCATGACAAGGAGATAGAAGAATTGAAAAGAGAGATGGCTACTTGGAAGGAAAAACATAGAGTGGAAGAGGATGTAAGTGAAACTGAAGAGGAAGAAGAGGCTCCTGGTGAAGAAGATGAAATGGATCCTAATGATGCAAGAACAATGAAGCTTTTGAAAGCTGTGAAGAAGGACATGGAAAAATATACGTTTTTATGTATGGAGGAAAAATTGATATTGAAGAGCTCATTGATTGGATTGGGGCTATGGAAAACTACTTTGATAGTGAAGATGTTGATGAAGGACTTAAGGTGAAGAGAGCCAAAACAAGATTGAAGGGACATACTTTGTTTTGGTGGAATTTTGTGCAAGAGGAAAGGGAGAGATAAGGAAAAAGCAAGAACACCTCTTAGGAAAGGATGAGGATCAAAATGAAAGGTAAATTTCTTCTTGCTTATTACAATGTACAATTGCTTAAGAAATTGCAAAATCTTAGACAAAAAGATTTGGATGTGCAAACATATACTAAGGATTTTTATAAATTAATCATAAGGACTAAACATGAAGAAGATGAGGATGAAATGGTTGCTAGGTACTTGAATGGTTTAAGGTACAACATCTAGGATGAGATCAACATTTTGGTACCTAAGTCAATTGAACAATGCTTTCAAATGGCCATGAGAACAAAGAAGAAACTAAAGAAGAGACAAGAGAAGGCAGTAAGAGGTAGAGGTACCTTTCCAACACAAAACAAATCCAAAGAAGGCCAAGGAGATGTTGGGAAAGGTAAAGAACAAGGGAATGAGTTTAGAGGTGGATGAAGATGTGGAAGAGGAAATTGTAGGGGAAGAGATCCAAATTAATTTTCAGGAAGGTGATATAAATGTGGTGAGTTTGGTCATCTTTCTTTAAGTGTGCAAACAATTTTAGTACTACTACAAGTGGAAGTGAAAGAAAAGGAGATAAAAGAGTTCAATATGTGCAAGGAGATGAAGAAGAGAGTGCAAGTTCACCAAGCAAACCTACATATCCAGAAGTAGGAGAAGCTCTCATGATAAGGACCTTGTTGTAGGGACAAAAGGAAGAAGAATTGAGCCAAAGGAGGATCCTATTTAGGACTTCATGTAAATGCAAAGGTAAAGTGTGTCAAGTTGTGATTGATTCTGGTTCTCAAGATAATATGGTGTCTAGGGAAATGGTAGATAAGTTAAACCTAGAAATATTTCTCATGTAGCACCATACAAGGTTTCTTGGGTGAATGATAGACAAAGTTTAGTGGTAGATGAACAACCTTATGTGGACTTTCAAATTGGGGAGTACAAGGATAGGGTCCTATGTGATGTATTGCTAATGGAATGTTATGATCTACTCTTGGGAAGGTGATGGAAATTTGATAGGAAGTCTATGTATGATGGTTGGGAAAATACCTACACCATCATGAAGGATGATTAGAGTTTCAAATTAACTCCTTTGCAAGGAAATGCAAGAGATAAGGGTAAGTCTAAATTTGTAATCTTTGACAAGAAGGAGCTTTCAAGGCTTGAGGATAGTGAAAACAAGAGGTTAGCTAGTTTGGAGCAGAGTACTAATGTTAATGAAGCAGGTGAAGGGAAAAAGAGTATTGTTTGGACAATGAATAAGAAGGATAAGTGTGGTTTGCAGGTGAATGGAAAGAAACAAGCCTTTGTATGGAAGAAGAAAAGTAATAACAAGGTTTCTCATACTGATATAAGGCATTATGATGGATGAAAGCCTTTGGCATTGCAAGAAGACAGTAAATGAGTACTTATAGGGTTGATTATGTGCCCTATAGTTGTGACAACTAAGAAGGAGTGCTTGATTAATGAGAAGGAAATTTTTTATGAGGCTGAGAGAATGGTGAAGGAAGGTAAAAAATCTTGTACTAATTCTAAAGAAGTGGATATGAGTCACAAGAAGGCCTAATAGAGCATAAAAGTACTAAAACAATAGTTTTTGGGTCTAACAAAGATAAGAGGACAGTTATAAGGACTAAAGGGTAGAGGAAAAAGCATGGATAATATGGGAAGGTATTGATGACTTATGGAAGTGGTTGGATAGGTCTAAGAGAAGGTTTAGAGTCAGACTTTGGTGATGGAAAGAAGGTAGGACACCACACAATGTTGACAGACAGAGTGCAACTTGGAATGAAGAAAGACATGGATAAGACAACCTAAGACAAAGAGAAGCATAAGAATGTTGTATCTAGTCAATGGATTATTGATGGTCAAGAGTATGTGAAGAGAAAATATGGAGAATCTACTACAACCTTTCCAAGGGTCTTGGAACATTTTTGTGTTGGGGTGCATGGTGTAGGAGCACCATTCAACAAGATGGGTCAATTCATGACCTTAATGTGTAGAATTTAGGATTAAGGTTTTTCACATATTTAATAAGGTTATTAAGACCACTCTTTGGTGTATTTAGGCTTAAATTAGTCCAATAGGTGTTTGTGGGAGTTATTTTGTGAAACAATGTCGAATTTGGCAAAATTGTTCAAAATTGCCAATACTTGTAATTAGGGGTTTTAGAGGATTTTGATGAGTTAGGTCTTAGGTTTGGTTGAATAAGGCCTATTAAGATCACTCAAGCTGTATTAGGTTGATTTTGAGTCGCTTGGGTCACAAATCCAAAATATTGCAAAATATAGCCAAGTATGTAAGAAGGTTGTTGACAAAGTAGTAAACACAATGCATTCTTGTATTTAATGGTCACAAGGAGGTTTCAAAGGGTAGTTGGTGGTAGTTGGTCAGTATTTTGAGTGCAAGAACCTTTAAGATGGTGTATTTCATTGTTGCAATGGGTTGGCTATGATTTTGGAGAAGGAAATCAATGAAAAAGCATTGCTAATTCACAAAAATTATTGTTTTTCCTAACTTTAACAAACTTCTACGGGTCCGTACATGCATATAACGGTCTGAAATATTATGTGAACATTTTTGTATGTATTTATTATTGTTTGAAGTCGATTTGAAGTTCTAATTCAAGGGTTTGTTAAAGTTATTAGCATTTCACAGTCACTACCTTGTTTTCTGTGTTATAGGGTTTTGAAGGGAATGAAATGAAGATCTAAGCCTTCCACCTACTATTCAGACCCGTGGCTTGGTGGAAAGGAATCTCTAGAGAGTAAATGATGTTTCTTTGTTCTTTTTACAACCTGTCAATGCGTGGAAGAAGAGAATGGTGATGCCTTAGGGCCAAAACAAGTGGAATTCCATGTGTAAGAAGGGGAATTAAGGGGTGGTTTTGTGAAATTGTTTTTGGGACTATGCAAAAGGTGATATGTGAAGATGATTTAGGGTATTTGAAACCCATTAGAAGCTTTATTTGGGTAAGATAAGCCTATGAATATAGATTTTCTCTAAAATCTTTGTTTTATGCATGAAAAGGGAGGGTTTCCTAGAACTATCATATAAAATTGATTGGATATAAGATCTAAAGGTGGATTTGGTAGTTTTAGGGCTTTGGAGTTGCTTCCCCAAAGTTTGAAGGAATTTGAAAAAGTCTAGTAGGTACTCCCTTTGTAAAATAAGCCTATTTGAGTAGCATAGGCATCGGGTGTTGTATTGAATCTCATAAGTCTTGAAAAGGAAACTTATGTAATATTTTAACATGCTAAGGTACTTGGTAAATGGTGCCTAAAAATCCAAGGGTTTCAAGTCTTGAGGTTTTAGTAAGGTCTTATGCCTAATTTTTGTGTTTAGAACCCTAGAATGGTTTTGAGGGTGAGTTGATGTCTAAAAGTTGAAATCCTTTGAATAGGTGTTTTCCTTGTTGAGTTGTGATCAGGTTGAGGGAATTTGAGTGTGTTCACCACCCCTCTACATCATCAAATCAATCAAAATAACTTTAGATTAATGATATTCTTTTGAATCATGATTTTATTGCTTTAGCTTGAATGTTCAAATGTTGTACTTTGATTTTTTTTATCATTTCTTTGGAGCAACTCGATGATGCATTGAACTAGAGAAGCTAGGATGGAGAATTTTATTTTCTTTGTCTGCTATCTATGAGTTGATCATTATTATTGTGTGAATTTTCACGAGATGTTCACTACAAAGTATCACTGATGACAATTTGAATTCACATAGCAAAATGATTAATTCTTGTATGTTTATGCAAGAAATGCTTAGGAAATCTCAGTTTAATTATACCTAGATGCTTGTGTTAACTTTCAATATCAAAAATCATAAAATTAGTACTCATGTCATCATTGGTCTAAATTATACCATTGATGCTTGTACTCACATTCAATATTTTAAAGCCTCAATGATGATAAAAACAATGATAAATGGACTGTTAAGGTGCCAAATTGAGCATGTGTAGATTTGCATGTTTAAATTAGATTTCATTTATGTAATTTTTGCATCTGCAGAGTAGTTTATTCCAAAGAATGGTGGAGAACTCAAAAATTATGTTATTTTTTATCATTAATGGATTGACTATACTTGGCATTAACAAAAACATTATCATTATCATGTACTTGCATAATCATTTGCATTACATACATTGGAAGGAATTATTATATCATTTACTCATTCATACATTCGATCATATATTTGCATTTGTCATATCATATTTTTCATTTTTGCATCAGAGATCATATAATTGCATAGGAAAAATACCCAAAAAAATCATCTACATAGTTGCATTTTCATTAACGTTATCATATCATAAATCATACATTAGAATTATCATCATATTAATAATTCATTCATCCATTCATTACATCATATATTTGCATTTGAAATACCAAAAAAAAGGTGCATCATATCCCATTTGCATCATTATGTCATATATCATAGAAACAACATATCCAAAATCATACATATAGTTGGATTATCATATCATTTATGTATATACATTATCATTCATCTATCGTTTAATGTAAATACTATAGGCACCATGCATCCATACATCATCATTATAAGCATAATCACATTTAACATCATAAAATCATAGCATGTTATCATGATCATAAATTGCATCCATAACATCATCCTAAAAACATCACATGGCATATAGAACAAGAAATTAAATACATCCATCATAGGAATTCATCATGGGCATCCATCATAGAACCATATAGAACACATATAGATCAATAAATCCACCACATATCATATAAATCTCAAAAATCATAATGTTTAGTATACAATGATGTCTGAAATGTAAAGAGATACAACATCCAAATGGCCATGAATAAAAAATCAGAGTATAAATCATGTCTCAAATTACATCAAGGAATCCAATCATGGAGCTATGTTTTGCTAGCCCCAAATGGTGTTGGCATCTCTAGACCAACTTCTCCCCCACTAAACGTACCAATATCTTTTAGATCTCTCAGAAGAGGCTGTGTCACACCCCTATTGGTAGTCTTGGAATGAGTCTTTCCAAATTGAGACTAAGCATAACTAACTCTCTACTCTGTAGGAACTGCATCATGGTATCAGCATCTATAGTACTCTGCCTCTTGATCAACATGGGTAACCTCTCTCATGTAATCAACTATAGAGGTACCCTCGACTAATCTCTATAGTCTATCAACCAATCCCTATGATTGCTATGCAATATGTCTAGTTGCATCTCTCTCTGCTATTAGAGAGGCTATTTGTGCTTGTGCAGCTGCCAATTGTGCTTGTACCTATGAGAGAGCCTATGTATGAGCCTATACCTATGTTTGTATTTGTGCCTATGTCTAGAATAGTAACCCCTGGGCTTGTGCTAGCTGACCCTATAGTGTTTTCACCTAAACCTATAGGCTGGAAATCTAGGTTTGTTGTTGTTGGGAGGATACTCCAATTTGCACATGTTGCTCTACTATAGCTACTAGTGATTGCCTCTTATGAGGCACCATGAAGTCTCTAACCTCAAATGCTAGGCCTTCTCCACCCTCATCTGCTCCATCATCCCCATCTCCATCACCATCTCCATCTCCATCTCCCTCCTCATCATCATTGCTCTCCACATGCTCCTCCTCCTCCTCCTCCTCATCTCCATCATCTCTCCTCCATCGACACCCATGTACAACTTCCATATCCTCCTCACCTGGCATCGACATTGGCTGATCTAGGATGGAGATCTATGGGAATGGATGTAAAACGAGGTAATGTGCATACTCCTTGATAATTGGAGCCTCGATGATCTCATCATGAATCTCCTTGGAAATAATGGTCTATAGACTCTGTTACTCATACACTACAACATCATATGATAAGTAGGGTCCCCACTTGGTGGCATATATCTAATGTTGTGCATAATGTGCAGCACCCTAGGGCATGCCATGTACTTTGCCATACTATCTAAGCACCCTCCTCAACAAAAATCTATCAATGATGAAACGTGTCTTACCAATTAGGCACGTGGAATGGAATAAGTATGGAATCTATATATTATCCTCTAGTAGTGCTTGCAATCAAGATAGGGCCACCATGTAACTGTCTCTACATCATCAAGGACTCTCCTCCAATGCTCCATTTTTCCTAGTTCAGGCTAACCAACTGGACTTGCATATGCATGAATGTATGGCCTCCTAATGGGTCATTGTTTATCTGCAACTAGATGAGTGACTGCTATATGCTCCCACACCCACTCTTGAAGACAAACTAGCCCCTTGGAGGTAGACCACTTGATACAAATTGTGGTATAGATGGGAAATCATGCACATACCCCATGCATATCTAGTACCATGGACCATCATTCTCTCCAAAATCTTACCCCACCCAACTGAAAGTTCCTTTGACCCACGATCAAGACAAAGGAACCCTCCAATGAAACTAGCAAGTACCAATGGCAAGGTAGCATAGGCATCAACCATCTCTCACCATGGAATCCTGTATCCACAAATCATATCATCCTAGAAAACTCGGTCTACTGCATTAGTCCCATTATGCTTAGTAGAACCATAAACTACCAGCTCCCCAACAACAAGTATCCTCAAGATCTGCTATACATCCTCTAGGGTCACTGTCATCTCTCAAGTGGGAAAATGAAAGGTATTGTGCTTACTATGCCATCTATTTTCTAAGGCTATCAATAGTCCCCAATTAATCCTAATCTGGGGTATATCTAGAATAGAAGAGAAACCACATCATGTGATAACTGCTATCTCAAGCTACACTAGTTGTGGTATCAAATCAAATGTCCTAAGAAACTACTTTCGGATCTGTAAGTTCATCAAAGGTTCCTATCATCACAAAATATCAAAAAATCAATAATCTTTTTCACTTAATCAAACATCAATGATAAGCCTATCAAATCTAATTAGCTCTGGCGAAACTTTGATCAAATCTCTTGAGCAACTATCATTGAACCTCACCTATCATGAGGAAAATCATCAATCTATCATTCAACCTCACGTATTATGAGGTTTATCAATCAAACTATCATTGACCTCACCTATCATGAGGTCAATCATCAATCAATCATTCAATCTTGCCTATCATGAGGTTTATCAATCAATCTATCAAAGAACCTCGCCTATCATGAGGTCAATCAATCAGTTTGTCATTGATCCTCACCTCTCATGAGGTCAATTATCATCAATCAATTATTGCATCTCACCTATTAGGATCATCAATCAACATCAACTCAAAGGATGATGTAATTGAAAATCATCAAAATCAAGGAGTTAATTGACAAATTCTATCATTCTAATTTGGATGTGCCAAAAAAGAATTTCTATGCACTAAAAAGCTCAAACATTGGAAAAATTAATCCATGTATTGTTACAGTCTTTCAATGTGCCGAAACGGTAAATGCGCCATAGAATTTCATCAAAGCATTATAATAAAATTTTAGTGTTCTAATTCAGTGAATGTGCTAAAGCCCTTTATCTATGCACTAAACCCCTCTATCGATGGACTAAAATGTTCTATGTTCCACATCATCATGTCAATGTGCTAAAGCTCTCTATATATGCACTAAAATTTTGATGCACTAATCTATTTATCGTATGCGCTAATTCTTTCACTGTGCTTTAACAGACATCCTATATGCTAAAGCAGTGTGTGCATGTGCTAAAATGGAGAAACCAAATTGAAAAAGTGCAAAACATGTGAAAATTGAAATGCACAAATCATGAGGAGGTTTATCGAGGTACATACCAGCGGTCCATATGCTTCTGGGTGATTGTGACGATGCACACGCTTGAATCGGTGTGTATGGTAGGGGATCATCATCTTACCAAAATTGCTCAAAATCACTCACTCTCAAATCTCAAAATCACAAATTCATAAACGAAGTTTTAATCCACCTTTTTAGATTTTTCTAGAGTGATTAAGAGGGATTTATTTATTTTATTTTCCAAGGGGCTAAATTCATCAATTTCACATCTGGTGGAGTAAACATCATTTTTCAGGAGATAAATTGATTTTGCATTATTAAAATTGAAAATATTTATCAAATCATAAAAAAAAATTCATAAAAATTTGAAAAATTCCAAAAAAAATAAAAAATAAAAAAATTCATCGATTTATCTCCCAAGGGGGCATATATCCATCATCACTTGAAAATCAATGTCTCAGGCATATTGAAAATTATTTTGTCAATACTGGCAACAACAACAAAATTTTCTTTGAAGCAACGTGTAAACACATCACTTCAAAGAAGGAAAAAATATATACACCTAAAAATTGTCTAGATAATATAATTAATTAAATATGATTTATTTGATTAATTGACCCTTCTAGTTTCATCTACTTATATATAAATAGAAATATTTATTTATATAGTTCACATTTAATTCTTCTATCTTTATCATATTATTTCATCTTAATTAAATAAAAAAATTACATACTTTATTTTATTTAATTCTTATTATCGAATTCTTCTATAATTATATATATTTATTTTATCTTAATCATTTCATCCCATCTTAAATTAAATAACCAAATTCAAATACCTTGTTTTATTTAATTATCTATTTTCTCCCATATTAGATTAAATAAACAAACTCAAATACCTTAAATAAACAAGTTCACATACTTTATTTTATTTTATTACCACATTTCTTCCATGCTTATTTAATAAACAAATTTCTATAGTTTTTTTTATTAAATTAAATATCCTCTTTTGATAATTTGAATAAATCCAAATATTCAAATAAAAGAATATTTCAATAGCTATTTCCTCTTTTCACTCATCACATCCACCATCAAAATTAGATATTTTATATCTAATTAATTCAACTCAACCTTCACAGATAAATTTGGAGACAAATTATAGATAAATTGGAAATCAATTTGGTTGTCTTCTTCCATTAATTTTTCCTATCCTCTGGCAAGATGTTTTTGTGGGGAGGAACAAACATCCATATTCTTCTCAGTCTTCTTCATCCTTCACTATTGAATATTTCAAATCAAATCTAGGCCCTTACTTGCTGCCACATCACAAATATGTTGTTGGGAATCTATAAATACAGTCTCTTTTTAAAGGAAATAGATTCAAAGTTTATGCAATCTTACTCTACAGAGATTATACTAGAGAATTCATGCAATTAAGCAATAGTAATTAGGAAATCATTTTAGAATAGCAATAGCAATCATGGTTTTCCATTTAGTTGCATCCTAGTTATGGTAGTTTCTTTCATCAGTTTCATGTCAATTTCATCTACAATAACATCCATCTTATCATTTAAGAATATCATATAGGATTAATTTCCTGCATATTCACAACATCTCATTCTCTAGATTGGTAGTTTAACACTCACAGTGCTTACCAATATGAGAGCCCTGTGATTTGATAAATCTTTGGAGATAGGGAACATTAAGAGGCTTTCAATAGCTTTTTGGCTTTTAGTAGTTTAACTGTTGTTTAAATCTATTGATATAATGTCTTATTAGGTGTGTTTTTAATTCATTACATATATTTTATTCACACACTTTGGATTCAAAGATATCCCATACTCGAATGACCTAACAAATACCTTTTCTAAATGCATACAATGATCTTCCTCTTTCTTTGAATAAGTGGTCAAGTCATCTTGATATACAACCATAAATAAATCAATGAAATCTGAGAAAGCTACATCCATAGCTCTTTGAAAAGTGGCACTTGCATTTGTTTAGCTAAAATTCATCTAGACATAAATGTAAGTACCCCAAGGAGTAGTAAATATAGTCTAGTACTGCTTAGACTCCTTTACTTTTACTTGACTGTAACCTGAAAAACTGTCCATCATTGATAGTAGCTCACAACTAGTTACCTTCTGTAATATAGCTCCCATGTTTGGTAATGGATAATTGTCCTTTAATGAGGATACATTCAATTTCCTAAAATCAACACATAATCTTATGTCACTATTCTTTTTTCTTATGGGTACCAAATTAGATACCCATTGTAATGCCCCGCCATGCAACCCTAGGGAAAGTTGTAATTTACAAAACAAACGAACTAATTTTTTTTTTAAATAAGAATGATTAGCATGTAAGTTAGAAAAATTAACATACAGGTTCACTTAACCATTTCCAACCATTTCCCTAAGGCTACGAGACCGTGTTACTAAAACCAAATGCGAAACAGTAATTAAAACCATATCATATAATTACTTAACAATTAAAGTTCACATACATTCCATTCATAATAAATTTACATCCAAGAATATGAAATGCCACATGATTCCAAACAATATAGCTTACAACATGTTTACAAAACTCATTCCCCAAATGAGGTAAATCCAACAAATATGATAACATATTACAAATTACGCCTCGATAACAAATGAGGGGTAATAAAATACAATAAGTACTGAAAGAACAAGGCATGAGAAGAAACTGATTCCTGCGAGCTCTCCATCTTGAAATCTCGACCACACGAACAAGAAGAAGAACCAACGGAATAAGATGCACGCCACCCAACCACGTGGAATCCAAAAGGTCCCACTCCCTCCGTGCTAGGAGATAGTAACAAGGAATTCCTACACAAGACCATCTACCACTAGACACAGGCTGAAACATAACTGAACAGAAACAACTACAATCGCAAGGTCACTTAACATCCACAATCACAATGACACTTAACCACTAAAGACACAATCACTTAACACAAGGTTATAATGCTTCCAGAGAACAAATATAATGTACATCACACAATAACTAATTAACTATCGACATAGGAAGAGTGTCATGCATAAATTTCCATGAGTTACCCTGGCTCAACCTTCCTAGGCTACCTGACCCCCATCCTAGGTTACCCTGGCTTGCCTCTACTGGCCGCTAGACCCTCATGCAAAACTATGCATCCCATCTCATCTCGAGCCTTATCATTCACTTGCTTCATGAGAGAGACATTCTTTATCTTTATTAGTGTGAAAGATACCCATTAATTCTTTTAGATTATCACTTAGTTAAACTCTAGGTGAGTTACCCTGGTGCCCCTTTGTATGTCGGACCCCCACAAAGAGCCACTCTCCTATCGACAACACACAAGGTACAATACCACAATAGGTAACTAGACAACATAACCTCTCCAATCCAAGGAGGAAACAAAACAAGGAAACTCACTCTGAACACTAGAGGAAACCAAATATGAAAATACACTCCTTCCAAAGGAGGTACAAATCTCATTACCCTCTCCTATTTCCCAGGAGGCACAAATCCCCCTTTGTGGAAATCGGGTACAACAACATAAAACCACTCTTCACATTTCCCAAGGTGATTCACAAATTGAACCACTACAAGAACATCCCATCCTAGAGAACTCCTCTGGAAGACTTACTAAACAATTAACCCCGTTTGCCCATCCTTCAGAATGAAAGAAATATGATATAAAATGAATTGAAGGCAACTCAATATCTAATGTTAGGGTTTCCTAAACCCAGTCAGATAATTACATCACACAAGAAATTAAGTAAATAATTAACATTATTTGCACAAACTCAATAGTGAATCAAGGCATGTTGACAACTTTAAGGAGTTTAAAACAATAATATATTTCATTTTTCCAATTACATATATTAATAAAAATAACCTTATAAAATGAAAACACTTGATCATTTAAAATCTACTATTTTAAAATAAATCATTTGAACTATAGAAATTCAACGTTCTAGATAAATCCTATGAATATAAAATCCACTTTTGCTTCTACTATGTAACAAAATCATCTTAAGATAGTCTCTATTTAAATCTATCCCTTAAATTTCATTTCTCTCAATTATCCGTAATAATCAAATCAAATTATAAATAAATCAAACTTTTATTAAATAAAGTCATCTAATTGGAATAAATCATTCGTTATCTCTACGTTTCACAATTATATTCAAAATCAAGATATTTTAATAATTAAACAATTAAATTAAACTACTTAATCCATATTTCAATCATAGAATAATTAATCAATTAAAATCAAATATAAAAATTTATACTTATAAAATCCATTATGAAAATAATCTTAATTCCACACACAGAGGCATATATTTTAAATTATTAAAAATATATTAAGAATAAAGCATTTTTATAAAAATGATTTTACCAAAAATATATTACAAAATTCATTAAATATATTAATTAATTATATAAAATTATATTATCAATCATATTCAAATTAAATAAAAATTAAATTATAAAACTATTTTATAAAACAAATTCGAACTAAGTCATATTCGAATAATATAAAAAAAAAAATTAAAACTCAATAAATATATATATATATATATAAAATAATATATAATAAATATATATTAAATAATATATATAATATATATATGTATATTACTTTATATATTAATATAAAATAAAAATAAAATAAATCAAATCGTACTTAAATTTGCAAACGAATTTAATTTTTTTTTTAAAACTAAAGGCATGCATATTGGGCGAAGCCCACAGTACTATGTACTGTGGGAAGTGGGGGGGTATGCAGCCCCCCACTAGCTGCGCCTAGCAGCCTCAGCTGCTGTGCGCAGTCAGTGTGGCTGCATACAACCTCCACTAGGGATTGTGGATGATACGGCCATGACCGACCGTCCACTCCCCAAAATACAAAAAATATAATATAATTTTTATTTTTATTTTTATTTTATTCTTATATAAAGAAAAGCCATATTTTCGTCCTAACACAGGCACAAAAATTTAAACAAATAAATAAACAAGTGTATAAAATAAAAAGAAACATAAAATAATAAATTTCGTTTCTTCCGAATACGAACCCCATATAAAAAATATACTTAAATAAAAATTTTATTCTAAATTCTAAATTTATATATATATATACTTTTAAAAATCAGAAAGTTATATATATATATATATATATATATATATATATATATATATATATATATATATATATATATATATATTTATCAAGAGATTTGAAAATAAATTTATATAAATAAATTGTATTCTCAACAGACCTAAAATAATCTGTACATATGAATCCTAACTAATAAATAAAAATAATTTTCTCTTCAAAACAATTGTTTCCCATCATTAAGTTTTATGAGGGTTTTCAAAAGATTTTTCAATAAACTCTAAAATAGATTTGACTTTAAAATTTGACCTTCAATTAAAGATGAATTTTATTTCAAAACAAAACATTTCACTACTAAACCATATCAAAGAATTTCAAAAAGGTTCTACTAAATTTTTCTACAGATGATTCGAGGGTTTCAAATGAATAAAAATTCAAATCACATATCTTCATTCAATCAATTTTTGAAAACATAGCAACCAGATTTGTTTACAGAACAATAAAATATTAATAACTTAAAAGGAGAAAACCTGGAGTCCTTCATCTGAAGAAGAATCCCTTATGTAGCCTCCTCTCGATTCCTCCTACGGTTCTTTTCTCCAATCTAACTTTTTTTTCAAAACCACAATAATTTTACCCAAAAAACACAAAACCAAAACTATCTTTTTTTTTTATAGATCCAAACAACAGAGAAAACTTTTTTGTCTGTGAATAACTCTCTCATAAAAATAATAAATCAATAAAAGAATCAATAAAGCTCTTTCACTTTCTTTTTCTCAAAAATCCTCCTTCCTTATTGGTCCTTTTCCCAGCTTTTAAAAGCACAACTTATCTATAATTTAATTAAAATAATTTATTTAATCAAGATATTATCTGCACAGGATTTTTTTTTAATTTATTATTAATAAAAAGATAATATTTAATTATCCTCATCAATATTAATTTAATTTAATTTCTTGCACTTTAATTAATTAAATACTTTTTAATTTACAATATATTTAAATTTAACCATTTAATAACTCACAATTAAATCAAAACAACAAAACAACTTTAATTAATTATCTTATCAAATAAGATTAATTAATTAAACACTAACCATAAATTAATTAGAAACTCAACAATCAAAATACATAACAACAAGGACAACACTTCAGTCATGACACAATGACTCACAACAAACGATGGACTTGGGACGGAAAACCTAGCTACTATCTCCCAATCAATTACCATTGGTAAATGGACACGCTCAGACCTGTGAAGCTAGGTGGAGTCAATGTCATGTACTTGGCAACCTGCAACAAAGAGCATGTCGAACGTGCAATATATATAATATGATCAAACACACCGTGAAGAGGAAATCTCAGAATTGTAGGGCGCTCACAAGCGAGTGATACAATCCCCTCCCCTTCACCAATACAGTATCACTAATTGACACATCTAACATCAATGATATGATCAATAGCATAAACATCATTAAATCAAATATCTTCTACGTTAATCCAAAAATTTCCATAAAGATAACATTAGAATAAAATTACATCAAAATATAACTTTCACATCATTTAACAGTTGCAATCAAAAGCAACCAAGTTCTAAAGTCAAAGCATATTTAGACACAATAATCAAATTATAATATAACATATGCATCACTAATCAGTTCATGATCAAATGATCACCAAGTTCCACAGTCACATCATAAGCCTAACAAAGCATTACCAAGACAACACTATCAATCCAAAAATTCAAAACGGAGGGGTGTTACATCCTCCCCCCCTAGGGTAAGGCCTACTCCTAGAAGCCTACAACAAAATTAGGGATAGAACTCCCTCAAAACCAACTAAGCACTAACTGACTCAGAACCTTGATCCGTGAGGATCAATTCCTAAAATCGAAGAACAAACTACACCCAGATGCTCGACCTGCCGGATATCCTCCGCAGTGAATGCCCTATGTGATCGACCCACATCTCCTACTGTCAATGCTGAAACTGTCGGCCCCTGACTAAAACTAGAATTGCCTCATTGAGGACACTCATGAGCAAAGTGGCCCTGCTGACCACAAGAGAAACATCTTGTCCCTCTGCTGAGACCCTGCACAGCTGGAGGTCCACTAGGTCATGGAAAACCACCTCCACTGAACGCCGACTGAGAACTCTGAGCAGGCTGATCAACACGATCACGATGAGCCCGTATCCAACTCCTATCTCTCTTCTTCTGCCTCCAACTTCTATCGGGTTGGGACTAAGAATTCTATTGCCTAGACTAAGAAGACTTTTGTTGTCCACCCTTAGCGGGTGACTAATGCCCTCTATAGAATGTTGTAGTATGAGATTAGCCACTCTGAGAACCAACACCAAAAGAAGGTGTACCACCATACTGAACTCCCACCTGACCACCTAAAACCATAGCTAAATTCTCCTCAACAATGCAAGCTTTATCTATAGCTACCTCCATGGTCTTTGGCTCAAATACCCAAATGCCACCACTAAGTTGGGGGTTTAAACCCCTAATGAAATGTTGTACTAACATACCCTCGTCATCACCTATGCCCGCAAACTGTTTGAGCTCGAAGAAGCAATGCTCATACTGTTCCATGGTCATATCCATCTGTCATAGAGCATGAAACTCATCTCCACGGTGCTGACGCCAACGATTAGAAAGGAATCGAGCTTTGAACCACTCTAGGAACAACTCCCAAGATATAGTTCCAATATCCAAATGAAGCTTCTACTCCTCTAACTTCCACCAAGTAGATGTGAAATCCCTCATGTGCGTGATCGCACACCTAGCATTAGTGTTGCTACCATACAAATGCATGTCAAAACACCTATTCAAATCAAACAACCAAGTTTCAACCTCTAAACCACTGCCCAAACCATCAAAAGTGGGTGGACAAGCTCTAAGGAGATCTCTCATGTGAGTAGCCATGTCTGCCTCAGATGGAGCTGGAACCTAATCTCTCTCTCCTACAACCTCTTGATCCCTATCCTGTCTAGGTCCCATATGAGCAAGAGTCTCCTCAAGCAAGTGATGCAACTGAGCATCACCAATCCCTGGTTGATCCTAATGCTGAACACTAACCTCTAGCACAAACTGAGATGCTTGATGATCCACATGATCAGATTCATGGGAAACAATGGGAGGTGCATCATGTTGATTACCTCCTTGACCGCCTACATGACCACGAACCTTACAACCCCACTTAGGTGGCATGATCCTGAAAAGATACACACCACAACATAAGACAAGGTACACAAACAAATACTCTAAATAGCTAACAACATAATGGGTCCCAAAGCGCCCAGTGTTTAAACTTGGGCTCTGATACCATAGGTAACACCCTACCACACAACCCTAGGGAAAGTTGCAATTTACAAAACAAATGAACTAATTTTTTTTTTAAATAAGAACGATTAGCATGTAAGTTAGAACAATTAACATACAAGTTCACTTAACCATTTCCAACCATTTCCCTAAGGCTACAAGATTGTGTTACTGAAACCAAACATGGAACATGAATTAAAACCATATCATATAATTACTTAACAATTAAAGTTCACATACATTCCATTCATAATAAATTTACATCCAAGAATATGAAATGCCACATGATTCCAAATAATATAGCTTACAACATGTTTACAAAACTCATTCCCCAAATGAGGTAAATCCAACAAATATGATAACATATTACAAATTCCACCTCAATAACAAATGAGGGGT
>VDFB02271358.1:610012014-610152689 GCA_007258455.2 Sequoia sempervirens
ATTTTCATCAATGAAATTGATTAACTAATGAACTAGCTTATCTTTGCTTCTATGGAGGTTTTCCTCGGTGTGCACTTTAGGCTCTTGGATGTCTTCACATGGTATTAGAGCCATTGATTGTGCAACCCCTTCTAACACAAAGTTTTCATCAAGTGTTTGAGGTCAGTGAAGGACTGGTTTTTGCTAAGGATCGTTCTTTGGTGCGGGGGAGGGCTCCTTTTTTGGCCTCTAGTGGCTTTGGGTTGTATTTGGGAGTTGTTTCTTTTTTTTCCTTGACAAACCTGTGCTGGCTCTCCTAACACAAGCTCCTACAAATGGAGCTTGAATGGTTCCAACCTCAGGTAGTTCAAGCTCCAACAAAAGACATTGTTTCCACATTCATCGAGCTCACTGTCACGACGGTCCTCACACCACCCAGGCACTCCATCACGATTGTCTGTGTGGGAGTCCTGGCCATCATTTCTGTATACGAGTCCATCTGTCATGTGCTATTTTTTCGAGAAGGAGAATAAGGAGCCCACGAAAGGATAAGATCTCAAGTCGTGCACAACCCTTCTTTTCCTCATGTTGAAATAAAATCCCCATTGCCCATGCATGAACATCACAACATAGGGAAAAAGCACCGTTAGGAGATAAAACACAATGAGTATTTCCATGCTCATCATTTGCTTGAATGGTTCTACCTTGAGCCTCATTGGGGGATCAATTTAAGCAAGACTTTAATCTATCTAATGTCTTCCCAAAATCTTTGGTGTTAGGGTTTTGTTGTGTGAGGGCCAACAATGTAGTAATTTGGGCGTGAGCAGGGACTTTAGTCCCACATTCGATATGTGTAGACTGTCCTAGCTATTTATATAGCCTATTACAAGGCATTTAAGTGTGAGGAAAGGTTTGTGTGGATGCTCTTTTAGTGGAATGTGCACTCCTATGGAGATCAGAATTTGACTTGGTTATTGCAATTCCTTAGCCATTGATGTTCATTTGAATTGGTGATTGCAATGCATTCGTTCATGCTAAGGCTATCCTTTTTCATAGTGGTCATATGGTGGGCACAAGAGCTATTTCCACGAAAAGCCTAAAATAGGAATTTAAAAAAAAAAATTGTGCAAATTTTGCAAATGAAGTTCATTTGTAGCAAGCAAGCTATTGTCGGAAAGCTACTTCAACGATCTTCACTATGGATGAGGTGTTTTCTAGAAATTCTATCATTTTAGGCCTTTTTTACTAGCTTGAAGTTGCAATTTGTTACTATTATCTCTTGGAAAATTCGGTGCTTGTAAATTATAAAATTAGTTTGAATGTATTCTAGAGGGGGTGTATTTTGCATTTTAGTCCTTTGAGTGACCTTGTAAATCATGTTGGACCCTAGGGTTTATTTGCTCACTCCACACAACTATCATATATGGAAGCTCAAGATGTCACAATTGTTGCAATCTCCAGGTCTATGGAAAATGTTGGATGTTGACCAACCCAAATTCACAAAAACATTTGAGCAATTTGTTCATAGAAACAAAATGGATGAAGCTGAGGGTCTCATAGGTTTTCATATTTCTAATAATTTTTTGTTTAATATTGTTGAGTGTAAAACACCTAAAGAGGTGTGGGATAAGCTAGCAAAATTGTATGGTAAGGTCAATCAGTTTAGGATCTTGCAGCTTGAAGTTGATCTCACTTCTCTCTCTCCAAATGCTTTTCCTTCTATTCAAGATTTTCTTGCACATTTCAAGTTTATTTTGTCTCAATTAAAAGGATATGGTCATGCTAAAGAAGATATAGAGTGTATTTTCTTGATCCTATCTAAGCTTAGAGGTCCTTTTCAAGTGTTTTCCTCTACCTTCTATTCTACCTTGGATGTTATGGGGGAAGATTATGAGATGCCTTCTTTTGAGGAGTTTTGTGATCGATTGATGAGGGAGTAGGCCAAGTTGATTCAAATGGATACTCTTCCTAAGAGTCATGCTTTAATGGCTCAATCTTCCAAGGGAAAGGGTAAGAATACTTGAAGTAGCCCAAGAAAAATTCATCTTCAGGTGGTAAGCCTCCCTCCAAGCCTAAGGCAAAGATTGATTAGAAGGATAATCCTCCACCTCCTCATCCTTCTAACTCAAGCAATTCATCTTCTAAGTTTAAGAAGAAGGAGAACTATTCATTTTGTGGAAAATATGGGCATAATGATGCACATTGTTTTCTGAGGCTAGCAACATTGGAGGAAGCTATGAGGAAGAATAATATTTCCATGCCTAAGTCTTCTTCCTTGGGAAAAGGGAAAGCTCTCTTAGCTATGACTTTTTCCTCTACCAGTTCCAATTGGATTTTTTATTTTGGTGCTTCTCATCACATGACTCATACTGTGGATCTTGTTGATTCTCTTTTCGATAGTCATACTTCACATATTGCTATTGGGAAATCTTCTCAAATTCAAATTTTGGGGACAAGCTCAATTCATATGCAAGATGGTAGGATTGAGGATGTTCTTATTCATGATATTTCAGAGAATTTTCTCTTTGTCTATTAGATTTGCAATCATGGTGGTGGAAGGCTTGTTGAGTTCTCTCCTACTGAAGTGACCATTTGACAGATACAAGATCCTAATAAGGTCATTGCTACAGGCATAGTTGACCATGTAGCCCATTTGTATAGGTTTCATAGATTTGAGTCTTCATCAGGATCATCCCTTATTGCTCTTGTAGATTCTATGAGCAAGCTTTAGCACAAAGGATTTCAGAACCTAAATTACAAATATCTTCAACAGATGAGCACACAAAATTTGGTAGTTGGTCTACCTCAGATCTCTTGTTCAGATGGATTTTGTCAAGGTTGTGTGCTTGGAAAGCATCATAGGGATCCTTTTCCAAAGGGTATGGCCACACGTGCTTCGACACCCCTTGAGTTGGTACATAGTGACCTCATGTCCTTCCCTACTCCATTTTTGGGGGCCAAATATGTGCTCACCTTAATTGATTATTTTTCTAGGCATACTTGGGTCTATTTTTTGAAGTACAAGGATGAGGTTATTCACAATTTCATGTCCTTCCTTGCATTCATGGAGAAGCAGTAAGCACATTCCCTTCAGAAGATTTGCACAAATAATGGGGGGAGTATGTCAATCATGAATTTTAGGAATTTTGTTGTGCTAAGGGTGTTCTGTTGAGATTTGTGACTCAATTTATTGGCTTGGTCGCTTCTTGGAGAAATTCAGTTTTCCTTCTTCATCGACTTGTGTTTTTTCATGAGGTTCTAAAAGTTAACAATTGGGCGACATCAAGCTTGTCATAGGATCAGTTGATTTGCTAACTTCAGCACCTATGTCATAGAGTTAGAAATTTCTTTAACTCCCCGACATGGCAACAGTGCGTTGGTCACAGGGTCATTGCAGTTTCTAACCTTGAAACCTTGTTGTAGAGTTCAGAAGTTTCTAAACTTCCCGATTGGCCGATCTCCTTCAGTGTACCATTATACCACTAGGTGCTAGTGAGAGAGGTGCAATAGAATTTTGTATTTCCATACCATGGGATTCCTCTAACTGTCTAGTGAGGTGTACCACCACCCTGTGAGATCTTTTTGGTTATCTTGTAGTAGTGCAGTGTATACTGCCATATTGTAGGAGCTTCTCACCTGTCTAGTAGTAGTGCAATGGATGGTGACAACCACAAGGAAAGGTCAACAGGTGGTGATGATGTAGAGGATAGATGGAATGTGGGCCCATGTGCTTGATGGTTGACTTGGTGACTCTTAGAGGAGCCAATGATGGTACGGCGTAGTAACTGCCACATCGTGAGGGTGTTGTGTCTTGGCTATGATAGAGTAGTGGGTGTTTTGGTGAACCCTAAGATTGACGATGGATATTTATTTGACTACCTATCCGACATCAGCATTTGGTGATAGCGTATGGCTCTAGGTGAGACCCTAAGGGGTGTGGTAGTTGAACAGTCTAAGAGCGATAGAGACAAACCTTTTGGGGGAAGTTTGGTCTCTTGTTGAAGCACTGTCAAAGTGAAGGTTGACCCCATTCAACCTGAGCTACAAGTCGAAAGGCTAGATACAACAAAGGCTAAGGGGACTCTCTCAGATCTCAATGCTTGGAGCAAAGAGAGTAGTGATGACTGCGAGTGGAGGTAACCAAGAGGTATGGCTATTGGGTGAGAGGCCGAAAGGGACAATTATTGGCTAATGTTACCATGTGGAGAACAATATGATGTGTGGAGGTCGGTTGGCTAGGTGTCAAATAAGTCAAGGAGGTTGAGATGTTGGATGCAGGCTAAGAGGACAAATGTAAGTAGAGAGGCTGGCATGCTAGGTGTGGACTGACTAAGAACCTGAGTGCATGCTAAGTGGTTGTGATGTCATGGTAGAGATAAATCTTGTAGAAGGTGAAGGTTGAGCAACTATGTGACAGAGAGGTTGAGAAGCCAGTGGTTGAGTCATGTGGTTGTGTAGCCATGAGATGTCTATCGCTAAGAGAGATAGTCTTGAGGGTTTGAGTTGGATTTTCTCCATAATGAAACAAGATGTAAACTCTATAAAGGTCATGAGCTTGAGATTATATTGTAACTATTTTTTTGTTGAATAATACAATGGCGATCTAGGCTTTTTAGAGTGTGGGGTTTTTACCTGAAAGGGTTTTCCCCATGTATATCTATGTGTTCATGTCTTCTATTTCATCTTTCATGGTTGTTGATTTTGCATGTTTGAATCTGTTATAGGTTTTGTTGAAACTATTTTGCATGAGTTTCTCTCTAAGGGTCAATGTGGGAAATGAATTGTGCCTACTTCCATTTTGTGGCATAGTGGTAGTGTCTTTGAGGCAATCTGATGAAAATAAACTACCCAAGGCACTATTCTCGGATGTTTTAGTTTGAGATGACCCTCCTATTTGCCCAACATATTCTTCATCAACACAAAATTCCATACACTCCTCAATAGAATGGTGTAGCCGAGTGGAAAAATAGAACTTTACAGGAGATGGCCAATTGTATGCTATAGTCTAGATCCATGGCTCTTTCCTTTTAGGCAGAGGATGTCAATTATGCCAACTAAATTTTGAATTATATGCCCCACAAGGCAGTGTGGAACATAACTCCCAAGGAGGCTTGGTCGTATGCCAAGCCCAAGGTTTCCTACTTTAGAGTATTTGGGAGTGATGCACAGACTTTCATTCCAAATGGTAGCTACAAGGAAATGGAGAAGAAAAGTTGGCGGTTCAATTTTGTTGGCTATTGTGAGGATGTGAAGGGTTATTTCACCCTGTCACTCGAGAGGTTCATTTTCATCGTGGTGTTCAATTTGATGAGTCTTTCACTCTGAAGGATTCTCCATCACAAGCCTCTCCCTCTCTTCTTCCTATTTCTTCTTCAGAGGATGTTGTGCTTCTAGAGGATGATGATGATGTTCCTGATGATGGTATAGGTCTTGTTGTTAATATTACTCCATCTTCTCCTTATCCTCCACTTGCACCCCATTGAGCTTTTTGGGCTTGTACACTTCTTGAGGATGTTGGTTCTCTTGTAGGTGAACCCATAGCTACATGTTGCACTCGTTCTCACACTTTAGTTATCAATCTTTTGAGTCATGTAGTTTCTATTGATCCCCATAAGTTTTCAGATGCTTTAGGTGTTTCAGAATGGGATAGTGCTATGTTAGAGGAGTATTCCTCCTTGATGAAGAATCATACTTGGGATTTGGTTCCTCTTCCTAAGGAACAAAATTTGGTTAAGTGCAAGTGGGTGTATCGTACCATGTTTGTAGCTGATGGTTCTATTGATAAGTATAAGGCTTGTCTATTTGCTAAGGGATTTTCTCAAGTTGAGGGTATTGACTATTCTAAGATCGTTTCTCCTATCACAAAGATGGATTCCATATGCCTTGTGCTTTCTATTATTGCATCTCAGGGTTGGTCATTGTATTAGATGGATGTGAAGAGTGCTTTCTTGCATGGTGATCTTCATGAGGAGATCCATATGGAGCAGCCACTAGGCTTTGTGCAAGACCCTTCAGTTATTTGTAGGCTCTGACGATCATTGTACGGTCTCAAACAAGCTCCTAGAGCTTGGTATGAGAAGATGGATAATTTATTACTTGCTTTTGGATTCACTCGATGTCACTCTGATCCTACAGTTTATATTTAGAGGCATTGGGGGATCTTCTTATTCTTGTTCTTTATGTGGATGACTTGATTCTCATGGGGAGATCTCCTACCATGATTGAGGATACTAAGTGAGCTTTGACGACATGTTTTGATACGACAAATCTTGGTTTGTTGCATTACTTCCTTGGTCTTCAAATCCATTAGTCTTCTACTGGTATTTCTATCTTCCAGTAGAAGTATGCTCTTGATTTGCTTTAGAGGTTTTGGATTGCTGATTGCAAGCTAGCCCCTACTCCTTTTCATTCAAGTGTTTTTTTCTACCAGTTGTACTACTTCGTCTATTGATGCTACTTTGTATCGACAGCTGGTTGGTAGCCTTTTGTACTTAACACATAGTCATCCTGATATTTCCTTTGCAGTTGATATTGTCTCATGTTTCTCTCAATATCCTCATGAGAGTCTACTTCTACTAAATTAGATTGGGTTGATGATGTTGATGATCAAAAGTCTACTTCTAGTTGTTTTATGTCTTGGTTTTGGTCTGGTTGCTTTGTCTTGCAAAAATCAAACTGCTATTGTATTATCATCAATTGAGGGTGAGTATCAAGGAGTTTTCTTGTCTGGTCAAGAGATTCTTTGGCTTCAATAGTTGATGGCTGAGTTTGGATTTCCTATTGATCATCCCACTATTCTTTGGTGTGATAACCAGAGTTCCATACACATTTATCACAACCCCGTGGAGCATCAACACACTAAGCATATTGAGATCCACATGCACTTCATTCGATAACTCATTCAAGATGGTGTTCTTGCTTTGGGGTATTTTCCTATGGAGCAACAGGTTATAGACATCTTCACTAAACCTTTGGCATCTCGTCACTATTTTAACTTGCAATTGATGTTAGGGGTGAAGGAAGTTGTCCTTGGGGGGTCTTGAGGAGTCCTCCTTCCTTTCACTTTTATTTTGTTCTCTTTTGGTGAGGAGTTTTCTCCCTCATGGTTTTTCTCCTTTTCTCTAGTTGTGAGATATTTGCATTTGCATTGCATTGTAGTTGTACATGGATACCTAACAAGGCTTTGCTTCCAGGACCCATAATGCATTTTCATTTGTTGGTTGTATCTGGGTATGTGCATGATCGTGATGGGCCAAAAAGTGGCAATATTATGGGTATTTGTAGGGTATGTGGCTGACGACTTTTTTTTTTACCCAAAATTGATGAAACGAAAAGGGTTTTTAGAGAAGATTCTATGATTTCCACCAATATAAATTATTATTTAATTTTAATTTAATAAATAATTATTATTCATTTTCTATTAGAATTACAACTAAAGTCTTGATCGATAGACTGATTGAAAAAAATCTATAAATTTCAAATGGTGTCACATTTTTTGAATCTAAAACATGCGTCACATTCTATGCTTCAAATACTCTAGGATTAAAAAAAGAAAAAATAAATTTCATGAAGTTTTGACCAAGTTAAGGTGGTTAGACATACGAGTTTTTATATTTTTTAAAAGTTGTAATAAGAAATTCATAATTAATTATTTACTTAGAAAAAAATTACAAAAAAATATGCATCACATCTGGACATGAGTCCTCTATTTATACGTAAAATCTTATAAAAAAATATTATCATTTTATTATGGTTAGGGTGGTTAGAGAGACACCTACTTCTTATTTTTTCCCTGAAATTTAAGTACTATTACATTGAAATTTCAAATTTTCACCAAATAGATTTTATTTATTTTTAAATAAACCTAGTAGTTTATAAACTACATTCAATTTTCTACAGATTCTATTCTTACATATTTTGGAAATAATATAGATAACTTATTCAAATTTTTACGTCAATTTGCCTAACACTAATTTTTCTAATTTTTTTGCCACTTAAGGGCATGTTTTTTACATGATGATCCTGCACATACCCATCTCTTGCACTTATTTTTCCCTAAGTTGTGCTTAAGGTGGGGTGTTGGAATCTATGTTTATTTCATGCATATGCGTAAGTCCAACTTAACATTTATTGTAGTAGGTACATTTAAATTTTTGGTCTGAAGCATTCATTTTGGGTGGTGACCTATTGTGGCATGTCACCCGTGATATTTTCTCTCGTTTCTACCACACTTTTCTTGCATTTTCCCTTGATAATTTATACAAGGCCCTTTGTACATTTCAGATCATCTCATTCTCATCAATGAGATTTATTGACTAATGAAATAGCTTCTCTTTGCTTCTGTGGAGGTTTTGTTCAGTGTGGACTTCAAGCTCCTCGATGTCCTCACAATTTTTAATACTTTTTATGTCACCAAATTTCCTTTTCATCATAGCAATATTATTTTTAATACATATCTTATCATTCAATGGTTCTTAGAAAGATTTATTTATTTATTTTTATTATTTTACTCAACCAATGTTTTGCACTTGAGCAAGTCAAATTTGTATTCATCTCATTTTTTCAATTGGATGTTTCCAAGGTTGAGGAGATTATATTTCACATACCAATCCATTGCCAAAAAGGTGAAGAGGGTTGAAAAATTTGATGAGATCCTTGAAACCCTTCACTTATGTTTTGGATAGGTATAAATTGTGCATTCCTCCTATACTAACCTAGTATCTTGCAACAAGTCCCTTGTGAAGATCAAGAAAAGTTGTTCTTATATGGACCAAAATAGTTTGAGGTAAATGATATTCTTTGAGCCTCTATGGGAATGATGGGAAAAAGGTAGCTTTGGGAATTCCTACAGAGCTACTCTTGAGGATTCATCTATCCTTGAGGCTAAGTGAGTGAAATATGATTTTACAAGTAGAAAAATATATTCTAGGTAGCTTATGCAACAACTATCAAGCCTAAAGTGTGCCAACTTGACAAGGTTGGGGGATTCTTATTATGCCAAAGGTGAGAAGATGTTTGTTTATGACTATCCTCCTAATTGTAACCTTTACATTCTTCATCATGATATTCTTAGTAGAATATAACTTTTAAATGGCATAAGGGTTTGATTAATACTATGAGTATGAGTATTCATAAGGGTTGAATCAAATCAAATATATTTCAATTATTGGAAATAAGTTTAGACATTATTTAGTGTGTTCAAAAAATGTTTTTTGGTAAAAGTATCAAAGGAAAAATAGCTACAAACACATGCTATTTAGTAATATTTAGAGTAGTTGCATGGAATTTCATAAATTGAAAAAGATGTATTATACCTCTTTGTTTATTCACAAGGCATATCTCCTCTCTAGATGTTGATTGGAGTTTTAGAAATTTTGAGACGTAATATTTCTAAAATTATGGAAATTTGAGGTTATACCACTTGGAATGGATTCGAGTAATGTGATTTTCTTGAAGAAACTCTAGGTGCTAATGGAGAACATGTAGCATTGATAAATGGTTATGGTGACTTGTCTCTTAGATCCCTACCAACTATATGGTTGGCTAAGTATGATCTTTATTTAATATACTATATATAAGAACTATAACTAGCATTTTCATGTTTTCTTAGATAATGTAATTTTCCACAAACCCATGCAAAGCACTGATTCTTTTTTGTCTCAACAAAATCCAAAAAATAATATTACTACCTTTCTAAAATTATTTTTAGAGTTATCCAGTATGTGAGGTTACAAAAAGTGGGCTTACCATTTCTATTGATGAGTTTGTACATGTATCTTTTATTGAATGTAAATTTTAATCTAGAACTTGCATAAATTAGATCATAGATGATGTTTCTATTACTTTAATCTCATTATAGAACAAATTTAAAATTTCAAGAAAACATTAGTAATGGGGAATATAGATGATATAAATGAAATGTTTGTGGCTAATGCAATTGTTCTTATTATTGTTTGAAAATGATAAATAGGTATGATTGATATCGAAAAGCTACATACCTTTAACATCATAGGAAATTTGATGTTTTAAAAAATAAATCTTTACTATAAAAACCAATGTGTATGCTTCTTGTAATATCCCTTATTCGATTTTGAGAGAAACATTATTATGGTTGATGAATTAAATGTCTTATTATTCAATAAATATCTTTGTTGGATTCTAGGGGTTGTTTATTAATCCAACTCTAGAAGAACTCTTTTGTCTAACTCTCATTAAGGTCTCAAGATTCACCAAACAAGATTCTAGATAGATAAATACTAAAGTTTTTTTATTCATATTGATTTTATATGTAAGAAAATAATATTTCAACAAATTTATGTTGTTTTTCTCTCAAGAGATTTTTTTCTTGATAATAAGATTTATTTGCACTCTAAATTTTCCATGATTTTTTTTATTTATAAATAATAATTAGATACACATGGGTTTCCATGGTTGCAATGAATAAAGGAGGGATAAGATACATTCATAGGGTATTTGTGTATTCTCTTTTGATGTTTTTCAAATTTGATAAGTAGTTGGTCTTGAAAGTATATGAATATGGATAAAATTTATTTATAATAGTCAATTGTAAGGAATATACTATAGATAATTTTTTTAAATAATTATTCATATTTTACATTTAGAATCATGTAAGTTTTAACATTAAGTTAAAGAAAAGGGGAAAAAATGAACTAAAAATTTGTATTGCATTTTTTTGTAGGCAATTGTAGGCTTTGTATAATGGGTTGTTCATTGATCCATATGATCATCAAGCCATGTAGCCATTATATTATTAAATATTTTATTTGAGAAGAAATTATGAAATGATAGTTGCTATTTGGTTGTCACCTCCATCATTTACAACTTCTCTAGTTGATGACAATATCAAAATACCATTACTTGCGATAACAAAATATTTTAATCTAGCTCTATTTTTTGACATTGAATAGGGTATACTTCCCCTTCCTTTAAAAATATACTAGAATCACCTTTTATTTTGTAAGTTCTTTTATGCACTACTTCTTGCTATATACCTACACCAATACAAAATTATAAATAAAAATACTCATTTTCTAATAGCATACTAGTACAAAAGTTGAGAAAAGAAAAATATTCTTATATAATATCACAAGTTTCATGAACTTATTAGACATAGGACAATTTCATATTTATAACTTAATATATAAATATTTGACCAAACACCATAGATCTTAGATGCTTATCACTTGGATATATCGGGAAAATTTAAGGATAATGATCATTTCAAAGCATATGGTAATGTTTTGGAACATAATAAACTCTTTTGGAATATAAGTATAAATTGTCAACATTCATGTTGTAGGTTTAATCCCTCTATCTTTTCATTAATCAAATAATGTTCTTGATGATATGTCAAAGTTACTGACAAAAAAACAAACATGCTCAATATAAAGAGCCCAATTGGAGGGGTTTTTTCTTATACTCAAATACCAAATTTATATTATAATTAATTAAGATACTTTGACTATTAATTCATCGTCCACCTCTTTAAACTCATCTCCTACCATATTTTAGATGCTACCTTCATTTTTTTTATAAAATTTTGTGCAATAGGGAATTGTGATGTCATTGACTACTTCTTAACAAGTTCCAATTTTTTTGTAACTAGTTTAATCTATGCAATATATTCATTATCCAATAAGGAAGTTAATAATATATGAAATATATGCATTATCAAATAAGGAATATTGAAGTATCTTATATGATCCTTATTGGTATCAATTTTGTTATATTTGTGTTAGCAAGTGAATTAGTCACTGTGATATTTCTCTAACTCACCCAATGGGTGAGAATGAGAACTTGCAATAGCAAGAGAAATCATTGTGTGACAAGTCATTATTCCTTGAAATTTAAGAGGGGAAACTCCCTCATATGATGTGTGTTTTATTTATTATGTAATTTTATTTAGAAAAAATGAAGGAAATAAAATTAGAAGAAAAGGATGAGAAAGGAATAATATTTGTGTGAATATGGTATTTTACCTAACTAGTTCACCTAGTAGGTCCTATTCATATGTTAATCTTACTTAGGTCCTAAGAATATTTCTAGAAGTCTTAGTTGGATTATATCTTATCTTATCTTATGTCATTTACTTATTGTTTCTTAGGTCATTTAATATTAGTTACCTCATGTCATAAGATTTAGACACTTGTCATGATCTTATCTAGAATCCTATGTCTATCTTGGATATATAACCAAGGGGTCCCCATTTGTAAATCAATTATAATCTACTATTTGCATCTTTGCATAGAATAACATTATTCTTTCATAACAGATCTCTCTTGTACTTTCATAGAAGTTCATAGATCTTGGGTGGCTACAATCTTTAGCCAAATCTCAGATGGTATAGAGAATTATATACCAACACTTAAAAATAGGAACTAGCATATGGAAAACCAAATAGACTAGCAGTTCCATGTAGAAACATGCAACAATGAGCCAATAGGCAGAGATGTATAGGAGAGGGATGGGAGATGCCAGATGCCTGTGCCAAATGTAGAGAAGAGGAACAATGTAGGATGCAACAACACAGAGAACAATAGTTAATAATACCTAATGTAAGGAAACATGGAATGAATAGAATAAATTATTTTATTATGTTGCAACCATAACCAAAAAATGAAAGCCATAAATCAAACAAGATTGGTTTCAACAGCCACTCGGATGTAGAAAGCCACAATATAGGTTGAGCTATAGAGTAATAATTGAAAAAATCTCCATAATTTGGAAAATTTAATTCTTACATTTATATATTTATATTAAAATCTACTGAATATAGCATAAGGTAGATAACAATAATTAATAATACGTAATGTAAGTAAACATAGAATGAACAACATGTATCATTTTATTCTGTTGGAACCATTAGCAGAAAATGAAACCCATAAAATAGAGCCTTTTCAACAACACCTTTTGTAGAATACAACATAACTAAAGCAACAAAACTATAATCAACAATGCCCAAATGGAGGTAACACAAAGCGTATACAAGATAGAGAAATTGAAATAAGCTAGAGTGCAGAAGAGAACTCTATGCAAAATAAATGAATGTGGGCTAAGATAGAGAAGAATAATTAGTAAATTTTGTGATCTTTTTTCAATAGTATGGCTTTGAAAATTGAGAGGAGATAGGCGTTTGAAGCAATCCCCATTGAAAGAAATGTCTAATGGACCCCCAAAAAAAGTGAATTAACATCAACTAATTTATTCCATGGCAAGCATAGCCTGAAACACATGAATTCTCTTTGAATTTTACATCAGAAATATAGATCTATTTCTACATTAAATATATAAAATAAAACACAAAAAAATGAGTTGTGGTTTCTAGCCTTGCATATCGGGCCATGGAGCCTCATGGGATATCACCAAACTATTGAGCAGGGATATACGGTCTTGACGACTCTAATCAAAGCTAGTATGAATTTTGATTATCACAATTAACATTGAGTATAGTGGGATGTAGTTTCCATATGACCATTGCATAGAAGGAATGTTTTGGCTACTGATGAGTATAAATAAAATCATTGGAATCTATATTATGGATTGAGTATGATCTGGAAGAATAAGAGAAAAGTGGATATATTAGTACAGTGGTCATCTATAATGCACAGACAACATGTAAACCAAGAGATACGAATGTTGATTATTTTATAACATACAATTTTCTATGAAGTTGTAATGCGAGCAATGAAGTAAACAAAACTTAGACATACCTAGTGTATGTTGTTGAACACATTTTCAACATAAGAAAGAAACACTCGATGTCCACCCTACCATATTGGGTCATGGAGCATCATGCACTCTCACCAAACCCCCAAGCAACAAAAAATAAATTACTGACCATTGGCATCAATGGTGAAACCAATGTATAGGTCACCGCTTACTTAATGTAAGCTCTAAATTGAAATAACATAGCGTTCACAAGATAACCCTATGCAAAATAAATGAATGCGGGGTAAGATAGAGAACAATAATCAGTAATTTTTTTTTATCTTTTGTGAACAATATGGCTTTGAAAAGTGAAAGGACACAACGTTTTGAAGAGCACCCCATTGAAAGCAATCTCTAATGAACCCTAAGAGAAAGTGGATTAATATTAACTATTTTATTCCATCGCAACCATTGCCTCTAACATATGAATTCTAATTGAATCTTATGTCTGAAATATATAGATGTGTACATAAAATATATAAAATAAAACACAAAAAATTGAGTCTAGTGTGGTGAACATCTATAATTGAGAGAGAATATGTAAATCAACATATTTTAAGAGCTCTATAATGTACACTACAAAATATACGATACAAATGTAATGCAAGGTATGAAATAAGTAAAATTTAAGCATACTTGTGCATCAGGTACGTTCCAATAGCTAGGGAAGAATACGAAAGGTGGTGTGCACCCTACCACTTTGATCAATGAAAGAAGAAATGTTTTGGCTACTAATGAGTATAAATTAAATAATTGGAATCCAAATTATGGCTTGAGTATCATCTAGAAGAATAAGAGAAAAGTGCAAATATTAGTGTAGTGGTCAACTCTAATTGATACACAACATGTAAACCAAGAGATGTGAAAGTTGATTATTTTATAACATACAATTTTCTATGAAGTTGCAATGCAAGGAATGAAGTAAACAAAACTTACACATACTAGGTGTATGTCATAGAATGCACTGTCAACATAAGAAAGCAACACATGATGTCCACCCTACCATATTGGGTCATGGAGTGTCATACGCTCTCACCAAACCCCCAAGCAAGGAAAAATAAATTTCCCACCATTGGGATCAATGGTGAAAGTAATGTCTAGGCCACTTCTTACTTATTGCAATATCTAAAGGCATCGAAAGTTGGACATATGATGATTATTTTTGTTGAGTATGGTTGCAAACATGAAAGAATAATTGAAAATTTAGTACACTAAACAGATACCATTGGTAGATGATAAATCAATCAGAAAATGTAAAGAATTATAGAGTTCATAACAAATTGTATGCAATGAAGGTGGAGTAGAAAATTACAAGCAAATAAAATGTAGACATACCTTGTGCAGTGAATGAAATAGAAGATTGAGATAGTAAGGGAGGCCTGGTTTGCACCCTTCCATATTATGGAATCAAGTGTCATGGATTCTCACCAAACCTCTAAGTAGAGTAGTTTTTTCTCTACGAATTTAAACTATACATCAGTGCATAGATTTGCAATGTAAAATGTTGTTAAGGGAATATCATTTGGAACAAGGGAGATTAGAAGTTTAGTACAACAAACATATATCATTACTACAAACTATTTAGATAAGGAATTATAAAAAGCTATATAATTTGTAAAGAATAATATCTAATATATGTGGAATAAAATACATTTTATAAACAAGATGTAGGTATACCTTTTGCAAAGTGCAACAAACAATATGTGGACAAATTAATATAATTGTCTTTTGCAACTTGCCAATTTTATTAACCTAAAATCACTATTATCTTGTTAAAAGAATACATAGAGTTGCAACATTTATCACAAAGAACTTTGAATGTAATTAGAATAGAACAGATGGAAAGAATGAGATACAACCTTGCCTTGTATACAAATATAGTACAGTTTCAACTCAAATAGCATGGCACACTTGTGAGCATAAAGGTATTAACAATTATGAATAATTGCAGTAACACCTGGAAATGTTCCCAATCTAAATTTGTTAGAATTTGAAAGTGTTAGAAATAAATAATTCAAGAGTGATATCTATGGAGGAGGGACTATTTCGATAAACCATAGGAAGACATTGAGACCAAATTGAAATTTAGATAATAGATGTTTGCTCTTGGAAAGAATGGGAAAGAGGAAGCAACAGTTGAATATGAACTTCTCGTACAAATGTCTGTACATAACTAAATTTTTTAAAATGGTGGGTAAACTAAATAGAACTAGGAATAAAGGGTATTGTGAAAGAATTGAGAAAATGTTCCTCTTCTTTGATTCGAAGTGCATTGTATTTGTCAGAATGCTGCCTAGAATAATTGTCAAAAGAGAAAGGTGGATCTATATGTATTCCTTCTAGTGATTTAACAAGAGAGAGAGTTGTGAATGTTAGTCCCTGCCTTTCTTTAGCTCCAATATCTATTGTAGCTTTCTCTAGTGTTAAGCCTTGAGATTTATGGATTGTGATAGCCCAGGCCATTATCAACGAGAGTTGTCTTTGGTTGCCTTGTGTGATTGGGATAATGCGGATGAATTTTGGATTCTCCTAATCCCATGCTAGCCCAATGTAAATGTGGAAGTCAACAACAACATATTTTTGTAGTTGAGGTAGTTTAGCACCCATGGCATATACAATAGCCTTCACTAAACCCAAGGATCCATTCACTAGGCTAGCTGCCACCTAAAGATTTGTTGTCAACATTACTTGTTGACCAATTGAAAGCAACAGTTCAACTTGAATTTTTTCATCATTGGCATAATCAAGTGCATTTTTTTGGGAACATTCAGCAACACTAATTGCAATTGAAACATTTAATTGATGTAGTATTTTCCTTTTATACAAAGCAACCAAGCTATTAGTTGGAAATAAGTGGATAGCTTGATCAAAGTCTTGGTTTTGGTTAGATGCGAGCGTGGATTTTTTTTATTCATAAAAAGTTACCAATCAACTAGGGATGCTTGGAATTTTCTAATATTCATAAGGAGTAGACGAAACTGTTGTTGTGATTCAGATTTCCCATGCTAGTGAAAGATAGTGTCAAGCATAACAACAATATTAAAAGTGTACCAAAGTGCCAATACTATAGACCAATAACTATAGATAGGCCTGTCCATAATAGGGGGCAGTTGTGCCAAGTCACCCATGAGTATAATAGAAACACCATCAAATGGCTACAAATGTCTTGAAGGGGATGCTTGCTATAATTGGCTATCTATTTTTAACAGCAACTTGGGGCCCAAGAAACTCATTTCATCAATTAGTATGTACTTAATATGTTTGAAGTCTCCTTGAAATATGGTCAATGGTTGTCCTTTCAATTGATTTATATCTTCTATTGGTATGTGAAGAGTAGTATCTACTATGGAGGCATGAACATTATAAGTAGCCACACTTGTTGGTGCCAAAACAAGCAAAGGGTTCATTTTTTGGCTCAACGATCAATTTAGCGCTCTTCATATCTTGTCAATAAAGAATGATTTATCTATGCCAATGGTTCCTTGAGTGATCATACAAAGTGGAGGAAATGAGGGTGGGCCAAGGTGATGTTATTTAATGATTCTCAAAGCAATCTCTTGTCTAGGAGATAGTCGATGACAAAGGGATGGTGTTGTAAAGGAGGAAAGGGTGTCTTTAGGCGTATGAAATTTACTTGTTGTAACAAATTGTTCGACAATACTATGAAGATTCTCTGGAACATTGTGGTTGTCCCATCTATGGTGCAGGTCAACGTCCCACCAACCCAAGAGTTGTAACTAGTCAAAACAAACATTATTTGTGGCACTAATTCGAGAGAGAAAATCCCATTCATATTTTTTTTTATGTGGTATATACTATGCACTATCAATATCGCTATCACTACCCTCCTCAATTGCAGCATGGTCACTAAGTCTATTCACATGCCAACCAACATAGCCAACAACATGAAGTAGCCTCTAATTTTGTATTATGCTTTCTCTTGTAAGCCCTATGTCAACCTCCACATTTTAGAAAGGTTTGTATAGCAATAATTTTGACCAACAAAATGTTTCATAGGAATCACTTTTTTCATGGGGATGGTCTTGAAAAGTAGGTAAACAATGATCATTGTAGGTTACAAGTGAGCAAGCCAGGCTAGGCCTTTGTAGTTTTTCTGATATGTATAGAGTTGTGCAAAATGAATAAGGGATATTGCCTCCATTTTAGGTGGTCTTTGCATGTAGGAATGAATATAAGCACTGGAAAGCTCATTTCCATTTTCAACTATTTTCAACTGATGGAACTCCTTCCTACTAATGCTCAAAAAAAAGAAATGCCAACTTGAGATGACAAGGGGAAACTTTTGCAGCATATGGCATGTTTCTTGTGCACCAATGTCATGATCAACAACCAAATTCATCATGAATTTTTGGTATGCAAGCAACGCTTTATCCCCAAATGAATTTGTATTTGCAAGAATTTGCAAGATATCAATGTAGCTTTTAGATTTTTTCTCACACTTTGATGCATATTTGGAAATGTAGTTTAGGAAAATTTGTCTAGACAATACTGGCTAGCAATCAACATTTGCTTGGAAAATTGAAAGCATTTTAGGGTTGTGGATATTAACATGCTCATCATTTCTTGTTGGTTTGTACAATTTTTTCAATTCATTGTCAATTGTCAATGTCGAACATGGTTGTGTATTCCATGGAGCTTTGTAGCGACATTGCAATTGTTGGCCTTTTTTCCTCAAGAAAGTGTACCAAGTGCACTTGGTATTCCTTTGAACCATGTTTAAAAACTATTCATAGTCCACCATTGGATCTGTAGAAGAAATTTGTGTAGTATTAAGCAAGCATGGGTCATCCAAGGCTAAGTGGTGGATCCTTGATATTAGCTACTCTGGGGCATGAGGGTTCCATGTTGAAACATAGCGATCGAAGAATTATTTTACCTATTGAAGCTCATGAGGGTTGGACCAATTGAGCATGTCCATATTTGGGGCATTTGGGAGCCACAAGATGTACATGTGTTGACCCGCAATGTTGCCTCTCATACCTATACCAATAGTCCTTTGTGTGGAAAAGTTTCTCAATAACCTCTTCACAAAAAATAGTGAATCATAGGTGCATGTACAAGGTTGTTATGTGTGGGTTTTGTGCAATATTCTCTTTGAAGTGTTCTCGAGAGTATGGTGAATCAAATTGGGTATTGGGTTCAATCACCTTATGCAAGTTAGGCCATTTTGTATCTACGGAGCTGAAAGTGAAGAAGAGAGTCGGTGTACCAAGCTGGTGGATCATTGTTGCAAGCTCTTGTTAGCTCTTGGGCCAATATGAATGGGTTCCTTGCAAGGATGCACCAAATCAAACAAAATGGTTTTCTATTTGGGTGTCTAGTGCATTCTAGAGCAGTTACCACAAAGCAAGAACCAACGTTGGGATTTTTCCCTCCAAGTTTGTTTTCATAAAAAACTGATACTAATTGTTGGCTTTGATGTCTCATTATTAAATTATAAATGTAATATCTAAATGTAACATGCCTTACAAATCTATTATCATAGTATCTCATCAATTGCAAGGCATATTCATGTAAGTGAACCTGTATTGTTCTCAATTGTAGCAACATTGCCATGCTAGTTGGGAACAACATTGGAAAAGCCATACTTAATAACTCTTCTATATTATATTCATTGATAGGGCTAGAATATATTTTAGGAAAAGGCAAGGTACTTTGAATAGTGTCTTTAATTTGTAAGGCATCTCTAATTGCCTGCAATTTTTGAGGAGGCTTCGACATCAACAAAATAAATGATGACAAGCCTTGAAGGTCAGCTTCCTCATCACTAACACTTTTATAGCTGCCATTGGTTCATTTGGGCCATGCCTTGGTTCTTCCATTATGTGCAAGAGATAAGAGATGTTAGTGCTTGTAGGAGGCAAAAAAATTAAAGCATCACAATCTATTGCAACATCACTATAGTACGATTCATTCTCAATTTTATAAATTAATGCAACCATGACATTATGTTTTCCAACATAGCAATCATAGTTTGTTCCTTGCATTCCAATTCCTCACACAATTATAACTTTAGGATCATGTAGCCGATGTGGCAACAAAGTTGCAATGCTAGTGATGTCTTGTGGGAAGCTTATAGTATGACCACTATATTTGTATTGGCCTCCTCTGGTGTGGGTTACTTGAAAAATGGGAGCAACTCTAGCTATAGGCATTTCTTCAACTTGAGTAAGCTTTGCAAGGATGGTTGGTTGTGGCCCTAGATCCTTTTTTTTTACTAGGATATATCTATATGCACACCCTTTTCAAAATCACAATGCAAATAGACAATGCCAATATTGGACATCCAAACTCTTATGTCAGCATGGCTCTCATTGCAAGCAAAACAAGTTTTTAAGTCAGACAAAGCATCAATGTGCCGGTGGAAGGATTGCATTACAATGCAGAAAGGTTCACCAAACATGTTGCTTGAGGGTGGGGCTACTGAAGTTGTGGTTGGGAAGGCATTCCCAAGAAGGGGTTACAGTAGTCTATAGCTAGGTTTGTGGGTGTAGTCTCATAATGATGGGTGTGGTTCATTGGAAAATGGGAGGAAGTTGAGGGGGAGCAATAGTCTGCAAATGTTGTTGGTGAGCTTGCTTGCAATGGTGGTGTGCCTAGCTGGGAAAGGCCCGCCAAGCCAACTGGATCCACGGAAATTCTCTTTTTCAAGTACTTGGCTTGCCGATCTATGCAAATGTGGTCTTTGTGGCATGCATAATAAAGCTAGCTTCTTTCACGCTTTTCTGCCTTTCTATGTTCTACACTTGATGTGACATTGAAACCTGAAGAAGGCTGTAATTCCTACAACAATAATATTAACAACACAATAAAATGGTTGCAAATACCAATTTAAAGGGAAATGGCATAATTATAGTGGTCAACCTATTTGAATATGCAAGAAAGTAGCGAAAGGAATAATAAGACCAATATGTATACATAATTGTATGTATTCATATGTTTTCTATCTAAAAGTGATTTCAAACTCCAAATAAGAAAACAAGAATGAAAGGACTGAATCTGATTGGGGAAGTGGTTAACTAAAAAGTAAATGCATTGATTGCATTACTAAATTTCTGTAGGTACAAGAATTACTGGCACAACCATGCATTGAAAAAACTTCTTTTCAGGAAAGCATTATTAGTGTTAAACCATGTCACATATACTAGTAATTTTTGAATTATAATATGATACATAGTTAAATACTTAAATACTCTTTTGAAAAAGAAGTCTCTTCAATGGTATTAGGTCAAGCATCTCCACAAATTTGTGTCATGTGATGAAACATGGAATGCATGTTGCTTATTATTGGAAATATACCACCTTCCATTCTAACGGTTACTTTTAAAGCCTATAAGGAATAATAACCAAGGCATGAGTATTGAAATTATGCATTAGATGAACATATGGAATTTTCTGATTGCAAATGAAAAACCATCATGCAAGGGAGGGGAGATTTAGAAAATAAAAAATCTACATGTAGAGAAAAACTTTCACTATGTCACTTATTGACAGTAACCAAGATAAAACATATATGGTAACGTGCCTACAAATGTATATATGCATATGCAATCTCTGTTCAATGGAAAGTTTCATGAAGGGAAAGTATGATGCACTATTCAAGCAATATTGTAGTGTTGTTGCTACCTATTTTTCTGCATCATCCCTTCCTCCATGACACTCTCCATTGAAAATAAGTTCAAAATTTCCATTGAACATGCATATGTACATATAAATATATATACACATATAGAAAAACAAAGGAAGCAACTAAGAAAGCAACAATGCAATTAATCAATAGTCAAGAAATGCAAAATGAAACATACCTTGAAAGAAATACTCACTCTCCACTATACATTTATTATTAAGACATCACAATCAACAATATAAATCAGATGCATATCTAGTGATTTGACAGCTGTAAAATACTAAACATTGTAGAGGAGTGAAAAAAGTTGGAAATTACAAACCTATACATGTATTCACAAATACTTTATGTAATAGTGATCCATCGACAAGAACCCAAGCATGTGCATATGTAAGTGTATTTACAAATATACCTATACATATGAAACATTTACAATGGAGAGTGAAACTAATGGAAAGTGCAATGTACACTTTAAGGAGGACTATAACGTCATTCCTTCTATGGTTGTGCATCATATATTCATTCATTCCAATGACCATCCATAAAAGCTTGACATTTTCTATTGTACATGCATATATACATACACATATACATATAGAAATATTACAATGAACTTAAAACATACTTGCAACCACCAAAGCAAAAGAAAAGGAGATCTACTATCCATCCTACCATATTGGGAATACAATCTTTTTAGTGAACATTTCTATGTAGAAATAGATATACATATGGAATGGAAAAGAACAAAACAAGGATTGCTCTCCACCCTACCATATTGGGTCATGAAGCCCCATGGGCTCTCACTAAACCCCCAAGCAAGAATATAGATTGTTGATCACTTTCATCAATGTTGGAAGCAATCCTTCTATTCACACATACCAGACATCCTATGATTGCAACAATTCCATTTGAGAGCCTTTAATAAATAATGAAACACAAATAACAAATTTGAAATAGAAAAGAAGAAAAGAAGGCGTGCTCTCCACCTTGCCATATTGGGTCATGAAGCTCCATGGGCTCTCATGGAACCCTTGAGCAAGAACATAGATTGTCCATCAGTTCTATCTATGGTGGAAGCTATCTTTCTCATGACGGGTATGTGCAAAATCATCATGGAAAAAACAGGCCCTAAGTGGCAAAAAATTCAGAAAAATTCGAGTTAGGCAACTTGTTGTAAAAATTTGAATAAGTTATCTATATTATTTCAAAAATATGTAAGAATAGAATTTGTAGCAAATTGAATGTAGTTTCTAAACTACTAGGTTTTTTTTAAAATTTAAAATTTAAATCTATTTCTACAATATGGATTTTTTATATATAAGTAGAATTCATATGTAATGCATATTTTTGTAATTTTTTATTACAAATTTTTAAAAATATAAAAACTCATATGTCCTGACCACCTTAACTTGGTCAAAACTTCATGGAATTGATGAGGGTGCAGCCCGAGACATAGAAAATAACCCACAAACAAGAGAATAATTTTATTATTCAGAAAATAGAGCTTCTTATGTGCAGAGGATCCCAAATCCCCAAGTTCTACAACACATGCAAGTTACAGAAAGCTACAGAATAACCCTTTCGTAATATGCAAGCTTGTCCCCAAAAAGCTACCCAAAAATTAGAAACCCACCCATAAATAGAGCTCCTCTTTAGTTTGGAGCCAAAACAACATTCAAATTTGAGTTTAGGCAGTCTGGCACTGAAAATTACAACTTGAAGTTGAAATTTCAAAAGAAAATTTGCAATTGTATCTTCTAGAAAGTGCGCCAACTTCCCGGGGCCATAACTTTTGATCCGGGACTCCGATTCGCTAACCGTTTGAACCGTTGGAAAGGTTTCAAAGAAAGTAACGCACTAGAAATTTGCTATGCTAATTTTGGAAAGTTTTGGGGCCATTCTGGGAACTCTAAGTACCTCAAATCTAACTCGAAATATTTTCAGGTGCAAATCTAGGAAACTAAAACTGCAATATCTTTCAACCTAGGAATAGAAAATAAAAACCATAAATTGGGAATTTCATTATGATGAAAAAGGTATCCAAAAATGTAAAAACATCTAAAAACCAACAAAACTTGAAATTTAACTATTTTTGGGTGATGCAAGATTGCCCTTACACCACTGGATGCTCCTGCATTAGACACCCAGGGTAATTTAAGAAGTGACCCTGTCACGTCTCAGATGGTTGAGGAAAACCCAACCGGTCAACCACTGCCTTAGATAGCCAGGATGAATCTTCCACAGGCCTTCCTCTCCATTTCACCAAATATTCTTCATACTGCCTGTTTCTGGTACTCCTTCCCACACCACTATCCAAGATTGTTTAAATCTCCTCCCTTTATGAAGTAGACACTGGAATGCCATACTACCCTATTGTTGGTGCTTCCTCTATTCCACCTTCATGATACTCTGTCAAATCTGAAATGTTGAACATAGGAGAAATGTTGATTCCATTAGGCAACTCTACCTCATATGTATTCCCTAAATCATGCTTCTTCAAAATCTTATAGGGACCGAATTTCTTCATCTTCAATTTGTTATAGGTTTCCACGGGAAACCTTTATTTCCTCAAGTGGACCATTACTTCATCGCCAATCTAAAACTCCTTATTCCTCCTTTTCTAATCTGCCTTAGCCTTATATTGCATATTCATCTTATAAATGTGTTCTTGTACCTTCTCATATATATTATTGATGTGCTCTGCAAAATCTTTGGCTTCAATACTTATTTTCATCTTTTGGTCCATCTTCCTCAATTCTGGAGCTGTTCTCAGGCTACCTCCATACACAATCTAGGGCG
Organism: Sequoia sempervirens; assembly: GCA_007258455.2. Taxonomy (NCBI): domain Eukaryota; kingdom Viridiplantae; phylum Streptophyta; class Pinopsida; order Cupressales; family Cupressaceae; genus Sequoia; species Sequoia sempervirens. Next base: position 610,036,169 of record VDFB02271358.1, read on the forward strand.
GTGATCTACCAGTGCTTCTATTGATAAAATTGTTGTAAGAAAATTTTGCCTGGGGTAAGATCAAGTCTCATCCCTTGGGTTTATCTCCTACCAAACATCTCAATAGGTTACCCAGACTCCTGTTAACAACCTCTGTCTACCCATCTATTTGTGGATGGTGTGTAGAGCTAAACTTCAACTCTGTCTTCAGCTTCTTCCACAAGGTCCTCCAAAAGTGCCCCACAAATTTGGTGTCACGATATGAAACAATACTCTTTGGCAGACCATGTAGCCTCACCACCTCTTTGAAGAACAAGTTAGCAATGTGGACTGCATCATGGGTCTTCTGACATGGAATGAAATGTGTCATCTTCAAAAACCTATCAACCACCACAAAGACTGAATCATTCCCTCGTTGTGTCCTTGGAAAACCAAGAACAAAGTCCATACTTATATCTTCCCATGGCCTCTCTGGTACAGGTAAGGGCTGATATAATCCTGTATTCTAGCTCACTCCTTTAGCCATCTGACATACCCTACAACTATGTAAAAATTTCTTCATATCCTGTGACAACTGAGGCCAATAATAATGCTCACTGATAATGGTAATGGTCTTATCCCGACCAAAATGTCCTGCCATTTATCCACTATGCTTCTCCTTTATCAGGTTCTCCCTTATGGAACTCCTTGGGATACACAATTGACTTCCCTTAAATAACATGCCATCCTGGATTATGAAATCTAGCCACCTTGTCCTGTCCATTGTAACAGGTTCCTTGTAAGCTTTCCAAGCCTCTACAAAATCAGGATCTTCTGCATATAGTGTCTTGAGTTCATTGAAACCAACCACTTCAATCTGCACCTTTTTCATCAATGTATGCCTCCTACTTAAGACATTTGCAACCCTATTTGACTTCCCACTCCTATGTTTCAAAACAAAGGTATAACTCTGCAAAAACTCTACCCATTTCATATGTCTCTGATTTAATTTTTTGTGACTATTTAGGTACTGCAAGGCCTGATGATTAGTATGTAGAACAAATTCCTTCAGCAACAAATAATGTCTCCATTTTTTTAATGCTTGAACTATTGCACAAAACTCTTGATCATATACAAAATACTTTCTCTTGGCATCATTTAACTTTTTAATGAAATAGGCAATGGGCTTACCTTCTTGGCTCAACACTGCTCTAATGGCACAACCACTGGCATCACAATCCACCTGAAACACCTTGTTGAAATCTGGGAGGGCTAGAATAGGTTGCTCTATCACCTTCTGCTTCAATAGTTCAAAACTTTTTTCCGCTCCAATGCTCCACTTGAATTCTTTTCTATCCTCTCTCATTGTTTCAGTCAGGGGTCCACAAATACTACTGAAGTTTCTAATGAACTTTCTATAAAAACTAGCCAAACCATGGAAAGATCTCACCTCGGTAGCAGTTCTTGAGGTAGGCCATTCCAGAATAGCCTTCACCTTCTCTGGGTCCATCTTGAGACCTTCTGCTGAGACAACAAACCCCAAGTACACTAACTCCCTCTTCACAAAACTAAACTTCTTCAGATTAATCAATATTTTCTCTTCTCTTAACTTCTCAAAGGCTCTCCGAATATGCATCAGATGCTCATCCAAAGTCTTACTGAAAATCAAAATATCATCTAAATACACAATAAAAAAAACTTCCTAGAAATTCTTTTAGTACCTCTTTCATGAGCCGCATGAATATGTTCGGTGCATTGGTTAGCCCAAAAGGCATGACTAACCACTCGTACAGGCCCTCTTTGGTCTTGAAGGCAGTCTTCCATTCATCTCCCTCTCGAATCCAAATTTGGTGATATCCACTCTTCAGATAAATCTTTGTGAGGTACTGAGCTCCACTCAAATAGTCCATCAAGTCATCCATCCGTGGCAGGGGAAATATGTACTTGATTGTTATCTTGTTTATGGCTCAGGAATCTGTACACATCCTCCACTCCCCATACTTCTTTGGTGCTAGTACTACAGGTACTACACATGGACTCAATCTCTCCCGTATCAAACCCTTTCTCAACAACTCTTGAACTTGTTTGTTCAACTCATTTTTTGCTGGAGTCATTCTATGAGCTACCTTATTTGGCAAACTGGCTCCAGGAATCAAGTCAATCTAATGACTGATCTTCCTTATTGGTGGTAAACCCTTAGGTACATTATCAGAAACAATATCCTGAAACTCATCCAACATCCCAGAAACTTCTTCTGGAACCTTCTCACTATCCTCCTTACTCACTCTAGGAATCAATGCATAATACACACGCTCATGCTTCATACCTTCTAAAAAATTTCTTCCATCTACATACCAAATTCTAGCACTATTGCATACCTTTTCTTCGGTCTCCTTCATGGGTTTCAACTTGTGACGAACCCCATCCTTTGTCAAGGAATAAGTGTTTGCATGGCCATCATGTATAGCTCGCCTATCGAACTGCCACAGCCTCCCCAACAATATGTGACATGCATCCATGGGGATGATATCATAGAGTACCTCATCATGGTAGCTCCCAATCTTGAACTTTACTAGGCACTGCTCATTGACCAAAACTTTGTGGTCTTTCTACAACTAGGCAATCCGATACGGATGTGGGTGCCTTTCCCTCTTCAGTTTCAACTTTCTCACCATCTCCTCTGACACCAGATTATCGGTCTCCCATCATAAATAATGACATCACAACATCTTCTTTCACACTTGCACCTTGTGCAAAATAGATTCTTCCTTTATTTTGATTCCTTCTTCCTCAGTCACCAGGGCTCTCCTAATCACTAGGGCTTCTCCCCTTTTAGTATCATCTGAATGTTCAGATTGGGCCTCCTCATCTGCATGCGCAACCCTTCCATGACCTTCTGGCCTTTTTCCTACCCTTCCTTGGTGTTGTGGACATTCATAGGCTCAATGCCCTTCTTCACCACACTGGAAACACGTTCCTCTGAAACCACCTCTTCCAGATCCTTGTCTATATCTCCCTCATCCTCTACCTCTTTGATCACCATTGTTTCGATCACGAGGGCGTAGAAGTTGTCATTCCTTTGGCTTCAGCTGGTACCAGCATCTTCACTTTTCTTTTCATCATCATTTCGGCTTCCTGAAGGTCTTCCATTGCCCCTTCTACTTTGACCTCCTTGTCCTTTTTGCTTTCCATCAAATCTTTTGTTCAACTTCTCTTCCAACTTCAGAGCAAACTGATACACATCCTCAATGGTGGTCATTCTTACTAGGCTTAACTCCTCCTGAATGCTCGGTCATAACCCATTAAGATATCGGGCTACCTTCTCCTTATTGGCCTCTGTGTGACCTGTTCTAATGATTATCTTGTGAAAATCTTCAGTATATTCTTTCCCAGATTTGCTTCCTTGCTTCAACCCTTGCAATTTCTTCCATAAATCTAACTCGTAGTCCAATGGTATGAATTACTTCTTCAATTTCTCTACCATGCGATCCCATCTAGCGATCTTGCCTTTTCCTCTTCGATTTCTTTCCAACTAGACCTCTTTCCACCAAATAATGGCATGGCCCTTCAGCTTCATTTTTGCAAACTTAACCCGATCTGGGTCCTCTATTTCCTCATACTCAAAATATTCTTCTAGCTCATTGATCCAGTCGATCAACTCTTCCGGTTCAGACTTCTAGAATAACTGGGGACTTCGCTCTGGTCTTTTCGATCTTCAAAATGGCCCTTATTAGCCACATTTGGTCTTGATCAATTGCTTCTTCTTCCTCTTCTACATTTGAACCTTCTTCCTCTCCTTCATCCTCACTTTCCTCCCTCGGGTTTAACCCTCTTCTCAACTGCTCTTGTAATGCATCAATTTGTCTCTGGAGGGTTGCCAGTGCATCTCTTGCACCAACATTTTTGCCGCCTCAACTACCTCTGGCACTGCCATGCCTACCAGGCATCACTCTTGGAGGCATCTTTCTTGACCTTGACCCACAACCATAGTCCTAGTGCGAACTACCTCACGATCGGTGATCTGTCCACACGCTCAAGAAAACTTCACTCTGATACCACTTGATGAGGGCGCAGCCTGAGACATAGAAAATAACCCATAAACAAGAGAATAATTTTATTATTGAAAAAATGGAGCTTCTTACGTGCAGAGGATCCCAAATCCCCAAGTTCTACAACACATGCAAGTTACAGAAAGCTACAGAATAACCCTTTCGCAATATGCAAGTTTGTCCCCAAAAAGCTACCCAAAAATTAGAAACCCGCCCATAAATAGAGCTCCTCTTTAGTTTGGAGCCAAAACAACATTCAAATTTGAGTTTAGGTGGACTGGTGCCAAAAATTACAACTTGAAGTTCAAATTTCAAAAGAATATTTGCAATTGTATCTTCTAGAAAGTGCGCCAACTTTCTCGGGGCCATAACTTTTGATCCGGGACTCCGATTCGCGAACTGTTTGAACCGTTGGAAAGGTCTCAAAGTCAATAACGCATTAGAGATCTGCTATGCCAATTTTGACAAGTTTTGGGGCTGTTTTGGGAACTCTAAGTGCCTCAAATCTAACTCAAAATATTTTCAGGTGCAAATCTGGGAAACTAAAACTACAATATCTTTCAACCCAGGAATAGAAAATAAAAAAAGTAAATTGGGAATTTCATTATGATGAAAAGGGTATCCAAAAATGTAAAAATTTCTAAAAACCAAGAAACTTGAAATTTAACTATTTTTGGGTGATGCAAGATTGCCCTTACACCACTAGATGCTCCTGCATCAGGAATTCAATTTTTCTTTTTTTAATCTTATAGTATGCGAAGCATTGAATGTGAACCATGTTTTTTATACAAAAAATGTGATACCATTTGAAAGCTACAAATATTTTTCAATCAGCCTATCAATGAGGACTTTAGTCGTAATTTGAATAGAAAATGTATAATAATTATTTATTAAATTAAAAGTAAAGCATAATTTATATTTGTGGAAAGCTGAGAATCTCCTTTAAAAACCCTTTTCATTTCATCAAATGTGGGTAAAAGAAATTCATCAGCCACATACCCTACAAATACCCATTATATTGCCACTTTTTGGCCCACCATGATCCTGCACATACCCTGACACAACAAACAACTCCTTCTGTGAGCCTCTAAAAAAAAAGAACCTAAAAGGTATGCTTGACAATAATGCAAAAAAATACAGTCCAACGTCATTGATTGGATGCATATAGAGGGACTTGTTGTTTGGAAATATACATACTAAACAAGTACATGTAGAAATGTGCGTGCATGGCATTACTTTTGGACAATATAGATATATAGTTGATTGAGAAATTATAGATATAGACACATAAGGCTACATTTGTTGGGAAGGGTGGATGGACTTGAACATTCAAAGAAGCTCACAATCTTGGCTCATAGCTGTTGGAGGGGCTAAAGTCAAAGAACAACACCAAACAATGCCTTATTGAAATTTGCAAATGCTTTCGCCATCTTTGCTCACATTTTTTAATAGAAGATATTGTCACAACCATTACCACTACATGTAGACCATACAGTAGTAAATGTTGATGCTAAGAGGATGAGGTTATATGAAGGTGCAAGTCCAACCACCTACTGTGAAGTTTTTTCTGAAGCTGGCATCAAAATATTTTCTATTTTTTACATGGGGCAATGACTCCAAGAGAAATAGAAAAGTTTTGGAAATGGTACTAATAATTAGAGTGATGCACACTGTATGTGACATATGTACAAATATTTATCTATGGAAAGGAAGCACAGACATGTGGATTCAAGTAAAACTCTTTTGAATATTATTTCACTCATGGTTCATAGATTGCTATAGGCTGTATTACTTGATATGTGTTAACAAATTGTTCATTGTTCCAAAATTTGGTAGGTTTTTGTTGAGAGAAGACTATATTTTTTTTTTGGAACAACAAATATTGTTTAATCTATTGTCAACATCTTATGCCTATCATTTTGCAAGGATATGTTACTGTTCTTGCTTTTCTTTAATGTTTCTCTTCGCTAAAAGTGTTGGAAATGGCACTAATAATCAAAGTGATGCACAATGTATGTGCCATATGTACAAATATTTATCTATGAAAAGGAAGCACATACATGTGGATTCGAGTAGAACTCTTTTGAATATTTTTTCACTCGTGGTTTGTAGGTTGCTACAGGTTGTATTGCTTCCTCTCTGTTAACAAACTATTCATTGTTCCAAACTTTGGTAGGCTGTTGTTGAGAGAAGACTATTTTTTTTGAAAGAACAAATATTATTTAATCTATTTTCAGCATCTTATGCCTATCATTTTATAAGGATATGTTATTGTGCTTGCTTGTCTTTAATGTTTCTCTCTGCCTTGTTTTGTGCTGAAACAAATATTGTTTTATTTATGCCATATGTTTTGTTGCTATGCCTATAATGCAACAAAATACTTAATGTTATATAGGTTACATCTCATTGCATCAGGTATTTTTGATTATTGTTATTTGCAATGGAACAAAATAGTCAATCTTATATTCTTTCTATTAGCTTACATCAGGCATTGTCGATTATAATTTTTTTTCTTAAGCTATATTGTTTCATTTTGGAGGTGTTGTGTGGTAGGCTATATTCTTTCAATTTTTGATCAAGTTGTGTTTAGAAAGGAGTTTTTTTTGTATAGGTTTGTTACTATCAATTTTCGATGAGTTTCTCTTTAATATTTTTGTTTTTGTGGTTATGTTTGCAATAGAATAATATATATATACACATATATACACATATATACATGTATACATATATACATACATAAATATATATACATACATACATATATATATACATATATATACACATAAATACACACACACACACATTATATATACATTATTTGAATTTCCATCAAGACATTATATGCAAAAGGTTGTACTGTTTGTTATAAACAATATTATTTCACTAATTCTTAGCATCTTCTAGCTATTCTAATTTTAAGAAGGTGTTGTAGAAAGAAGACTATATTGTGTGTGAGAATGACTATTATTTGGTTTAAGGTTCCCACTTTGTGTCTATGGTTTTGCATGCATTTGCTAGCTATCATTTTTCTTATGTTCCATGGATTTCTCCATTTTTCATGGTCTCACAACTAAAAATATACTAGTTTATGAATATAGTGGTTTATGAACAAAGTTTTCATCAAGTGTTTGAGGTCAATGAAGGACTGGTTTTTGCTAAGGATCATTCTTTTGTGTGGGGGAGGGCTCCTTTTTTGGACATCAGATTGACCAGTGGCTTCGGGTTGTATTTGAGGGAAATGACATTCAAAGCATGCTTCACTGATCATCACGTGGACGATGTATGATAGTTCAACTTGTGGATTAGCTCATCTAATGGACTTGCTCAAAAATATTCAAAGAGAGTTCTAATGCTAATTGCTAGAGATGAGATTTGGAGATTTTATTTTGCTAATAGCTTATTATTAAATGGATATTTATGTAAAAAAATGTTATCTTTTTGGTTAGCCAAAATTTTGGTTTTTATATTTTAAATTTTGATCATTTAAAATGTAATTGTCAAGATTGTATAGATGGATAAGACATTCATAGTGTTGGATGTAATCATCTATGGGTAGGAATTACATAAATAATTGAAGGGTATATAGGTTGAGATATAAGAGCTTGAATTCGACATTATTCATAGACAAATGTTTGAAGTTTTTAGATGAGACTTTGGTAGTAATAGATGTTAGTATTGAAATTTCATCACATGGAAATAGAGTTTCTCAATACAACTAAGTTAATATATTAGGACAAAAATAACTCTTACAGTAAATTCTCCATTCACCATTTTTGTTGGAATGCATGTTTATTTCTTGCATATGCTTAAGTCCAACTTAAACATTTATTTTAGTAGGTGCATTTAAATTTTTGGTTTGAAGCATTCATTTTGGGTGGTCACTTGTTGTGGCTTGTTACCGGTGATCTTTTCTCCCATTTCTACCATGTGTTTCTTGCATTTTCTCCTACTTATTTATATAGGGCCCTTTGTACATTTTAGATCATCTCATTTTCATCAATTAAATTGATTGATTGATGAAATAGCTTCTCTTTGCTTATGTGGAGGTTTTGCTCAATGTGCAGTTCAAGCTCTTGGATGTCTTCATATGGTATTAGAGCTTCTAATCGTGCAACCCCTTCCAGCACAAAGTTTTCATTAGGTGTTTGAGGTCAGTGAAGGACTATTTTTTGCTAAGGATCATTCTTTTGTGTGGAGGAGGGCTGCTTTTTTGGACAGCAGATTGACCAGTGGCTTTGGGTTGTATTTGGGAGCTTTTTTTTTTTGTCCTTGGAAAACCTACACAAGCTCTCCTCACACAATCTCTTGCAAATGGAACTTGAATGGTTCCAACCTCAGGCATTTCAAGCTCCAACAGAAGACGTTTCCACATTCATCGGGCTCGTCGTCATGATGGTCCTCACGTCGCCCAAGCAATCCATCATGATTGTCTGCGTGGGAGTCCTGGCCATCATTTCTGTATACCAGTCCATCTGTTAGGTGTCATTTTTTCCAGAAGGAAATCAAGAAGCCCACAAAAGGATAAGATCTCGAGTCGTGCATAGCCCTTCTTTTCCTCCTACTATAAAAAAATCCCCATTGCCCATGCATTAACATCATAGCACAAAGAAAAAGCACCCTCAAGAGATAAAACCCAACAAGTATTTTCATGGTCATTGTTTGCTTGAACGGTTCTAGCTTGGCCCTCATTGGGTGATCAATTTGAGCAAGATTTTAATCTATATAAAGTCTTCCCAAAATATTTGGCATTAGGGTTTTGCTATGTGAGGGCCCACAGTGCAGTAATTTGGGCATGAGCAGGGACTTTAGTCCCATATTTGATATGTGTACACTGTTCTAGCTATTTATATAGCCTATTACAAAGCATTCAAGCGTGAGCAAAGGTTTGTACGAAGGCTTTTTTAATGGAATGTATGCCCCTATGGAGATTAGAATTTGACTTGATTATTGCAATGCCTTGGCCATTGATGCTCATTCGACTTGGTGATTGCAATGCCTTCGTCCATGCTAGGGCTATCCTTTTTCACAGTGGTTATATGGTGGGCCCAAGAGCTATTGCCACGAAGAGCCTAAAATAGGTGTTTTTTCAAATTTGTGCACCTTTTGCAAATGGAGTTCATTTGCAGCAAACGAGCTACCATCAGAAATTTGATTTAACGATCTTCACTATGGATGAGGTGTTTTCTTGAAATTTTGTCATTTTACACCTTTTTTACTAGCTTGAAGTTTCAAGTTGTTACTATTGTCTCTTGGAAAATTTAGTTCTTGTAAATTGTAAAATTAGTTTGAATATATTCTGGAGGGGGGTGTATTTTTCATTTTAGTCCTTTGAGTTCCCTTGTATATCATGTCGGACCCTAGGATTGATTTGCTCACTCCACACAACTATCACACATGGAAGTTCAAGATGTCACAATTGTTGAGATTTTAGGTTCTATGGCAACTGTTAGATGCCGACCAACCTAAATTCACAAAAACATTTGAGCAAATTGTTCATAGAAACAAAATGGATGAGGCTAAAGGTCTCATAGGTCTTCATGTTTTTGATAATATGTTGTTTCATATTGCTGAGTGTAAAACACCTAAAAAGGTGTGGGATAAGCTTGTAGAATTGTATGGTAAGGTCAATCAGTTTAGGATCTTGCAGCTTGAAGCTGATCTCACTTCTCTCTCTCCAAATGCTTTTCCTTCTATTTAGGATTTTCTTGCACAGTTCAAGTTGATTTTGTCTCAATTAAAAGGATGTGGTCATACCAAAGAAGATATAGAGTGCATTTTCTTGATCCTGTCTAAGCTTAGAGGTCCTTTTCAAGCTTTTTCCTCTATCTTTTATTCTACTATGGATGCTATGGGGGAAGATTATAATATGCCTTCTTTTGAGGAGTTTTGTGATTGATTGATGAGGGAGCAGGCCAAGTTGATTCAAATGGATGCTCTTCCTAAGAGTCATGCTTTAATGGCTCAATCTTCCAAGGGAAAGGGTAAGAATAAGAAGCAGCCCAAGACAAGTTCATCTTCAGGTGGTGAGCCTCCTTCCAAGCCTAAGGCAAAGATTGATCAAAAGGATAATCCTCCACCTCCTCATCCTTCTAACTTAGGCAATTCATCTTCTAAGTTTAAGAAGAAGAAGGAGAACTATTTGTTTTGTGGAAATTTTGGGCATAGTGATGCACATTGTTTTGCGAGGCTAGTGGCATTGGAGGAAGCTATGAGGAATCATAATCTTTCCATGCCTAAGTCTTCTTCCTCGGGGAAAGGGAAAGCTCTCTTAGCTATGAATTTTTCCTCTACTAATTCCAATTGGATTTTTTTATTTTGGTGCTTCTCATTACATGACTCATATTGCGGATTTTCTTGATTCTCTTTCTAATAGTCATACTTCACATATTACTATTGGGAACTCTTGTCAAATTCTAGTTTTGGGGATAGGCTCAGTTCATATGCAAGATGGTAGGATTGAGGATGTTCTTCTTGTTCCTAATATTTCACAAAATCTACTCTTTGTCTATTAGATTTGCAATCATGGTGATGGAAGGCTTGTTGAGTTCTCTCCCACTGAAATGACCATTTGAGAGATACAAGATCTTGATAAGGTCATTTCTACAAGCACAATTGACCATGCAACCCATTTGTATAGGTTTCATGGATTTGAGTCTTCATTGGGATCATCCCTTATTACTCATGTAGATCCTATGAGCAAGGTTTGGCATGAATGGTTTGGGCACTTGAATTGAGGATATCTTCAATAGATGAGCACACAAAATTTAGTAATTGGTTTACCTTAGATATCTTGCTCAGATGGAGTTTTTCAAGGTTGTGTACTTTGCAAGCATCATAGGGATCCCTTTCCAAAGGGTATCGCCACATGTGCTTCAACACCCCCTGAGTTGGTACATAGTGACCTCATGTCCTTCCCTAGTTCATTTTTAGGGGAAAAATATGTGCTCACCTTAATTGATGATTTTTCTAGGTGTACTTGCATCTATTTTTTGAAGGAAAAGGATGAGGTTCTTTGCCATTTCATGTCCTTCCTTGCATTTATGGAGAAGAAGTCAAGGCATTCCCTTCAGGAGATTTGCACATATAATGGGGGGGAGTATGTCAATTAGGAATTTCAATAATTTTGTTGTGCTAAGGGTATTATGTTGAGAATTATGACTCAATTTACTAGCTTGGTCACTTCCTAGAGCAGTTTAGTTTTCCTTCTTCATCGGCCTGTGTTTTGTCGTGAGGTTTTGAAAGTTTACAACCAAGCAACATCAAGCTTGTTGCGGGATTAGTGGATTTGCTAACTTTGGAACTTATGTCACAGAGTTAGAAATTTCTTTAACTCCATGACATGGCAATAATGTGTTGGTCGTGGGGTCGCTGTAGTTTCTAACCTTGAAACCTTCTCATAGATTTTAGAAGTTTTTGAACTTCCTGACTATCCAATCTCCTTCAATGTATCACTATACTACCAGGTGCTAGTGAGAGAGGTGTAGCAGTGTGGTGTATCACCATACCATGGGATTCCTCTAAGTGTTTGGTGGTAGTACATTGTACTAGCACCCTATGAGATATTTTTGGTTGTATGGTGGTGGTGCGATGTATACCACCATACCATGTGAGCTTCTCACCTATCTAGTGGTAGCACAGTGGATGGTGATGACCACAAGGAAAGGTCAACAGGTGGTGATGATGTGGAGGACAAATGGCATGTGGGCCCATGTGCTCGATAGTTGACTTGGTGACTCTTGGAGGAGCCTATGGTGGTGCAGTATAGTAATTTCCACACCACAATGGTGTTGTGTCTTGGCTACAATAGAGTAGTGGGAGTTTTGGTGAACCCTAAGATCGATGGTGGATATTTTTTTTACTTCCTATCTGATGGCCAACATTTAGTGATGGCGTATGGCTCTAGGTGAAGCCCTAAGGGGCACGATAGTTGAACAGTCTAAGAGTGATAGAGATAGATCTTTTGGGGGAAGTTTGGTCTCTCATAGAAGCATTTTCTAAGTGAAGGTTGACCCTAGTCAAGCCAACCTATAGGCTGAAAGGCCAAATGCAGTGAAGGCTAAGGGGACTCTCTCGAATCTTGATGCTTGGAGTAGAGAGAGTGGCAGTGACTATGAGTGGCGGTAACCAGGAGGTATGGTTATTGGGTGTGAGACCAAAATTGCTGAGTACTAGTCGATGCTACTATGTGGAGACCAAGATGATGCATGGAGGTCAATTGGCTAGGTGTTAAATAAGCTAAGGAGGCTGAAATGTTAAATGCAGGTCAAGAGGTTAGATGCAAGCAAAGAGGCTGAGATGTTGGGCGCAAACTATTTGAGAACCTGAGTGCTTTCCAAGTGGTTATGATGTCATGACAAAGATGAATCTTGCAAAAGGTGAAGGCTGAGCGACTGTGCAACAGAGAGGTTGAGAATTCGGTGGTTGAGTCATGTGGTTGTGTAGTCGTGAGATGTCTACCGCTCAAAGAGATGGTCTTGAGGGTTTGAGTTGTTGGATTTTCTCCATAATGAAACAAGATGTAAACTTTGTAAAGGCCATGAGCTTGATATTGTATTGTAACTGTTTTTTTTTTGAATAATACAATGACGATTTGGGATTTTTAGAGTGTGGGGTTTTTACCTAAAAGGGTTTTCCCCATGTATATCTATGTTTTCATGTCTTTTGTATCATCTTTCATGGTTGTTGATTTTGCGTGTTTGAATTTGTTATAAGTGTTGTTGAAAATATTTTGTATGAGTTTATCTCTAAGGGTCAATGTGGGAAATGAATTGTGCATGTTTCCACTTTGTGGTTTAGGGGTAGTGTCTTTGAGGAAATCTGATGAAAATAAATTACCCAAGGCGCTGTTGTTCTCATATGTTTTAGTCTGAGATGACCCTCCTATTTCCTAGCATATTCTTCATCAACACACAATGTCATACACTCCTTAAAAAAATGGTGTAGCTGAGCGGAAGAATAGAACTTTATAGGAGATGGCCAATTGTATACTATAGTCTAGATCCATGGCTCTTGTCTTTTGGGTAGAGGTTGCCAATTGTGCCAACTACATTTTGTATTGTATGCCCCACAAGGAAGTGTGGAATATAACTCCCAAGGAGTCTTGGTTTCATTTCAAGCCCAAGGTTTCCTACTTTAGATTATTTGGGAGTGATGCATGGACATTCATTCTAGATGGTAGGTGCAAGGAAATGGAGAAGAAAAGTTAGCGGTTCAATGTTGCTGGCTATTGTGAGGATGTGAAGGGTTATCAGTTGTTTGACCCTGTCACTCGAGAGGTTCATTTTCATTGTGATGTTTAATTTGATGAGTCTTTCACTCTAAAGGATTCTCCATCACAAGCCTCTCCCTCTCTTCTTCCTAGTTCTTCTTCAGAGGATGTTGTGCTTCTAGAGGATGATGATGATGCTCCTAATGATGTTGTTCTTGATGATGGTATAGATATTGTTAAATTGATATTACTCCATCTTCTCCTTCTCCTCCACCTACACCCCATCGACCTTTGTGGGCTTATACACTTCTTGAGGATGTTGGTTCTCTTGTAGGCGAGCCCACAGCTACACACTACACTCATTCCTGCACTTCAGGTATCAGTCTTTTGAGTCATGCAATTTCTACTGGTCCTAAAAGAATTTTGAATGATTCGGGTGTTTCAGAATGGGATAGTGTTATGATAGAGGAGTATTCCTCCTCGATGAAGAATCATACTTGGGATTTGGTTCCTCTTCCTAAGGAATAAAAGTTGGTTCAATGCAAGTGGTTGTATTGTACCAAGTTTACAACTGATGGTTCGATTGATAAGTATAAGGCTCATCTATTTGCTAAGGGCTTTTCTCAAGTTGAGGGTATTGACTATTCTGAGACCTTTTCTCTTGTCGTAAAGATGGATTCCATATGCCTTGTGCTTTCTATTACTGCATCTTAGGGTTGGTCAGTGTATCAGATGGATGTGAAGAGTGTTTTCTTGCATGGTGATCTTCATGAGGAGATCTATATGGAGCAGCCACCAGGCTTTGTGAAAGACACTTCACTTGTTTGTAGGCTCTAACGATCATTAGATGGTCTCAAACAGGCTCCTAGAGCTTGGTATGAGAAGATGGATATTTTCTTGCTTGCTTCTAGATTCACTCAATGTCACTCTGATCCTATAGTTTATATTTAGAGGCATGGGGGTATCTTCTCATTATTGTTCTTTATGTGGATGACTTGATTCTCATGGGGAGTTCTCCTGCCATGATTGAGGATACTAAGCAAGCTTTGATGGTGTGTTGCATTACTTCCTTGGCCTTCAAATCCATTAGTCTTCTACCGGTATTTCTATCTTCCAGCAGAAGTATGCTCTTGATTTGCTTCAGAGGTTTGGGATGGTTGATTGCAATCCAACCCCTACTCCTTTTGATTCAGGTGTTGTTTTTTCCACTAGTTGCACTACTCTGTCCATTGATGCTACTTTGTATTGGCAGTTGGTTGGTAGCATTTTGTACTTAATATTTCCTTTGCAGAATATTTCCTTTGCAGTTGATCTTGTCTCCTATTTCTCTCAATATCCTCATGAGAGTAATTGGAAGGTAGCCAAGCATATCATATGGTACATTCAATGAACTACACAATTTGGAATTCACTACACATTAGGTGCTACTAAGATTGTGGGCTTCACTGACTTAGATTGAGTTGGTGATGTTGATGATCAAAAGTCTACTTCTGGCTTTGTTTTATGTCTTGGTTCTAGTCTAGTTGCTTTGTCTTGCAAAAAGAAAATTGTTATTGCATTATCATCAATTGAGGGTGGGTATCAAGGAGTTTTCTTGGCTATTCAAGAGGTTCTTTGGCTTTGATAGTTGATGGCTGAGCTTTCCTATTGATCATCCCACTATTCTTTGGTATGATAACTAGAGTTCCATACACATTTATTGCAACCCCATGGAGCATTAATCCAGTAATCGTATTAAGATCCACACGCACTTCATTCATAAACTCATTCAGGATGGTGTTCTTTCTTTGGGGTATTTTCCTACAGAGCAGTAGGTTGCAAACATCTTCACTAAACCTTTGGCATCTCCTCTTTATTTTCACTTGCGATTGATGTTAGGGGTTAAGGAAGTTGTCCTTGGGGGGTCTTGAGGAGTCCTCCTTCCTTTCACTTTTATTTTGTTCTCTCTTTTGGTGAGGAGTTTTCTCCCACATGGTTTTTCTCCTTTTCGCTAGTTGTGAGAGATTTGTATTTGCATTGCATTGTAGTTGTACATGGGTACCTAACAAGGCTTTGTTTCCAGCACCCATAATGCATTTCATATTTCATATTGCATTTTCATTTGTTGGTTGCATCTCTTGCACTTATTTTTCCCTAAGTTTCACTTAAGGGGGGGTGTTGGAATGTGCGTTTATTTCCTACATATGCTTAAGTCCAACTTAACATTTATTGTAGTAGGTATTTAAATTTTTGGTCTGAAGCATTCATTTTGGGTGGTCACCTACTGTGGCATGTTACCCGTGATCTTGTCTCTCATTTCTACCACATGTTTTTTGCATTTTCCCCTACTTATTTATATAGGGCCCTTTGTACATTTCATATCATCTCATTCTCATCAATGAAATTATTGATTGATGAAATATATTCTCTTTGCTTTTATGGAGGTTTTGTTCAGTGTGTAGTTCAAGCTCCTAGATGTCCTCACAATTTTTAATCCTTTTTAGGTCACCAAATTTCCTTTTCATCATAGCACTATTATTTTTAATACATATCTTATCATTCAATGGTTCTCAGAAAGATTTATTTATTTATTTTTATTATTTTACTCAGCCAATGTTTTTCACTTGAGCAATTCAAATTTGTATTAATCTTGTTTTTTCAATTTGATGTTTCCAAGGTTGAGGAGAGTATACTTAACATACCAATCCACTGTAGAAAAGGTGAAGATGGTTGAAAAAATTGATGAGATCCTTGAAACCCTTTACTTAGATTTTGGAAAAGTATAAATGGTGCATTCCTCCTATACTAACCTAGTATCTTGCAACAAGTCCCTTGTGAAGATCAAGGAAAGTTGTTCTTATATGGGCCAAAATAGTTTGAGGTAAATGATCTTCTTTGAGCCTCTATGGGAATGATGGGAAAAAGGTAGCTTTGCGAATGCCTATAGAGCTACTCTTGAGGATTCATCTATTCTTGAGGATAAGTGAGTGAAATATGATTTTACAAGTAGAAAAATATATTCTAGGTAGCATATGTAACAACTATCAAGCGTAAAGCATGCCAATTTGACAAGGTTGGGGGTTTCTTATTATACCAAAGGTGAGAAGATGTTTGTTTATGACTATCTTCCTGATTGTAACCTTTACATTCTTTATCATGATATTCTTTTTAGAATATATAATATTTAAATGACATAAGGGTTTGATTAACACTATGAGTATGAGTATTCATAGGGATTGAATCAAATAAAATATATTTCAATTATTGAAAATAAGTTTTAGAATTTATTTAGTGTGTTCAAAAAATGTTTTTGGTAAAAGTATCACAACAAAAATAGCTAAAAACACATGCTATTTAGTAATATTTAGGGTAGTGGTATGGAATTTCATGAATTGAAAAAGATGTATTATACCTCTTTGTTTATTCACAAGGCATATATCCTCTCTAGATGTTGATTGGAGTTCTAGAAATTTGGTGATATAATATTTTTAAAATTATGGAAATTTGAGGTTATACCACTTGGAATGGATTTGAGTAAAGTGATTTTTCTTGAACTCTAGGTGCTTATGGAGAACATATAGCATTGATAAATGGTTATGGTAACCTATCTCTTAGATCCCTAGCAATTATATTGTTTGAGTTAAGTATGATCTTTATTCAATATACTATATATAGGAAATATAACTAGCATTTTCATGTTTTCTTAGATAATGTAACTTTCCACAAACGCATACAAAGCACTGATTCTTTTTTATCTCAACAAAATCCAAAAAATAATATTGCTACTTTTCTAAAAGTATTTGTAGATTTATCCATTATGAGAAGTTACAAAAGTTGGGGTTACTATTTCTATTGATGAGTTTGTACATGTATCTTTTATTGAATTGAAATTTTAATCTAGAACTTGCATAAATTAGATCATAGATGATGTTTCTATTATTTTAATCTCATTATAGAATAAATTTAAAATTTCAAGAAAACATTAGTAATGGGGAATATAGATGATATAAATGAAATGTTTGTGGCTAATGCAATTGTTTTTATTATTGTTTCAAGATGATAAATATGTATAATTGATATCGAAAAGTTAAATACCTTTAACATCATAGAAAATTTGATGTTCCAAAAAAAAAATCCTTACTATAAAAACCAAGGTGTATGCTTTTTTTAATATCCCTTATTAAATTTTGAGAGAAACGTTATTATGGTTGATGAATTATATGTCTTATTATTCAGTAAAAAAACTTTGCTAGATTCTAGGGGTCATCTATTAATCCAACTCTAGAACTATTTTGTCTAACTCTCATTAAGGTCTCAAGATTCACCACACAAGATTCTATATAGATAAATACTGAAGTTTTTTTTAATTCATATTGATTTTATATGTAAAAAAATAATATTTCATCAAATTTATGTTGTTTTTCTCTCGAGATTTTTTTCTTGATAATAAAATTTATTTGCACTCTAAATTTTCCTCGATTTTTTTAATTTATAAATAATAATTAGATACACATGGTTTTCCATGGTTGCAATGAATAAAGGAGGGATAAGAAACATTCATAGGGTATTTGTGTATTATCTTTTGATGTTTTTCAAATTTGATAAATAGTTGGTCTTGAATATATATGAATATGGATAGAATTTATTTATAAAAATCAATTGTAAGGAATATAGTATAGAGAAATTTTTAAAAAAATAATTCATACTTTAGATTTAGAATCATGTAAGTTTTAACTTTATGTTAAAGAAAAGGGGAAAAAATGAACTAAAAAAAATTATTACAATTTTTTGTAGGCAATTTTTGGCTTTGTATAATGGGTTGTTCATTGATCCATATGATCATCAAGCCATGTAGCCATTATATTATTAAGGATTTTAGTTGATAATAACTTATTAAATTATAGTTTCTACTTGGTTGTCACCTCCATCATTTACTTCTCTAGTTGATGATAATATCAAAATACCATTACTTGCAATAACAAAATATTTTAATCTAGCTCTATTTTTTGACATTGAATAGGGTATAGTTCCCCTTCCTTTAAAAATATACTACAATCACCTTTTATTTTGTAATCTCTTTTATGAACTACTTCTTGCTATATACCTACACCAATGCAAAATTATAAAGAAAAATACTCATTTTATAATAGCATATTAGTACAAAAGTTGAGAAAAGAAAATTACTCTTATATAATATCACAAGTTTCATGAACTTATTAGACATAGGGCACTTTCATATTTATAACTTAACATATAAATATTTGAACAATCACCATAGATCTTAGATGCTTATCACTTGGATATATGGGGCAAATTTAAGGATAATAATCATTTCAAAGCATATCGTAATGCTTTGGAACATAATAAACTCTTTTGGAATATAAGTATAAATTGTCGACATTCATGTTGTAGGTTTAATCCCTCTATCTTTTCATTAGTCAAATAATGTTCTTCTTGATGATATGTCAAAGTTATTGAAAAAAAAACAAACATGCTCAATATCAAGAGCTCAATTGGAGTGGTGTTTTCTTATACTCAAATACCAAATTTATATTATAATTAATTAAGATACTTTGACTATTAATTCATCATCCACATCTTTAAACTCATCTCCTACCATATTTTAGATGCTACTCTTTTTTTTTCTAAAATTTTGTGCAATAGGGAATTGTGTTATCATTGACTACTTCTTAACAAGTTCCATTTTTTTTTGTAACCAAATTAATCTATGCAATATATTCATTATCCAATAAGTAAGTTAATATATGAAATATATGCATTATAAAATAAGGATTATTGAAGTTTCTTATATTACCCTTATTGGTACAATTTTGTTATATTTGTGTTAGCAAGTGAATTAGTCATTGTGATATTTCTCTGACTCAACCAATGGGTGACAATGAGAACTTACAATAGCAAGAGAAATCATTATGTGATGAGTCATTATTCCTTGGAATTTAAGAGGGGAAACTCCCTCATATGATGTGTGTTTTTTTTATTGTGTAATTTTATTTAGAAAGAATGAAGGAAATAAAATTAGAAGAAAAGGATGAGAAAGGAATAACATTTTTGTGAATATGGTATTTTACCTAACTAGTTCACCTAGTAGGTCCTATTCATATGTTAATCTTACTTAGGTCCTAAGAATCCTTCTAGAAGTCTTCTTTGGATTATATCTTATCTTATCTTATGTCATTTACTTCTTGTTTCTTAGGTCATTTAACATTAGTTACCTCATGTCATAAGATTTAGAGTACACTTGTCATGATCTTATCTAGAAGCCTATGTTTGTCTTGGATATATAATCAAGGAGTCCCCATTTGTAAATCAATTATAATATACTATTTGCATATTTTCATAGAATAACATTATTCTTTCATAACTATTCTCTCTTGTACTTTCATAGAAGTTCATGGATCTTGGGTGGCTACAATCTTCAGCCAAATCTTAGATGGTATAGAGAATTATACACCGACACTTGAAAATAGGAACTAGCATATGGAAAACCAAATAGACTAGCAATTCCATGTAGAAACATGCAATGATGAGTCAATAGGAAAAGATGTATAGGAGAGGGATGAGAGATGTCAGATGTAGAGAAGAGGAACAATGTAGGATGCAATAGCGCATAGAACAATAGCCAATAATACTCAATGTAAGGAAACATGGAATGAATAGAATAAATTATTTTATTATGTTACAACCATAACCAAAAAATGAAAGCCATAAATCAAACAAGATTGGTTTCAACAGCCACTTTGATGTAGAAAGCCACAATATAGGCTGAGCTATATAGTAATAATTAACAAAACTCCATAATTTGGATAATTTAATTCTTACATATATATATATATATATATATATATATATATATATATATATATATATATATATATATATATATATATATATATTGATGTTAAAATGTACCAAATATAGCATAAGGCAGATAACAATAATTAATAATACATAATGTAAGTAAACATAGAATGAACATGTATTATTTTATTTTTTTGCAACCATAAGTAGAAAACGAAACCCATAAAATAGAGCCTTTTCAACAACACCTTATGTAGAATACAACAATATAGCTAAAGCAACAAAACTGTAATCAACAATTCCCAAATGGAGGTAACACAAACCATATACAAGATAGATAAATTGAAATAAGCTATCGTGCACAAGAGAACTCTATGCAAAATAAATGAATGTGGGCTAAGATAGAGAAGAATAATTAGTAAATTTTGTGATCTTTTGTAGTAGTCTGGCTTTGAAAATTGAGAGGAGATAGGCTTTTGAAGTAGATCCCATTGAAAGAAATGTCTAATGGATCCCAACAAAAAGTGAATTAACATTAACTATTTTATTCCATGGCAAGCATAGCCTGAAACACATGGATTCTATTTTAATCTTACATCATAAATAGACATCTATGTCTACATTAAATATATAAAATAAAACACAAAAAAAGAGTTGTGGTTTATAGCCTTACATATTCAGTCATGGAGCCTCATGGGCTATCACCAAACCATTGAGTAGGGATATACGATCTTGATGACTCTGATCAAGGCCAGTATGAATTTTGATTATCACAATCAACATTGAGTATAGTGGGATGTAGTTGCCATATGACCATTGCATAGAAGGAATGTTTTGGCTACTAATGAGTATAAATAAAATCATTGGAATCCATATTATGGATTGAGTATGATCTAGAAGAATAAGAGAAAAGTGGATATATTAGTGCAGTGGTCATCTGTAATTCATAGACAACATATAAACCAAGAGATGCAAAATTTGATTATTTTATAACATACAATTTGCGATGAAGTTGTAATGCTAGCAATGAAGTAAACATAACTTAGACATACCTAGTGTATGTTGTAGAGTGCACTGTCAACATAAGAAAGCAACAATCAATGTCCACCCTACCATATTGGGTCATGGAGTGTCATGCACTCTCACCAAACCCCCAAGCAATAGAAAATAAATTACTGACCATTGGAATCAATGGTGAAACCAATGTATAGGTTGTTGCTTACTTAATTCAAGCTCTAAATTGAAATAACATAGCATGCACAAGAGAACCTTATACAAAATAAATGAATGCAGGGTAAGATAGAGAACAATAATCAGTAATTTTTTTGATCTTTTGTGAACAATATGGCTTTGAAAAGTGAAAGGGCACAATGTTTTGAAGAGAACCCCGTCAAAAGAAATGTCCAATGAACCCTAAGAGAAAGTGGATTAACATTAACTATTTTATTCCATGGCAACCATAGCCTCTAACATATGAATTATAATTGAATCTTATGTCAGAAATATACAGATGTGTACATAAAATATATAAAATAGAACACCAAAAAAAAATGAGTCTAGTGTGGTGAACATCTCTAATTGAGAGAGAATATGTAAATCAACAAATTTTAAGAGCTCTATAATGCACACTATAAAAAATACAGTGCAAATGTAATGCAAGGTATGAAATAAGTAAAATTTAAGCATACTTGTGCATGTGATACATTCCAGCAGCCAGGGAAGAATACGAGGGGTAGTGTGCACCCTACCACTTTGATCAATGATAGAAGAAATGTTTTGGCTACCAATGAGTATAAATTAAATCATTGGAATCCACATTATGGCTTGAGTATCATATGGAAGAATAAGAGAAAAGTGTAAATATTAGTGCAGTGGTCATCTCTAATTGATACAAAACATGTAAACCAAGAGATGTGAAAGTTGATTATTTTATAACATACAATTTTCTATGAAGTTGTAATGTGAGGAATGAAGTAAACAAAACTTACACATACCCGGTGTATGTTGTAGAATGCACTGTCAACATAAGACAAAACCACCCGAAGTCCACCCTACCATATTGGGTCATGGAGCATCATGCACTCTCACCAAAGCCCCAAGCAAGGAAAAATAATTTCCCACCATTGGGATCAATGGTGAAAGCAATGTCTAGGCTGCTGCTTACTTAATGCAAGCTCTAAATGCATCAAAAGTTGGACATATGATGATTGTTTAGGTTGAGTATGGTTGTAAACATGAAAGAATAATTCAAAATTTAGTACACTAAATAGATACCATTGGTAGATGATAAATCAATCAAAAAATGTAAAGACTTATAGAATTCATAACAAATTGTATGCAATGAAGGTGGAGTAGAAGAGTACAAGCAAATAAAATGTAGGCATACCTTGTGCAAGGAATGAAATGGAAGATTGAGAGAGTAAGGGAGGCCTGGTTTGTACCCTTCCACATTATGACATCGAGCATCATAGATTCTCACCAAACCTCTATGGATTATCACCAAACCTCTAAGCAGAGTAATTTTTTCCCTACGAATTTAAACTATACGTCAGTGCATAGAATTGCAAAGTAAAATGTTGTTAAGGGAATATCATTTGGAACAAGGGAGATTAGAAGTTTAGTACAACAAACATGTATCATTACTACAAACTATTTACATAAGAAAGTATAAAGAGTTGTATAATTTGTAAAGAATAATATCTAATATATGTGGAATAAAATACATGTTATAAATAGGATGTAGGTATAGCTTTTGCAAAGTGCAACAAACAATATGTGGACAATTGATTATAATTGTCTTTTGTAACTTGCCAATTTTATTAGCCTGAAATCACTATTATCTTGTTAAAAGAATATATAGAGTTCTAACATTTATCACAAAGAACTTTGAATGTAATTAGAAAAGAATAGATGGAAAGAATGAGATACAACCTTACCTTGTATACAAATACAATACAATTTTAACTCAAACAGCATGGCACACTTGTGAGCATAAAGTTATTAACAATTATAAACATCTGTAGTAACACCTGTAAATGTTCCCAATCTAAATTTGTTAGAATTTGAAATTTTTAGAAATAAATAATTTAAGAGTGATATCTATGAAGGCGGGACTATTTCGGTAAACTATATGAAGAAATTGAGACCAAATTGAAATTTCGATAATGGATGGTTTTTTTTGGCAAGAAAGGGAAAGAGGAAGCAACAATTGAATATGAACTTCTCATACTGATGTTTGTACATAACTAAATATTTTGAAATGTTGGGTAAATTGAATAGAATTGGGAATAAAGGGTATTGTGAAAGAATTGAGAAAAAGAGGAAAAGGAGAAGTGTCGTAGGTACCATGGAAAATAAAATTATTTCATGATGGTGGCAATGTAGACAATTGTTGGAGACATTCCTCTTCTTTGATTAGAAGTGCATTGTATTTGTTGGAATACAGCCTAGAATACTTGTCAAAAGAGAAAGGTGGATCTATGCACATTCCTTCTAGTGATTTAACAAGAGAGAGAGTTGTGAATGTTAGTCCCTACCTTTCTTTAGTTCCAATATCTATTACATAGCTTTCTCTAGTTTTAAGCCTTGAGATTTATGGATTGTGATAGCCCAAGCCATTGTCAACGAGAGTTGTCTTCAGCTGCCTCATGTGATTTGGATAATGGGGATGAATCTTGGATTCTCCTAATCCCATGCTAGACCAATGCAAATGTGGAAGTCAACAACAATACATTTTTGTATTTGAGGCGGTTTAGCACCCATGGCATATACAATAGCCTTCACTAAACCCAAGGATCCATTCACTAGGCCAGCTGCCACCCAAAGATTTGTTGTCAACATTACTTGTTGACCAATTGAAAGCAACAGTTCAACTTGAAGTTGTTCATCATTGGCATAGTCAAGTGCATTTTGTTGGGAACATTCAACAACACTAATTGCAATTGGAACATTTAAATGATTTAGCATTTTCCTATTGTGTAAAGCAACCAAGCTATTAGTTGGGAATAAGTGGATAGCCTGATCAAAGTCTTGGTTTTGGTTAGATGAAAACATGGCTTTTTTCTAATTGATAAGAAGTTACATATTATCCAAGGATGCTTGGAAGTTTCTAATATTCATAAGGAGTAGACAAAATTGTTGTTGTGATTCAGATTGCCCATGTTTGCAAAAGATAGTGTCAAGTGTAAAAACAATATTAAAAGTGTGCCAAAGTGCCAATGCTATGGACCGAGAACTATAAGGCTTGTCCATAATAGGGGGCAGTTTTGCCAAGTCACCCACAAGTATAATAGAAACACCACTGAATGGTTACAAATTTCTTGAAGGGAATGCTTGCTGCAATCGACTATCTATTTTTAGTAGCAACTTGGGGCCCAAGATACTCATTTCATCAATTAGTATGTACTTAATATTTTTGAAGTATTCTTGAAATATAGTCAATGGTTCTATTTTCAATGGGTTCATATCTTTTATTGGTATGCAAAGAGTATTATGCACTGTGGAGGCATGAACATTGTAAGCAGCCACAGTCATTGGTGCCAAAACAAGCAAAGGGTTCATTTTTTGGCTCAACGATCAATTTAGTGCTCTTCATATCTTTTCAATCAAGAATGATTTACTTGTGCTAGTAGTTCCTTGAATGATCATATGAAGTGGAGGCAATGAGGGTGGTCCAAGGTGATGTTGTTCAATGATTCTCAAAGCAAGCTCATGTCTAGGAGATAGTCAATGACAAAGGGCTAGTGTTGTAAAGGAGGAAAGGGTGTCTTCAGGTATATGCAATTTACTTGTTGTAACAAACTATTTGGAAATACTATGAAGATTCTCTAGAACATTATGGTTGTCCCATCTATGGTGCAGGTCAAAGTCTCACCAACCCAAGAGTTGTAACTAGTCAAAACAAACATTGTTTGTGGCACCAAGTCGAGAGAGCAACTCCCATTCATATTTTTTTGTATGTGGTGAAGAATGTGCACTATCAGTATTGCTATCACTACCCTCCTCAATTGCAACACAGTCACTAAGTCTATTCACATGTCAAGCAACATAGCCAACAACATGAAGTAGCCTCCAATTTTGTATTATGCTTTCTCTTGTAAGCTCTATGTTAGCCTCCACATTTTAGAAAGGTTTGTATAGCAATAATTTTGACCAACAAAATGTTTCATAGGCATCACTTTTTTGGGGGGTGGTGGTCTTCAAAAGCAAGTAAACAATGATCATTGTAGGTTATGAGTGAGCATGTCAGGCTAGGCCTTTGAGGTTTTTACGATATGTATAGAGTTGTGTAGAATGAATAAGGGATATTGCCTCCATTTCAAGTGGTCTTTGCATGTAGGAATGAATATAAGCACTAGAAAAATCATTGCCATTGTCAACTATTTTTAATTGATGGAATGTCTACCTACTAACGTTCAAAGACAAGAAATGCCAACTTGAGATGACAAGGGGCAACTTTTGCAACATATGGCATGTTTCTTGTGCACCAATGTCATGATCAAAAACCAAATTCATCATGAATTCTTGGTATGCAAGAAAAACTTTATCCCTAGATGAATTTGTATTGGCAATCCTTTGCAAGATATCAATGTAGCTTTCATATTTTTTCTTAGACTTTGATGCATATTTGGAAATGTAGTATAGGACAATTTGTCTAGACAATATTGGCTGGCAATCAATATTTTCTCACCAAATTTCAAGCATTTAGGGTTGTGGATATTAACATGCTCATCATTTCTTGTTGGTTTGTATGATTTGTTCAATTCACTATCAATTGTCAATGTCGAAGATTGTTGTGTATTCCATGGAGCTTTGTAGTAACATTGTAATTGTTGGCCTTTTTTCCTCAAGCAAGTGTACTATGTGCACTTTGTATGCCTTTGAACCATGTTTAACAACTATACATAGTCCACCATTGGATCCATAGAAGAAATTTGTGCAGTATTAAGCAAGCATGGGTCATCCAAGGCTAAGCGGTGGATCCTTGATATTAGTTGCTCTGGGGCATGAGGGTTCCATGATGAAACATAGTGATAGAATAATTATTTACCTATTGAAGCTCATGAGGGTTGGACCAATTGAGCTTGTCCATATTTGGGGCATCTGGGAGCCACAAGAAACCATGTACATGTGTTCACCTGCAATGTTGCCACTCATACCTATACCAATAGTCCTTTGTGTGGAAAAATCTCTCAATAACCTTTTCACAGAAAATAGTGAATCATAGGTGCATGTACAAGGTTTTTATGTGTGGTTTTTGCACAATGTTCTCTTTGAAGTGTGCTCGAGAGTATGGTGAATCAAATTGGGTATTGGGTTCAATCAACTTATGCAGGTTAGGCCATTTTGTATCTACAGAGCTCAAAGTGAAGAAAAGAGTCAATGTACCAAGTGGTGGATCATTGTTGCAAGCTCTTGTCAGCTCTTGGACCAATATGAGTGGGTTCCTTGCAAGGATGTACCAAAGCACACAATTTGGTTTGCTATCTGGGTGTCTAGTGCATTCCAGAGTAGCTGTTGCAAAGCAAGAACCGACATTGGGATTTTTCCCTCCAAGTTTGTTTTGATAAAAAATAATGCTAATTTTTGGCTTCAATGTCTCATTATTAAATTATAAATGTAATATCTAAATTGGCATTCCTTCCAAATCTATTATCATAGTATCTCATCAAGTACAAGGCATATTCATATAAGTGAACCTGTATTGTTCTCAATTGTAGCGGCATTACCATGCTAGTCAGGAACAACGTTAGAAAATCCATACTTAATAACTCTTCTGTATTATATTCATTGATAGGGATAGAATCTATTTCAGGACAAGGAAAGGTATTTTGACTAGTTTCTTTAATTTGTAAAGCATCTCTAATTTCCTACAATTCTTGAGGAGGCTTGGGAATCAATAGAATAAATGATGACAAGTCTTGAAGGTCAACTTCCTCATCACCAACGCTTTCTATAGCTATCATTGGTTCATTTGGGCCATGCGTTGGTTCTTCCATTATGTGCAAGAGATCAGAGATGTCAGTACTTGTAGGAGGCAAAAAATTTAAAGCATCACAATCTATTTCAACATCACTATAGTATGAGTCATTCTCAATTTTATAAATTAATGTAGCCATGACATTATGTTTGTCAACATCTAGCAATCATAGTTTGTCCCCTGCACACCAATTCCTCACACAATGATAACTTCAAGATCATGCAGCCAGTGTGGCAACAAAGTTGCAATGCTAGTGATATCTTATGGGAAGCTTATAGTATGGCCACTATATTTTTATTTTCCTCCTTTGGCATGGGTTACTTGCAAAACGGGAGCAACTCTGGCTATGAGCATTTCTTCAACTTGAGTGGGCTTTGCAAGGATGGCTGGTTATGGCCCTAGATCCATTTTGTTTTCTAGGATATATCTACGCACACTTCACCAATAGAAAATGCCAGTACTATATGTCTAAACTCTCATGTTAGCATAGCTCTCATTGTAAGTAGAACAAGTTTTTAAGTCAAACAAAGCATCAATGTGCTGGCAGAAGGATTTCATTGCTATGCAAAAAGGTTCACCAAACATGTTGCCTGAGGGTGGGGCTACTAAATATGTGGGTGGGATGGCATGCCCATGAAGTGGTTACAATAGTGTATAGCAAGGTATTGCGAGAGTAGTCTCATAACGATGGGTGTGGTTCATTGGAAAACAGGAGGAAGTTGAGGGGGAGCAATACTCTACAAATGTTGCTAGCGAGCTTGCTTGTAATGGTGGTATGCCTAGTTGGACATGGTCTTCCAAGCCAACTGGATCCATGGAAGTTCTCTTTTGCAAGTACTTGGCTCACCGATTTGCACAAATGCGGTCTTTGTGGCATGCATAATAAAGCTAGTTTCTTTCACGCTTTTGTGCCTTTCTACGATCTACACTTGATGTGGCATTGAAACTTGAAGAAGGCTACAATTCCTACAACAATAATATTAACAACACAATAAAATAGTTGCAAATACCAAGTTAAAGGGAAATGGCTTAACTATAGTGGTCAACCTATTTGAATACACAAGAAAGTAGCGAAAGGCACAATAAGACCAATATGTATACATAATTGTATATATTCATATGTATTGTATCTAAAAGTGCTTTCAAACTCCAAATAAAAAAAACAAGAATGAAAGGAATCAATCTGATTGGGGCAATGGCTAACTGAAAAGGAAATGCATTGATTGCATTACTAAATTTCTGTAGGTATAGGAATTACTAGCACCACCATGCATTGAAAATAATTCTTTACAGGAAAGAATTATTAATGTTAAACCATGTCACATATACTAGTAATTTGTGAAGTATAATATGATACATAGTTAAATACTTAAATAATCTTTTGAAAAAGAAGTCTCCTCAATGGTATTAGGTCAAGTATCTCCACAAATTTTTTTCATGAGATGAAACATGCAATGAATGTTGATTATTATTGGAAATATACCACCTTCCATTCTAATGGTTATTTTTAAAGCCTCCAAGGAATAATAACCAAGGAATGAGTACGAACATTATGCATTAGATGAACATATAAAATTTTCTGATTGTAGATGCAAAACCATTGTGCAAGGGAGGGGGAATTTAGAAAGTAAAAAATCCACATGCAGAGAAAAACTTTTTACTATGTCACTTATTGATAGTAACCAAGATAAAACATATATGGTAATGTGTCTACAAATGTATATATGCATATGCAATCTCTGTTCAATGGAAAGTGTCATGAATTGAAAGTACAATGCACTATTCAAGCAAGACTATAGTGTTGTTACTACCTACTGTTCTGCATCATCCCTTCCTTCATGACACTCTCCATTGAAAATAAGTTCAATTTTTTTGCTGAACATGCATATGTACATATAAATACATATACACATATAGTAGAATGAAGGCAACAAATAAGAAAGAAACAATGCAATTAATCAATAGTTAGGCAATGCAAAATGAAACATACCAAATAAATACTCACTCTCCACTGTACAATTATTACTAAGACATCACAATCAACAATATAAATCAGATGCATATCTAGTGATCTACTAGCTATAAAATATTAAACATTGTAGAGGAGTAAAAAAAGTTGGAAATTACAAACCTGTACATTCATAAATACTTTCTGCAATAGTGGTCCATCGACAAGAACCCAAGCATGTGCATATGTAAATGTATTTACAAATGTACCTATACATATGAAACATTTACAATGGAGAGTGAAACCAATGGAAAGTTCAATGTACACTTTAAGGGAGACTCTAACATCATTTCTTTCATGGTTGTGCATCATAGATTCATTTGTTCCAATGACCATCCATAAAAGCTTGATGTTTTCCATTGCACATGCACATATACATACACATATACATATAGAAATATTACAATGAACATAAAACATGCTTGCAAGCACCAAAGTAAAAGAAAAGGAGATCTATTGTCCATGCTACCATATTGGGAATACAATCTTATCAATGAACATTTCTATGATGAAACATATATACATATGAAATGGAAAAGAACAAAACAAGGCCTATTCTCCACCCTACCATATTGGGTCATGAAGCAATGGGCTTTCACCAAACCAATGAGCAAGAATATAGATTGTTCATCACTTTCATCAATGGTGGAAGCAATCCTTCTATTCACACATACTAGACATCCTATGATTGCAACAATTTCATTTGAGAGCCTTTAAGAAATAATGAATAGCGAATAACAAATTTGAAATAGAAAAGAATAAAATAAGGCATGCTCTCCACCCTACCATATTGGTTCATCAAGCTCCATGGGCTCTCACGGAACCCCCGAGCAAGAACATGGATTATCCATTATTTATATCTATGGTGGAAGCTATCTCTCTCATGACACAACAAACAACTACTTCTGTGAGCCTCTAAAAAACAAGAACCTAAAAGGTATGATTGAAAAAAATGTAAAAAAATACAATCCAATCACTAGTACAAAAATAACAATATATGACTAAATAAACTACTAAAAATTGCATATAAATGACTAATTTTGGTCACGTGACCATTAGTAGTTTATTGCCGGTCATTTATAACGCGACTAAATTTATGACTAAACTATTTGTCATTTATCTAGGTATTGATTTAATCATTGATTTGGTCATTGATTTAGTTGTTAATTTAGTCATTGATTGTTGTTAACTAGTCATTTATTTAGTCATGGTAGTGATTAATTCAGTCATTGATTGTTGTTAACTGGTCATTTATTTGGTCATGGTAGTCATTTATTTAGTCATATATTTAGTCATTACTTTAGTCATATATTTAGTCATTAATTTAGTCGTATATTTAGTCATTACTTTAGTTATATATTTATCATTATTTTAGTCATGGTAGTCATATATTTAGTCATTGTAGTCATATATTTGGTCATTGTATTCATTTATTTTAGTCATAGTAGTCATTTATTTAGTCATGGTTTAGTCATTTATTTGAGTGAATCAATGATTCAAGTTATAAATCAAATCTAACTTAATTAATTCTCTCAAATTTATGCATATAAACTTCAAATATCAT
Organism: Sequoia sempervirens; assembly: GCA_007258455.2. Classification (NCBI taxonomy): domain Eukaryota; kingdom Viridiplantae; phylum Streptophyta; class Pinopsida; order Cupressales; family Cupressaceae; genus Sequoia; species Sequoia sempervirens. Next base: position 610,066,733 of record VDFB02271358.1, read on the forward strand.
AGATATTCAAATTTTTTTTTTATTGGATTAACATAAAAATACATATATATACAATCAACAAACAACTTTATGCATATAAAACTAAAATATCATAGATATTCAAATGATTTTTTTGTATTCCATGAAAAAAATATATACAAACAACAAACAACTGCATAACCAAAGGAATTACAAACAACATATAGCTACATAAACAAATCCTTCACTGCGCTCTTGGTTGCCATGGAAAACAAATCCAAGATACGATACAAATGCTACAAACATTAAAGGGAGAAAAGACATGAAAATACATCCAAGAAACAAGATCCAAGAAATACATCATTCACTACACTCTTGGTTTCCATGGAAGACAAATCCAAGATAGGATACAAATGCTACAAACATTGAAGGGAGAAAATATATGAAAATATATAGTAAATGCAGTTATATTATTTGTGGTGCATATATTGTCCGATTCATAGAAGCCTTGCCCTCCCATTCCAGTCAGACAACCCTTGAGAGAAGATTGGAAGTATTCAAATGAGAATGATGAAAACTTCCTATCTAGAAATCTCACTGGTCATGGTCGGCTAAAAGTAAAGAGTGCATGTTCACCTCTCCAATTTGACGAGCTGCAACCTGAAAATAAAATTTCAACGAGGGTTTTAGAATATGTTTATTAAAATGAAAATACAGTTATTAAAATGAAAATACAACCAAGATTTAATAATGAGCACATTTATATTTTTATAATATGGCATCCTTTACCTGTTTCAACGGTTCTATGAGATTTCCTAGGACAACGGAGATGATAAGAACACTTCCTTAAATATTTCTTAGGACAATTGAGATGATAAGAACACTTAAATTTTTCTTAGGAAAATGGAGATGATAAGAACACTTCCTTAAATATCCATCAAAATCTCAGCTAAAAATTTAATTATGGTGAACTAGGCCAATAGATATAATATGGAAACAATAAATTCTTTAACCATGTAGGAATGCTGACATCAAATAAGGTCTTATCACCTAGCGTATGCAATTGTATTCTTTTCCTCAGATACATGCATCCTTTGAATTACTGCTGCTCGAATTTTGTTCCAATCAAATAACCTCATTCTTGTTATGGAATTAGTATTCTCAAGTTTTGAACCCTCTACGGTACTGCTTTAAACTATTAACTTGAGAATAAAGGATACAAAGAAGACATTGGTAAACACTATGCATTAAAGTAGAGATTATTTTGCACTGCTACCTATAAGATGATCATTGATGTACTTCCATTGTGCATTTTATATCATTAATGCGGGATTTGTAAGATTGTAGTTTAGTACTAAGAAAAGATAGTTCTTATATAAGTCATAAATTGGATCTACTATTCTACAACAATAAAATTAAAACATGTCATGCAAAAGTACCTTTTTCCAGTAAAGATGATTCAACAATTGCCATCCTCATTGATGATTTCCCAATGCTTGCTACAATTGCATCTTCCCATAAATCAAACACGCTTGTATTCCTAACATTGTGCCCTGCTGCACAAAGTAGTATTGCATCTACTGCAATAACATAGCACAAGAAAAATCAATTTAAGAAGACAAAATCCTAGTGCAGATAAAAAACATCGAATGCAAAATAAAATCAAAAAATATAGAATATAGAAAATTGGCAATATTTAAAAGATGTATATATTTGCTCAAGAAGTAAGCAAGATGAAATAATGGTTCTGTAAAGAAAGTCAATCAATTGTATGTGGTAATGAAGGATAAGGAAACATGTGAAGGTATTTATGGATGTGTTTGCATTAATTATAGGAATCTAGAATTTTGATTAAGATCTCATCATCTTGAGATTGACATAAAGGAGAGGGAAAACAAAAAATATATAAGAGCCTTTATGCTTTCTATGCAAGTAAGGATAAGTCAATAGACACATAATTTTGTATTGTTTTATACATCCATCTATTACCTTATATTTGGCAGCAACTATTTAAAATGGACTATGTGTAATGCCTAGTACATAGAGCTTAACATGGTAGAAGAGAGAGATGAAAGCACCTATCCAATGCCTTTGGCACTATAATGACATGGAATCTTTGACACAAATTGCAAAACTACCTTACAGGAGCAGCCATGATTTTTCCTTCCCAAAGTAAGTATTTCCCATCCCAGCTAAATCAACCAAAGTACGCATGTTATAGGTAAGAAGAAGGAATCTCATTTATCTCATTTTTATTCAATTTTCCTTCATATATTTTTGGATTTTGAACACTAACAGGTCCATTTCAAGTCTTATAGCTCTTGATTAAACCACTTTCATCAACCATATTGAGTGTTGAAGCCTCAATCACTGGAATCATTGGAGGCCTAATTCTTCGTGTCATTGTCATTTTTAAGCCTTTAGTGGTATGAATTGTTGCCCGAGTTGTCATTCCCACTTACATAAATAGGAAGAGTTACTAATAAATATACCACTTAACATAACTCATGCCTAAGAGGAGGTATCCATTTGACAACATGTAAAAAGTCCTTTTTCATCTAGTCACATGTTGAATAAGATAATGCACATGCAACTTGACTTATAGGTGTAGAAAGTTCAAAATTGAATCTCCTGATCAGCATTACAATTGTTGTAACTTTCTGCAAATATAACACCAAAAATGTGCCCAAAAAATGACGATGCAGTCAATAGGTTAAAAGAGCTAGTAATGTCACAAATAAGGTCAAAAGAGCTAATAATGCCACAAACAAGGTCAAAAGTACCATGAATGAACTGAGACTTGGTAGTAATGTTGATAAAATTTAACAACTTTGAGACCAATGCACAAAGTATTTAAGATATTACAACAAAATACATAGAAGCTAACAAAGTGGTGATATGCTCTTGATTTAACAAATTGGACATCAATACCGAAAACACATAGATAGAAGTAGGTAGAATATGTTTTAAAAAATGAAGCAATTTCTACATGCATATGCAACCATTTGCATATATGAAGGGTGAAGAACAATAATGTGTACACCTATCAATAAAATATGAGGCTAAAATCACCAAGAACCAATTAAGAGAAAGTCAGAAAAAGACCAATATCCACCAGCCTTGTAGTGATAAGTAAATGGTGACAAGGAAGAAACAAAGGCTTCCTTACTTCAAGTATAAGTCAGAGAGTCACATTTTCAAAAATGAAGAAGAGAACAAAAAAAAATTAGATTTTTCAAATTTCCACAATAAGACATTTTCAGTTTTCAGTTTTCTTGATTTCACAATACCATTTTCCTTATAATACCAACTTTATGTTTTGGGTCTATCTTCTAGACCCATCTTCTGGCTGAAGAAGTTCTGCGATATCACAAATATCTTCTACCCTCAAGAAGGATATAGAAGATAGACCCAAATATTAGTATTATAAGGAAATGACAAACTGAAATCAAGGAAAACGAAAACAAAAAAACAAAATTTGCATATACAACAACAAAGAATAAATATAATGGATGGAATCATTCAATTAATCATGCAAGTAAACAAGCTACCTAGCTGTCTCTAAGACTCTTATTTCATCTAATAATTTCATTAGGCATAACTATCAAGGTCCTAAGATGTTTAGATACTCTCTAAAAGAAAAATGTTTCTTCAACTCACCTCAAATGTAGCAAACATATCGCCAACACATTTTCGAGGCCCCCCTCCAAATGTCAGATAACTGCAACATGGAATGAGATGTAGGTCATAATTACAAGATTATGTGTCAAACATTTAGACCTTGATAAAGAAAACTCAAATGCTAATGATAAATTCCTCAGTAATAATTTTTAATCCGCCTCTAAATTTATTAGAGGATTGAAAAAATTCAATTAAGCTTCCAACAAAATTATTGTTTTATGTAAAACTGCAAAGAACATGTGTTGTATTCACAAGGCTCACAAACAATCACAATGTTCTACAAGCCCAAACCATGACTCATAAAACACTAAACTTAAAAGTGTTCAACAATAAAATTAGGGGATAATAATAAGACTTAATTAACTGCAAATACTTAAGACAAGTGCAGAGCACCTCATATTTCAATTGCCACCAAAGATAGTTGATTTGTCCTCCCTTTCCAATGATAACATAAAAATCTCAATCTTAGCCACCACATTCTAGAAAGGAAGGCAATGTGAACAAGCATAAATAGAAGAATTATGAACTAGAAGGGAGCTATTAAAAATACATGTTTTGTCCACAAAAGAAAGGAATTGTCCATCAAAATCCAGTATACACTAATAGAGTCAAAGTCTTAAAGTCCCTCAGCTATATGATGCAATTGGGTAAATGAGACAGCGAGCTACAATTAGAGGCAAAGAGGCTTAAGTTGAAGGTGGATAAGCTAAAGTTTAGCAACAAGAAGAATATGTGACATAACAGTCCATCATCCATAAATGTGCAAAGATAGGAGCTCAATGCTGATGGGCTTTGATTGCTAATACAAGCTTGGGTGCATTCTTGAACCCCTGTGGAGTTAGATCACCTCATCCCTTTTTGCAGTTTCAAATGCTAGGATGATTCTGATGCACACAAGTCAGCTTGTGCATGTATAGAAAGACTGAAAAGAACTAAGGGAACAAATTGAAGTAACCCAATATAAAGATTGTTAGTTATCTAAATTTAAGTGCATCTTTAATAGTAGAACTTCTTAGACAAAGTCAGGCCACATGTTTGCATATTTCCCTCCTAGAAGTATTTGTATCATAAAAATAAACTTAACAATCACGATGACCAGGTGTCCTGGTGGAGTGGGAAGACCAATTCCAAGTCATCAAATCCAAGTATGTAATAAATAAATTTTAACTTTCTTCACGCATATGTTGTAAAAGGTCCTATGTATATAGAGTACACAATGAGATAAGTTCAAATTGAGAATTTTTTGCCAATTTGTTTACAATAACACAAAAGAAAAGGCTTATATATATAAAGTAAACAATGAGATAAGTTCAATTTAAGCATTTTTTGCCAATTTGTTTCCAATAACACAAAAGAAAAGGTTCATGTCAAAAGTAGTCATCTTAAAATTTAATTAAAAGAAAAATTCACAAAAACATATGAAAAACAAAGCACTTCTGATTGATAATAAAAATCTTTTCTCACCTCAACAGATTGACAAAATAAATTTTAACTAGCTAAACTCAAAAATAAATAAAAAATTATCGACAATCCTAACTAAATTAGTTATATTCGTCCTTTTTTATTGCCAACCCTCCAAATGAAGTGAGTTCAAAACACAAAGAACAACACATCAAAATAAAATGACCCTTGCGGTGAATATACATGCACAACATAGAATCAATGTAATTTTTCTTAAAAGTACTCAACTGAACCTTCTAATCCTAAGGAAAAACTACAAAATCATTTGAAGATAAGAAGACTTATGGCTCTAGTTACGCCTACACTTCATCAATGCATAGACAATACATGGCAGTATCCCTATAAGAAATGTGGTCTATGGATTGCAATATTGCAGGATATGCACAAAATGGATTTGTTGAAAAGGCTTTAGAAACTTTCAAGCAAATCCAATTGGTAGGTGTAAAGCCAAATTCCACAACCTTTGCTAGCATACTCCCTGCCTATAATAAAATGGGAGCTTTGGACAGGGTATGTACATCCATCAAAGCATAATAGAAGGTGGATTTCTATCAGATATTATGGTTGGAAATGCTCTGGTAAATATGCATGCAAAATGTGGGAGCATAGGTAAGGCACATGAACTGTTTGATAGAATGCCTCAAAGAGATGTCATCTCATGGAATGCAATGATTGTAGGTTTTGCAGAAAATTGTTTATTGAAAAGGATTTTGAAACTTCCAAACGAATGTGATTGGCAGGTATAAAGCCAATTTTTTTTTCTAGAGTCCTCCCTGCCTGTGCCAAAATGGGAGCTTTGGGACGAGCTATGAACATGCACCAAAGCATAATGGTAGGGTAATTTTTGTCAAATGTTATAGTTGGATATGCTCTGGTAGACATATATGCCAGATGTGGAATCATAGACAAAACACCTGAATTGTTTGACAAAATGCCTCAAAGAGATGCCATCTCATGGAATGAAATGATTGATTGTAGAATGTGCACAAAATGGATTTTGCAAGGAACCTCTCAAAATATTTGAATTAATGAAGCACTCTGGAACACATCCTAACATTGTAAACTTTGCTTGGGTTCTAGGTGCATGCAGTCATGCATGTTTAGTGGATGAGGGTTGCACATACTTCACATGTCAATAACCCTTATTGCATTACAATTTACATGTATAGTTGATCATTAGGTGTGATGATTGGCCTTCATGACCTTTGAGGAATTTATTCAAACAATTCACTTCCTTGTCTATGCTACCACATTTTTCATACATGTCTACCAAAGCATTTTATCAAACAATTCACTGCCATGCTGCTATGGCTAAAAGCCTAAAATAGGTGCTTTCAAACAAGCTATGGATTCCAACATTGTAAGCACTCTGGAACACATCCTAACATTGTAAGCCTAAGATTTGTACTTTTACAGATAATCCCAGTACATTAATAATATATTTATATACATGCAATTATATGTTAAAATAATACATACTTGATTTGTTCATGTGTACCACCAGAAGTTGCATTTAATATGGCCCATGTGACTTCTTTCTTAATATCAAACTTAGCAATTTGAAGGAGTTGAACAAGTGGAGGAATGATGTTTGCATCAATCACAGTCTGAAATCCAAAATATCCATTAGCAAATAGCAAACCTTAAAATAATTTAGTTTCACACCATTCAACAAAGATGCTTCTCTAGTCTAGCTAACAAATAGAAAGACTTGAATTTGTTCTTTGTTGCCTGCGGTTATGATTGAAATGGTCCAACAAGCTTCCTTCTTGATGCTCTTCTTGTGATTATGGGTTAGGAGATCTAATAGGAAAGGAAGTGCTTGATTGTTGATTATGTACTGAAATTAAATGAAACACCATAACATAAGTCAATGAAATAGTACAATGACAACATCATACACTTGCAAAAAGAGCAATTAATTATTGATATGAAAATCTAAAGAAAATGTCAATATAAACTTATACCTGAGTCTGCAAATCATCACCAATTACAATATTGATGAGATGGGATTGTTTTGTAACAAGAACAAATGGTTTAGAGCTTTGATTTCCAACATTCATTTTGTGCTTTCTCATTGAAATAAGAAGAACCAAGAACCTTTAAAAATGAAATATTTGAAGATCCACAAATACATAAGAGCAAACTTATCTAGCAATAATAATGACAAAGATGTATTCAAATGCAAAATATTTTTCACATAGTTTCTAGTAAGTCATTCAATGATCAACTGAACAATCACTAGAAGTGGATGTCCTTGCACCCTCTCCAAAATTGGACATCCTTGGGCTAAATAGCTTAATTTCACAAAATCTTGGGCCTACACTATTTCGAGGACTCTCTCTTATGGGACTATAGATTTGTATAGCCATGAATACAAAGTAAGCCCATAGTACTGAAATTACAATCACTTCAATGATTACAGATTGTAAATTTTCTTGGTTGCATGTTTAAATTTTTCTACTTGAACATTACACTAAACAGTTGATCTAAGATACATTTTAAAATCACTAATACTTGCAGACAAGAGGTTTTCACAGTCCATAAAAATGAGTACAAATTCTTGTAGAAAAACTTTGTTAGTTTAGTTTGCATCAATGTCAATATTGAACATCAAGATCAGAACATTTAGAAACCTCCAAATTGACATCAATGTGCTTGGCATCTCAACTGTGGATGCCACTAAAGCATGCCAAACTCAAACAAAGGAAGCATAGGGAAGACATGCAAAATTTCTGACAATGGTAACAATTAATTAAATAGAGGAAACTAGAGGTTAGTTTGGAAGCTGTTAATACTATGGCAACATAGTCCATAAATTCTGTGTTATGATCTCTTGTTCTAGTCAAGGATTATTCTGATAATTTAAAATTTTGGAGATGAAATGGTAGACACAACGGCCTATCTAAAACTAAAACTAGTAGATTCTCCATGAAGTTGGTTGATGTGATTTTTACTATAGTGATACACATCTAAAACTGAGATAGTTTAGGCTGGAAAAATTAATGAGTATAAGGTATGAGTTTTTAACTCACATGCAGCTATGACCAAATTAGCTTAAAAGACGGTCTTGAATTAGGAGGCAATTTAGCTGAAGTGACCTTTTTGACATCATGCAATTTTTTTGTTTTGTATCTCTATGAATTGATTTGAGATTGTAATTTAAAATACATACATGATAAGCAGTCACATTGCTAGTAGAGTCTCGAGGAACCAACTTGATTTGTATGTTAGTGTTTCTGAAAAGATACTTATTCTTGAAGCAAAGCCCAACCCTGTTAAGCAAACACATTCAACATCAACAGAGATCAATTTTCTTTTACATAAATAGCTTGATGTTTCCATTACTATTGAGAATTGTAATTGAGGGTGAGTTGTTGTTTGTAGTGAAATAATAAGTAATATAGAGTTTGAGTAGAGAAGGGAGTGTTATACATACATGTAGTTGATTTTGCATGGTTATTCAACCTAGATTAATCAATTATTGTTATGTTTCTCCATTGGATTCATTTCTATAGACTTACTTTGGGTCTCAAAATGAAGATGAAAAAAATTATTGCTTTGTGTGTGTGAGTGTGTTGAATTTGGTAGTTTGAACTGAGGAATTTTAAAGAAGAAAAAAATTGAGGTCTTGTAACTCTTCCTTATTGAGAATAAAATAATAAGGGTGGGGTTTTCACTATTTAAAAACTGTACAAAGATAGAAAATAACTCTAAGAAATGCAAATCTAGGACATTGGCCAATTATAAACAATAGCAGCTTTTAAAATTGAAAATGATTGAATAAATGAAAATAATACTTTCAAAACTTACTCAGTGCATGTTGGTATTGAAATTTGCATCCAAGTCACAAGGAACAAGAGCTTCAAGCTTCTGACAAAGTCCATGCTCATGAACCCTATTACCTACAACACCATAAAATCACTTCAAGAATAAAGAAAAGTAAAACTTAAAACCACCAAGTAAATGTTAATTTTTTTTCACATTTCAAAACATCTTTACATAAAGAAACAAATATGAATCAATAGATAAAACCATAGAGCCAATATTTATAGTTCTATAGTTACAAAAAGTTTAGAAAATAATACATTGAAGTAAGAATAAATTGCTAATAAGTATAGGCTATATTAGCTTTCCATAGATAGAAATAGATTGAAGTAGTGCATCTTTTGATTATGATCATGAGGACATTGATATTTATTCGTTAGCCATACAAAATGGCAAGATTAACTGTGAGCCCTCCTCTCCCATTTCTCAAGGAGATAGCGGCTACATGAAATATGTAGCTAAAAAGTAGGCACAGTCTTCCATACAAACTATATCTTGTTGTCTTGATAAAACAAAGCTCGACGTAAATATTTAGATCAGATTATGCACAACTACATGTTAGAATTAAGCATACAATCATAAGAATTTCCTATAGATAGTCAAAGTGGACTATTCTACTCCTAAAGAGCAGCCATTAGGGCAGTCCAATGAAAGAGCAACAAAAAACAGTCATATGGAATAGGTTTTAGAGGTATAAGAGCCATCAGTCTCTTCCTTACCCTTGAATACGCTTTTATGCAGAACCACAAAATGGATTTTGAATAGGTTAGTAAATGTTAGTCTTTAGTACTTTAAGGTATGTTCTTGGTACAAGTAGTATGGCATTTTGTATACATATACATATAAATTTCAATTGGTTAGGTATACAATCAATGATTAGGCCATATCTATTAATGATAGGAAAAGCACTTAAAGTTGTATATTTACTTTTAGATTGAGATCAATATATTTAGATTGAAATCAAGGGTCATTTTTTGGTATTAGAAAAATAAATCATATGTATATTTGTCATCAATAGAAACTAAGTACATTGCTGCAACTTTAGCATTTTGTCAAGCAATGTGATTGAAGACTTGATTATGATAGATTTAATGCAAAAATGAAATACACCAATAGTTATTTATTGTTATAATAACTCAACAATTGCTATAAAACTACATTGGATTAGAAGTATATAGTGGTTAACAATTAGAATTATATTTCATTATTTTTTTCAAACAAGGAGGAATGAATGGAAAAACCAACTTCAAAATACATTATTTAGTTAATCAGATATTTGTCTGGATTAGAAGAATACCTGAATGTTTTTTTCCCGAGATTTGTGAGAAGAATATCAAGGTCTTTTCAAATAGAACCAATCAAAACCTTTCTTGGAAGGTACCTAAAAAGAATTGCAATTAATTTTTTTGTAAATGAATTTTTCCATTTTTGTAAATTAAGTAAAGCACACATAAGGATGGGAAAACCCTGCTAGAGGAGAAACACAAGTATGTTGATAAAAAAAATGGTCACAATTCACATCAATATATGCACACAAAAATCCCCTACTTAGAAAAAATAGACCAATAATAGTTGTCAATATACAACAGGTGTTGAATTATCATAAAACTCACTTACTTCTACTAACGGCTACAACTTCAAATTGGGCATGCAATGCTCCAAAAATGTGGGAAGAAGGGTTGTAGTGTTTGCTAACAAACTGCACAGAGAAATAGATGAAGGTTAAGGAAATTCTACATTTATAAAGGCATCCAGTATCATTTTCTTTGACATAAAAAAACAAATACTTAACGAAAAACTCTAGAAAATTGCTTCTATTCTCAAAACTTTCAATTATACAACTGAAATAGAGTAATACAAAGTTTTGTGAAGCTCTCATATCCATAGTATCTACACCTAGATACTTTAAGATTCTCATGCCTATAAAAAGAAATTAAGAAATTATTCAGTGCTTTAAAAGCTTTGCATACCTATAAATTTGAATATGAATAGCATTTAGCATGCATCCTACAACACAAAAAAAGACAAATAAACTCTTGCAAAGAGAACTTATAGATATTTCAATGAAGCCAAGGAACCCAATTGTGGAGTTAATGGCCTAGTAAAAAAGTTGTCACTAAAATTGTTGTCAAAAACACCAGTACAGTATCTAAAACTCTTTCAAGTATAGTAAGTGTTGCAATTAGAGTTATCCATTCAAACAACATAATATATGCCATCTCAACAAATGCCAAAAAATTCCAATGAAAGAATGCAGCTTTGAACATACACTAATATTTTATCAGCATGATTTATCATTTTATGTATTCAAACTAATATATAAAATGGGTCAAACTAATATTTTATGTATTCAAACTAATATATATCATTTTATCATTTTATAAGTACCCAGTGGCCATATCATTTTATGAATTCAAACTAATATATATCATTTTATGTATTCAAACTAATATAACGCTACAAACAAAAGACTAGATTCATAAATTTCAAAGACAACAATAACATTTAGGGAAACAAAAAAAAATCAAACCTTGTAATTTTAAACCTTAAAAAATCAAACAGAAAATGTGGCAAGTGATTTACCTCAAGATTGTTTTTGATTATTGATAGCACTTAACCAGTTTCCTCAGCCATTTCCACATAAGCTATGGGTGCTCAACCTTCATTTCCCATCATAACAAATTCAAATGGAATCTTCGTACCATTTAAAAAATCTTCATGTACATAAATTAGAACTGAAGAGATACCCTTAGATCCAACAAAAGGAATCTACTAATAAATAAAACTATTAAGAAACATATCCATGCAATACATAAATTCTCAAAAAAATCACATACAGGGATAATTTTATTAGATTACTACAAGAGGTTATAACAGTTAGATTAGATTATGCACAACTACATATTAGAATTAAGCATACAGTCATAAGAATTTCCTATAGACAGTCAAAGTGGACTGTGCTACTCCTAAAGAGCAGCCATCAGGGCAGTCCAATGAAAGAGCAACAAAAATAGTCATATGGAATAGGTTTTAGAGGTATAAGAGCCATCAGTCTCTTCCTTACCCTTGAATACGTTTTTATGCAAAGCCACAAAATGGATTTTGAATAGGTTAGTAAATGTTAGTCTTTATTGCAAATGGCAGCATTCATTTAGTTTCTACACAACACCAAGGTATAGTGAATAGCTTACAAAATTACAAATGAGAGGCATCACTATTGATCAACATAAACTCTAATTCATAGAATGTGCATCTTAACTCGTATTGCATTAATAATCATTCAATACATTCTTATGCAAAACTATTGTCAATTATGTGGTGAGGGTTGTCTCTATTACAACTGACATTAGCTGCTTGTTGGAAATGGAAGGGTCTCTCTATAATGCACACTTATGAACCCATTATAAATTTAGTTTCCAAGCACAAAGAGTGGTGATACTAATTTAATAATATATTTTGAAGTAACATTAAAAGTTTAATCACATAAATACCCCAAAAGAAGTCTCTTGACTTTTCATAAATGTAAAACAATTTGAGTAAAGTGTAGCAATAGGTGTTCTAAATATAAAGCAATGGAAATGAAAAAAGAAAGCTACCATCAAATTGACAGAGAAAAACACCGCAAATGGAAAATAAAATGTTCCCATCCAATTTTTAAATCAATATTTATCTATATTTTATGTGATAAGTAAGATTTTGGAGGCTTTTACCATTAAATGGCAGCTAGAACTTGTTTTCCCATGACTCAAAAATTCCAAATTCCATTACATAACTATCATACCTCTAAATTAAATTAATTCATTGGAAAAAATTTACATCTACCAAAAACTTTAGACCTCCTAGTATCTTCTTTGAGAAAACAAAACACAATAGTGTATTTATGCATACACTAGATAATTAGAATAGATGAACACAAAAGACCCTAATTGACATTTCATCTCAACAACTGGAATGTGAAATCCCATGCCTTATGTTCTGAGTTGTGATAGTTATGACAGTTTGTTTGTTGAGTGATTAATGGTTCAAATGGTCACAATTATGGCAGTTTGTATTACGCATTGCTTTCCTGAATTTAAAGCATGTTGTTTATTGTTGTACCAGTAGTTAGGCTTGAGCATATGCAATTAAAGGATCAGAAAAGTTAAAGTCAAATAGATAAGAACTTTGGGAGAAACATTTACATCACTCAAGTTTTGGTGACTTTAACAACTATAATATGTTTCATGAGCTTAAAATGTTTTGCACTTTTTAAGTGCATGGAAGGTAGATGATCTATTTGACAAAATGATCCAAACTGTTGAATCTGCAAAAATGGCTTGCTGAAAAATATTTGAGAATTTTAAGAAAGGAAATTGGCAGCTGTAATGCCAAACCCAACAATCTTTCAGCCTTTTCCAAACTTCATAGTTTTGAAACAGGAGATGTAGATTCATCAAATATTTTCAAGCAGGTCCATATTAGACTATGTAGATGGATGGGCCTGATAGACATCCTTACAAATCCTTGATGTGCACAAAAGACACAAAAATGTTTGATAAAAAGGCTTCTTCTGGACTCAAGGATGGCTAGGCCTGCAATTGCCCAGTCTTGGTGTTTTCTTTCTTTTACAAAATTTGCTCTTACAAGGGCAGTTAACTAGTTGAGAACCCCCATTAACTTAGCAGAAGAAAGAAAAATGTTCAAACCCTGACAAGTATAATGTGCAACTTGATACAACTACCGAATCATAAATATTTAATATATTTAGAAATGCAAACTCCCAGACCCCTCAAAAATGGGGAAATGGAACAAAAGGTGGCTATTTCAAAATAATGTTAAATAATTATTAATATATTATATAAATTATACAAATTTTATACAGCGATAGAGAAGATGACAATTGCATGAAAAATACAATGATGTTCATATAGGGCATACCTATTTGGTATTGTTGTACCCTCATCTAAAATAGTTTATAATAGACATGTTTCAGACAGAATGCACTCCAGGTGCTTTCAAAACTGAAAATTCTACTGTCAAAAACTGTTTCACCTTTAATATCAAATATAGCTAAACCTCTCCTCACTAGACATGAAGAAAGTATGACATAGTGATACTTGTGAATAGGTTTGTGCTAATTAGATTGGTGGCCTGATATGTAGAGTGATGAGTAGAAAATGGTTACATTTCAAGTCTCATGCCTTCTAAATCAAAAAATGTATATACTAAAACATGAAAATTCATATGACTGCTTACATAAAGATCCTTCTTAATTTGAGAAAACTAATTACAAAACAAGAAATCAAGTCTTGTTGGTAGCAACATCAGTTCAGATGAGACAATACCTCGTTTCCATAATCTTTGAACTATGAGAATCAGATTCTAAATAACACTTAGGATCATAAATTGCTTGATATTCCTCCAATTAGAGTTGTGTTATATCCCAATATCAACAATCTTAATGATCAGAGAAACAAAGTATCAAGAAATATTGAACATTGTTTGGTGAATACAATGTTATGAGGACGATTTATGATTGATATTTCTAATTTTTTTTCTTTTAAGCCACATGATGAAGCCATTAAGGAAGGCCTTGATTGGAAGTGTACAAAATAAACGGTAGACTCCTTTGTTTTGTGAATGCACACTCAGATTAACTCACTACATGTGTATTGAAACAATGCTTCATTCAAGATTGAATAGAATGAAGCCAAGAACAAAATCCTTGTTTGAGAAAGTATAAAATGATAAAAGAACTTATTTTCTCTATAGTCCTCTATTTTGCGAATGAACACATTAACAAGCTATATATGTAGCTGAACATTGTTCACTCAATATTAGATAGGATGAAGGCAAGAAAGAAGTCCTTGATAACAATGTAATCAAAGATAATATTTTCTTCCTCATTATAGTCTTCTGTTTTGTGAGAACTCACACTAACACACTATAAATGTATGAGAACACTGTTGCATTTTAAATTAGGCAGGATGAAGTTAAGGAGGGAAACCTTGATTAGAGGAATACAAAATAAAAAATTGTCTTATTTTCTCTTCTTGGTTGCAGTCCTCAGTCTTGTGAACAAACAAAGAAACCCATTTCCACTTTAAGTATGGGTGGGTTAGCTATTTTGAGCTAATTGTTAAACTTGGTGAAAATTGTACAAAATTTGAACAATATATAGTTTTTCATGTTAAATTGGATAAACTACCAAATACAATTGAAAGTGGGGAATACCCTAGTTTCCAGCCAACGAAGCCAACCTGAGTGACCTTAACTGAAGAGATACCCTTAGATCCAACAAAAGGAATCTACTAATAAATAAAACTATTAAGAAACATATCCATGAAATACATAAATTCTCACCGAAATCACATACAAGGATAATTTTATCAGATTACTATGCAAGGGAAAACCCAAAAAATTAACCCTACAAACAGCTTCCCAATACAATTATCTTGCAGTGATATGATCTGTTGGAGATAACACAACCTTGCAGTGATCAAACACAGGGGGGATCACAAGCTCTATTTCTTCAAAACCCCTGTTGTTAAGCTTCTCTCCATTGACCTTTCCCTTCTTTAGCTACTCTTCTCTTTGAAAGAGGTTCTCCTCCCATACAATCAAATTACAAAGAGCACCCATTCTACAAATAGAATTCATCCATAGCCCTGGCTTGCCATCTCCTAGCCACAGAGCAGTCCAATTATTTTTTGACCACTCAAGCTTCCCATTACTATTATCAAACAAATCATCCTGGAAACTAAACAACTGGTCTATAAAATCTGCCATGGTCATGAATAAAAAGCTTGCAACCAATCTCTTGGGAACCCTTGTTCTAATATGTTCCACTGCAACTCCCTCAGGGGGCAATATTTTCTGAATTTCCTTTTCCATTCAGGAAGAAAAATCCCATCCAACTATTCCTCCAAGTGGGTCTTGAGAATCTCATAGTTGTCATGGATTTTACCAGTCCAATTCTCATTTCTTTCCTCCAATTTTAATTTCTCCAGCTTCAAATCCTCCGCCTCAACCTCTTGAATTTTTTTCTCTTATTCCTTCAACACAGAAACCAAGTACTCATCAGTAAATTAAAATAGCAGATTGTCGTGAATAAGAGGCTGCCTGGAACAATACAAAACATGTGAACAAGCTCTTCTGCTTCATCCCCAATAAGGTCTTTCACTTTCTCCCTGTCAACATTGGGCTAAAAAATTGCAAGAATAACATAAGAATTGGAATAAGAAAATGAAATAGACCACACCTGGTAATAGAATCAGGAGCATTCCATATCTTCATAATTCTATAAACATCCATGAGATTTTCAAAGAAATTTCCATGCTTGTGCCAACAATCTGAGGCTCCTTCTTCTAACAGTACAGACCTAAATTTAAGGAGTGAGAAAAAATGGGCAGTGGTTACAGGAAAAAATTACAAAACCCTACCACAGCAGAAACTTTTTGTAATATATGATTCAGCAGAGAACATATTCCCAAAAAAAACACACAAAACCATGGCAAGCGACTTACCTCAATACTCTGCACAAATTGTGTTGTGCTGTCGAGATGCTAATCAGAAAAAATGGGCAGAGTTTGCATGAAAATTTTACAAAACCCTACAAAAGTGAAAAGATGATTCTCGAGCTAGACAAAAGGAGAGGCAGATCATAGTTCCTATGGTTGAGATTGTCGATTCAACTACCTAGAAGTTTTTTTAGGTATGAGACAATTCCCACGTGAGACAAATCTAATGGGAAAAGCCCACAATAAATAGCCTATCGGCTAATAATAATAAAAATGAAAATTATGGTCAAGATTTTAGTAATGAGAACATTTTAAATTAACAAGCTTTTATTCTCTTTCATTCTTTTTGTCTAGGTTTTTGCTTAATTCTTTTTTATTTTTGATCTTTATGTTTGTGGTGTCTTTAATTGTAATGTATATATTTCATTTTTCTTACATTTCTTTGTTTATTATATCATCTTTTGTATATTATCTTATATATTTTTTAATCTTTTATTTTTTCTTCTCTATTTTTTGTAATTCTATTTCTATTGTTCTTGGTTTGTAATTTTGTAGATTATCTTCTTAATTTCAATTTATTTTATTCCTTTTATGAATTGGTTCTTTATTTGGGTTCTTTTATCCTCATGTACTTGGTTTTTAATGTTTTCATTTAATTTTTTTGTTTTTAACATTAACATTTAGTATTTTAAGAAATAAGCATAGCTCCTTTCTCTTTCTTTCTTTGTGTCAAAGTTTTTGCATTTTTCTTTTTAGATTTGATCTTTATGTTTGCATTGTGAACCTATTATGCAATTTGCATAATGTTATTATATAAGCTTTATTATTTTTATAAGCATATGTATATCATATGTTCATTATATAATCATTATTTATATATTTTACATATGTAAATTATAGATCATTATTTATATATATATATATATTCTTTTAGTTGTTGTGCCTCTCTCTCTTTAGTTTTCAATTTTCACTTCTTTACTTCTTTGTCATATTTAGTTTTTTTAAAATTTCATTCTCCTCTTCTCTTTTATTTATTTATTTATTTTCCTCTCATTAAAAAAGTCAATCAACTCTTCTGTCAGTTATCTCTCTCTCCTTGTTTTTTGTGTCCTATCCCCTCAACTTCTTTCCCCTCTTCTTTTTAAGCATATTGAGTCTGCATCTAACCATCTTTCATCTCCTTATGCTCTCTATCATCCTGATGATGGATCACTGAGTGTGATCCGAAATGTTGATGAAAAACTCAAACACAATCTAAATCCAGAAATAACAAACTATAAATGCTACATACATATATATTATTACTAGCAATTGCACCTTGGTGTGCAATAGGTACGCCGAAAAGGTATGAAAGGTCAATTAGAGAAAATTTTAGTGTATTTTTTTAGACATATGTGTAGTACATGAGGTCAATTGGTAGGTCATTTAGCAAATGATGGTGTTTATATAACAAAGGTCTCAATTAGCATTCACTCAATAAATATAATTTTTTATTAAAAAAAATTATATATTTGTAATAGTAAATTTATTACATGAGTTCAGTTTATTTTTTCTCTATCCACCTCTCTATATCTTATCTATATCTCCCTCTCCATTTTATGTCTTTCTCTCTCTAGATCGTATATCTATCTCCCTCTCTCTTTTATGTCTTTCTCTCTCTATAAGTTTGTTTGTCTATATCAAACGTCATGCTACCTTGAGCATAACTCCCCAAGGGGACATACTATTCTTGGATTTTTGACATGAAACAAGTAATCAAAAGTTATTTATTCTTTTCTCTATCTCTTTTTCCCTTTCTATCTCTTATATTTCTCTCTCTTGCATTATCTCTCTTTTTTCTATTCCTTTCTCTTTCAATCTGTCTCTCCATCTATATCTGTATTCCTCTTTATCTCTCTACCTCTATATTTCTTTATCTCTATCTCTTTATTTTTTTATCTCCATCTTTATCTCTTCTATTACAATTTAACTAATTTATATAATCATACTTGTAAACTATTTGTAATATCATTTTTTTCCTCTACTAAATGTAGAGTATGTAAACTTATAAATAGCTTAGTATATATTTGAGAATTGTATGCATATTTATCTTCCACACTACATAGTTGGGCCCTTTGAGGAGTTGGGCATTCAATTTAGAAGAAATTTTGGTGTTCATATGATGACGCCACAAAAAAATAAAATTATTCCACAAAAAATATTTATTAGTAGTTTTATTTGTAATATTTTATTATTAATTATGGCGGGCTATGATTGAAAATAAGATCTTGATGAAGGTTTTAGAGTATGTTTATTAAAATGAAAATTATGGCCAAGATTTTAATAATGAGCACATTTATTTAGTCATTTTTATTTGTCTAATATTAGTCATTTTTATTTGTCTAATATTAGCCATTTATTTAGTCATTTATTTAGTCATTTAGTTGTGATTTTACCCGATGACCAAATTAGTCACTTATAAATGACCAAATTAGTCATTTATTTTCCAAATACTACTAGTGTTAGTCATGTGACTAAAATTTTTAGTCACATAGTCATTTATTTGCCAAATTCTACTAGTGAATGCCATTGATTGGATGCATATAGATGGACTTGATGTTTGGAAATATACATACTAAACAAGTACATGTGTAGAAATGTACATGCATGGCATTACTTCTAGACAATATAGATATATAGTTGACTAAGAACTTATAGATATAGACACACAATGTACATCTGTTGGGAAGGGTGGATGAAATTGAACCTTCAAAGAAGCTCACAATCTTAGCTCACGGCTATTGGAGGGGCTAAAGTTAGAGAACAACACCCAACAATGCCTTATTGAAATTTACAAATGCTTTTACTATCTCTGCGCACATTTTTGAATAGCAGATATTGTCACAACCATTACCACTACATGCATACCATACAATAGTAAATGTTGATGTGAAGAGGATGAGCTTCTATGAAGATGTAAGTCCAACCACCTACTATAAATTTTTCTCTAAAGCTGGCATCAACATATTTTCCATTTTTTACATGGGGCAATGACTCCAAGAGGAATAGAAAAGTGTTGGCAATGGCACTAATAATCAAAGTGATGCACAATGTATGTGCCATATGTACAAATATCTATCTATGGAAAGGAAGCACAAACATGTGGATTCATGTATTTCACTCATGGTTCACAACTTGTTGTAGGCTATATTGCTTGATCTCTATTAACAAACTATTGATTGTTCCAAACTTTCGTAGGTTGTTGAGAGAAGACTTTTTTTTTTTGGAAGAAAAAATATTGTTTAATCTATTGTCAACATGTTATGCCTATCATTTTGCAAGGATATGTTATTGTGCTTGCTTATCTTTAATGTTTCTCTCCACCAAAAGTGTTGGCAATGGCACTAATAATCAAAGTGATGCACAATGTATGTGTCATATGTATAGATATCTATCTATGCAAAGGAAGCACATACATGTGGATTCGAGTAGAACTTTTTTGAATATTATTTTACTCATGGTTCTCAGGTTGTTGTAGGTTGTATTGCTTCATATTTGTTAACAAATTGTTCATTGTTCCAAACTTTGGTAGGTTGTTGTTGAGAGAAGACTATATTTTCTTTTTGGAAGAACAAATATTGTTTAATCAATTGTCAACATCTTATGCCTATCATTTTGAAAGGATATGTTATTGTTCTTGTTTTTCTTTAATGTTTCTCTTCACCTTGTTTTGTGTTGAAATAAATATTGTTTGATTTATGCCATCCATTATGTTGCTATGCCTGTAATGCATAAAAATACGTAATGTTATACAGGTTACATCTCATTGCATTAGGTATTGTTGATTACTGTTCTTTTCAATGGAACAACATAGTCAATCTTATATGCTTTCTATTAGCTTCCATTGGGCATTGTTGATTATAGTTTTTTTTCTTAAGCTATATTTTTTCATTTTGGAGAAGGTGTTGTGTGGTAGGTTGTATTCTTTCAATTTTTGATTAGGATGTGTTCAAAAAGGAGTGTTTTTTTGTATAGGTTTGTTACTATCAATTTTCGATGAGTTTCTCTTTAATATTTGCATTTTTGTGGGTATGTTTGCAACAAAATAATATATATATACACATATATACATATATATATAGATATATACATATATACATATATATATACATAAATATATATACATACATACATATATATGCATATATATACACATAAATACACACACACACACACACATATATATATACATTATTTGAATTTCCATCAAGACATTGTATGTAAAAGGTTGTATTGTTTGTTATAAACAATATTATTTCACTAATTCTTAGCATCTTCTAGGTATTCTAATTTTGAGAAGGTGTTGTAGAAAGAAGACTATATTGTGTGTGAGAATGACTATTATTTGGTTTAAGGTTCCCACTTTGTGTCTATGGTTTTGTATGCATTTGCTAGTTGTCATTTTTCTTGTGTTCCATGGCTTTCTCCATTTCGTGTGGTCTCATAACTAAAATTATACTAGTTTCTGAATATGCTGGTTTATGAATAGAAGCTTATCCAAAATTGATTCTCAACCTAAACCCATCCCAAATAGGAACAATATAACCTTGAGAAGAGCACTCTATTCAAAATTAACAGTGACAAACACATCAAAAAATATGCTTGTTTCTGAGTGAAAGCTTTTAGAAAATTGAAACAATGTAGCCATGTGAACAACACTTTCTGGAAAATAACACAATCTAGCAAGCACATTCACAAAAATTTCACAGCTGATGAACACACTTGGACCTTCAAACAAGCTTTCCCTCTTTACTCACAACCACCTTGAAGAACAATATAAATGTATACAAAGATATCTAACAATGCATTTTTTGAAAATTACACACCTATGCATTCAACATAGAATATCTTGCCAAAATTTTGTGTACATATATATGTGTATCATGTATTTGTGTATGTAAGTATCTATGTATATGGATTGATGTAATAATTTCCAAGTTTTTTTTGCTATTGCTTTGCAATCTCTAATGTTAGTTCCATGCTGGATATGGATGTCATATGATACTTGGCTATAATGTTTGTTATGTATGCCATGGAGCTCAATCTAGAAACTACAGTTGAAGAATGCTTTATTAGGAATACCCTAAACTACTCTAGTAGTTTGGTGAGCTTTAAATGCAAATTATTATTGCAATCATTTCCAATGTATGCAACACATACAGGAAAACTCTACAAGATTGTTTCATTTATAGTGTGTAGTGTGTGGCACACTAATCCGCATAGCAGGTGGCAGGTGCATTATAACTATGGCAAGCATATTTTGTCAACTCCCATACATACACTGGGCAATTTTCAACAAGGAATTGTTTCATGTTATTTTTTTTCTATACCTGATATGAGAGCCATGAGTGATGAGGGTAAACTTCTATGAGGATGCAAGATGGATTAAGCTTTATGTAGCTTCTGTGAAGGTGGTTGTAGGTTATTTTGTGCATTTTTTAATAGAAAAATGGATGCAAATACAAAAGGAAAGTGTCAACTCTAATAATATTTTTCCCATTTTTGTCTAGAAAACTCAACGAGAAAACATGTGTTTGGAGCAAGTGGGAAGAGCTCCATGTCAAACAAACCCTTCACGAGTGTTCTTGATTTGTGGTCCATGCACTATACCACCCTAAATTGCTTGATTTTCCACAAGGTACCATTCATTGTTTCAAACATCTTACCTCATCTATCATTTGGTTTTTTGTACATCACTCTGCATGGATTTGATACTATGATTTTTGTTGGGTTTCATATATATATGTGTGTGTGTTTGTGTGTGTGTGTATAAATATGTAGATAACCTTAACAATTTTATCCTATTGTACATATCCCCACAAAGTGAAAATAGACGCACGGGTTGTAGTATAGTCAGAATTTCTGTCTGCCTTACCAATTTAAGCTATTGGGCCTAAGCATGCATTGTCGTGTAAAAGGTGGCAGGTGTTTGGTGCGGCGATAGAGGAGTCTGGAAAAATGACAAAAGTGTAGAGGTGGCTAGTGAAATTTCATTAGCATTGATTGTTGTATGGTTTCCACAAGGTATGAACTAAGAAAATAGCTTCTCCAAAAGACTTATTACAATTCTGATTATGCACAGAAACACTCCTCCACACTTTGCTCAAAATTCTTCACACTCTGCTCAAACATCTTAACACTCTGCTTTGCAATTGAATGATATTCACACATGAAAACACATGAGCACACCAAGCATCATCCAATTTTAATAAACAACCACTCTTATATATCTGGAACATGGATTTCATCAACAACTTTGTCAGCCAAAAGAAATATGAAAATATAAAAAATATATACAATGTCAACCCAAATTTACAAATAAATTTTGAATGTGAATCAAACATCATTGGATAATATTATTTTGTGGCCCAAAACAACATCCTTGAGCATTCCAAACATTCAAATTTTAATCTCCAAGGATTCACAACTCGTTACAACCACCATGTCAGCCAAGAACATGAAAACTCAAACACATATGGGAAAAAATATTTAACCACGAACACACTAATCAATGCAGACATGCAACAAAGATAGAGAATGATCTAGAAGCATCCACAAGAAACAAGAACCAACATAGAAACATCTATAACAATTGAAATTACTAGAATCATATCAACTTCACTCAAGAATACTAACTGGAACTATAGAAAAACTATCAAAACACAATTGTTCATAACACAATCAAAACTTCATGCGGACCTTTGAAATTTTTGGTGGATAAACCAAATAATCTCATAAATAAACCCTTTATTCCACAACAATTGATCATTGATGTATGGATCAAGACACCTTCATGACCTTCACTATTCTACTGGCAACCTGCAACTCTTTCTTTTAACAATTTTCTCAATATCCTCAACATATACAACCTTCAATACATAAATGCTAATAGTGTTGACATCAATGACAACCACATATTAGAAACAAAACCACATCATCCAATAACACAACATCCAACAATCTGTTAGAATCCAAGATCACCTGCATGCAAGATGTATACCTGTCACATGCAAAAGATATGAAGAACCGAAAAAGATGTTCTCTGTAAACCTCTCAGTAAAAATGCATTAAGAGAATCGATTATTACAAAGTGATCAATCCTTATGAAGGAGATCAAGAAACCCTAAAAGGGAAACCCTAAATGAAACCCTAGTGTGCACACTTAATAATTAATAATTAATTATTAATGTGCCTAAGTTTAGCTTAAGTAATAAAGAGGAATAAGTGACTTAATTAATTAATCAATGTGATGTAATTAATTAAGCATAATAACTTATTACTCTAACACTCTTAAGATGAACTTAGGAAGAAGCTAAAACACTAGAATAAGATGCATGAAAGCAAAGATGGGTCGGCAACTAGGCCTGATCAGGTACCCATTTACAAATGCAATAAGGAGTAAGAGAAGGAAAAACCCAGTGGGACAAAACCCCCTTACAATGAGATAACATGCTGCAAAGAAGCACTGGAAGAACTCTGTAGAGTAACACTGGAACTTGATATAGGCAAGCAAGGAAATATTCTTCTGTATACTACTGAAACCGCATGAGAGTCACTGATTGACTCAAGGAATCATGATAAAGCAACAGAAAACCCGATGCCATGGAACACTCAAAAACTCCAAACGGGAACAACTCTAGAATCTATGAAGTAGCAAGCAATTATTGAATGATATATTACTGAAAATGAAGTGAAAAGATGCAAGATGCACTCTCCCAACTGCCAAAACATCCAAGTAATCGCCAAACAACCCATCGGGCCAAATCTGGACTAACTAATAAACCTGGGATAGATACAGAAAAAGTGCATGGACAGCAACTTAGAGCTCCTCAATACCTTTCCGACGCTTCAAACGAGGAAAAAAATGGAGATTGTGGCAAAAAGTTATGAGCTCGGAAGCATAAAAAGTACATCTGACTTCAGACAGAAATAAATGCAGGAAAACAGTAAAATACTGAAAAATAAATAGCACTACTGGAAAGTGCTCGGAACCAGCTTTCCGGCGATATCTCGTTTTCCTGATTTCGATACCGTATGCCCAAGTTATGGCCAAAAGAAAAAAACTGCTCTTTTAGGAAAAACTAGGGTTAGGAAGGCAAAGAGGGGCCGTCGTACGGCTGACATCATGCTGATGTCATTGGTTCACTGTAAAAAATTTGATGGCCATTTGGCCGTCGGTGCAAAAAACTAGCCCCCCTGCAAAAAAACTTTCGGCCCTTGGTCTTGCATATGACCGCGGGCTGGTGCTGGAAGGGTTTGGGGGCTGAGAATTCGGCAGCTCCTGGTCGCCATAGAACCTCGGCCTGGCTGCACAAAGCCTCGGGGGCTAGTAGTACTAGCGGAGAGCACGGTTCTCCATATGGCCGAGGGCGGAGCGTAGATGGGGCTACGGAGGAGCTGGCACTGGTCGGTGGAGGAGATGGGCGGCGCCCCCAGCGGCGGCGGTGTTTGGGTGGCCGCTCGGTGGCCGCCCGGTGGCCGCCGGTGGCGAGATCGCTTAACACTGGCAGCGCCAACAGATTCCAAAAAACATGTTTTTATTTTTTTTTTATTTTCGTGCTCGGGAAGCATGCTGGGGAGGCCGTACGGCTTCCCGGCAAAAAAATTTTCCCTCCGGATCAACTGCTCCAAAAACGACGATTTGACAGGCGTTTCTAGGGTTTTGGGACGCTGCGAACGCGATGGCGACGTCTGTTTGAGCCCATAGTGTCCCAAAAAAATGGCTACCCCTAGATCTTGCAGAAAAGATGCCTGTGGAAACCCTTGCACTGAAACTCACAAAGAGGCCATATCTTCAGATCACGAACAAGCAGCTGCAGGTCTGGAGCTCTGATACCATGTTAGAATCCAAGATCACCTGCATGCAAGATGTATACCTGTCACATGCAAAAGATATGAAGAACTGAAAAAGATGTTCTCTGTAAACCTCTTAGTAAAAATGCATTAAGAGAATCGATTATTACAAAGTGATCAATCCTTATGAAGGAGATCAAGAAACCCTAAAAGGGAAACCCTAAATGAAACCCTAGTGTGCACACTTAATAATTAATAATTAATTATTAATGTGCCTAAGTTTAGCTTAAGTAATAAAGAGGAATAAGTGACTTAATTAATTAATCAATGTGATGTAATTAATTAAGCATAATAACTTATTACTCTAACACAATCTCCCTCTTTAGCATTGATGGTAACACATGATGTGAAAAACACCATCAACACAACTCTCAATCAACACTTACTCCCCCTTAGATTCTAACTCTTCTTCCACAACTTCTTCTATGTGATCTTCTCCCCACAAGACTCTTCTTCCTAGATAATTCATAGTTTTTCAAATGACTCTTTTCCCCCTTTGATATCAATGAAAAAGATAAACATTATCTTCCCACATACAAGCTTTGAACCACATGTTTGCACATCTGACTACTCCCCCTGAGTAGTAGCCATAAAAACATCAATATCGATTAGAATATAGCTTTGAAGCATACAAATTGATGTAAGTAAATGCATCTCTAGTTAATATCAGGAGGGTAATCACCCCTAGCATTCCTTTGAGATACTCAAAAGTATCCTTTTTCAATGGCTTGGTGAAAATGTATGCAACCTGTTCTTTGGTAGGCACATACTCCAATCTAACTTCTTTCTCATTCACTTTTTACCTTAGGAAATGGAATTTGATTGATATATGCTTGGGCTTAGAGTGTAGCACCAGATTCTTTGATATGTTTATTGCACTTGAGTTGTCACAGTATATGGCAATAGGTTCATCGTATACTACTCTAATATCTTTTAGCATCTGTTTCATCCACATCACTTGAGTACAATTATTTGCAGCAGTACTCAGCCTCAACAATAGATAGGGAAATGAAATTCTACTTTTTTCTCAACCAAGAAACCAACTTCTTCCCTAGGAAGAAGGCACCACCACTAGTACTTTTCCTATCATCTACATCTCCTACCCAATCTGCATCAGTATATGCACTCAATGTAAGATCATCATCTTTAGGATACCAAAGCCCAAAATCAACTATTCCTTTCAAATATCTATAGACTCTCTTTACACCAGTCACATGAGATTCTTTTGGATCAGCCTAAAATCTATCAACCATACATACAACATTCATGATATCTGGTCTGGTTTGAGTTAAGTAGAGAAATCCATCAATCATTGACATGTATCTTGTCTGATTTTCCTTAGGAGAATCATCATTTTGTGTTAACTTGCATCTGGCTACCATGGGTGTACCAACAACATTTGATTCTTCCATGCAAAACTTCTTCAATAACTCTCTCACATATTTGGACTGAAATATGAAAATCCCATTGTCTGTCTAAGTGGCTTACAATCCTAGAAATAACTTCATCTCACCAATCATACTCATTTCATCAACAAACTTCATATAGAAATAATCATCTCCTCTAAAAATAATGCCATCAACAAAGACTTCAATAATCGACTCTTTATCATGATCCAACTTAAAATACAAGTTGTTGTCAGTAGTACCTTTATTGAATCCAAGCTTCAATAAGTATTTATTCATTCTAGCATTCTAGGCTCTAGGAGCTTTCTTGAGTCCATATAGAGCTTTCTTCAATCGACAAACCATGTCTTCCTTGTCAGCCAGTTGAAATCCATCCAGTTGTTTAACATATACTTCTTCTAACTCATCATTCAAAAAAGTTGACTTCACATCCATTTGATAGACTTTATAGTTCTTATATGCAATACAAGCAAGAAATAATCTTATAGCTTCAATTCTGGAAAAAGGGGCAAAGGTTTCTTCAAAATCAATACATTCCATTTGTGAATACCCTTTACATACCAGTCTTGCTTTATTCTAGATCACTTCACCTTGTTCATTCAACTTATTTCAAAAGAGCCATTTAGTACCAATCACAATTTTATCTTTAGGTCTAGGAACAAGAATCCATGTATTATTCTTTTTCAATTTGCATTAGTTCTTCCTTCATAGCTTCCATCTACTATTCATCATTGCAAGCTTCATTGACACTTTTAGGCTCAGTTTTGGAAATTAGGAAATACTTTTCTACAATCCTTCTTCTAGTCTGCACACCTTTATTCTTGTCTCCTATAATTTGATTCTTTGAATGATTCAATATCACATACCTTAGAGTTTTAGGATCCACTCGCATTGTTGGTTCTTTTGTTCTTTCTTCTATACTTCCATTTGTCTCTCCTTGATTTTCTTGATTTACTAGAACAATTTGACCTTGATTATGTGTTTGAGCATTCTTCCCTTTGTCTAAACTATCTTGCTAGCCATCTAAATCATATCCACAGTATCTAGATGATCTAGCAGAATCCTCATCAATTCTAACATTTTCACTTTCAACCATTTTTCTTAATCTTGTGTTATAGTGCATCGGTAAGCCTTTCTATTGGTAGAGTAACCTAGAAAGATTCCTTCATCACTCCTTGCATCAAACTTTCCCATTTCCTCATCTCTCTTAATGTAGCATAAGTTTCCAAAAATCTTGATATATTTAACAATAGGCTTATAACCAAACCATAGCTCAAAAGGAGTCTTACCAGAAATACCATTAACATTTAACCAATTTAAAGTTTACATAGAAATTTTTACAACTTCTCTCCAATAGATGTGAGACACATTTTTGTCAATCATCATTGTTCTAGCAACATCCAAAATTGTTTTGTTCTTTCTCTCTACAACTCCACTCTATTGAGGGGTTCCGAGAGCAAATAACTGTCATTTGATTCCATGCTCTTCACAAAAATAATTGAACTCCTTGGAGGTGAACTCACCACCTCTATCTAACCTTAGGAATTTAATCTTCAAACCTTTCTCATTCTTTTCCATAGCTTTGAAACTTTTGAACTTCTCTAATGCTTCACATTTCTCTCTTCAGAAAGCAACCCATATCATCCTAGAGTAATCATCAATAAGTAGCATAAAATACCTTTCTCCTTGTAGACTTATGATTTCGGAGGGATGATGTAGAGCCAGGGTGAAGATCAATCTCAATAAAGAAAAAATCCAATCTTAAACAAAGAACTCTTATTTCAATGCCTTCAGCCTGTTAGGCATCAACTCACCCTCAAGGGTTTCAACCCTTCAATTTTTGCAAAACAACCACAAATCTTCCCCTGGGCCTTTAAAAAGACCTTCAACATGTATTTGATGAAAATTTAGTCATTTGTATTCATTATTTAAGTCAGATTCAACAAAATCCCCAAAACTCACCTGTGGTCACTAGCCTTCCTTATAGTATTGGGAAACTTGTTTTTCAAATTTTTGAGAAAACTTTTCCAAATAACTTGATAAATAAAACAAGGGTTCAAGTACCAATTTCATATTTATTTAACATACTAGAGGACCAAGTATAAATCTTTTGGACCAAAAGCTTCAAAATTGATATTTTCACAGTTTTAGGCCTCCAATTAGGCCACTTTTTGAAAGAGACCTACTTTTAAACTTCTCACCGGACCTTCTAACCTCAAAAAATTCTTGTTTTGGGTTTTCAAACAAAATATTTTTCAGGTATCAAGACCCCAAATGCTCAAAAATATCCACAAAGCTAAAACCTTTCATTTAGCCTAAGTAACTAAGGTTTTGGAGCACCCTTATTGTTTCTCCACATTCCCAACCATTCTAGAACAAGCCAACTACTTAGCCATCTATAATTAGGTCCTCTCATTCTAAAGTAACATTTACTTGGCCAATAACAACGTGGGCTTGTAAATTCATAGGTCTGACGCACCAAATTCCATGGGAAAATACACAATTTCAACCCTTTCTCTCATTATTCAAGCCAAGAAGTCATTATTACATGCCTCCTCCTAGAATGTCATTCCCTACATCCAAATACACCATCCCACCAAGTTAAAATCAATTACAATACATGGGATGATGTTTAGTGCATTACAATGGCTTCAAAACCCTTATGCCTACTTAAACCTCTAAAACTTCTAGTGGATAAACTAGATACTCTCATAAATAAATCCTTTAGTTTGCAACAATTGATTATCGACATATGGATCAAGACACCTTCATGAAGTCTTCACTATTCCACTGACAACTTGTAGCTCTTTCTTTTAACAATTTTCTCAATATCCTTGACATATACAACCTTCAATACATAAATGCTAATAATGTTGTGACGAGGGAGCAAACCCGAGACACAGAAATACAATAGAGAATAATATTTTATATTAAAATATGGAACTCTTACATGCAGAGAATTCCAAATCCTGAAGCTCTGTGATACATGCAAATTACAAAAGTTCTGAAAATTACAGAATTACAGAAAATTATCCAGATCCCCTTTCGCAACATGCAAACTCTTTTCCCCAAAAAGTTACTCAAAAATCATAAATTAGTCCCTAAATAGCCTCTTTCCAGTTTGGAGCCAAAAATAACATTCGAGATAAGATTTTGGAGGTTTGGCGCCAAAAGTACAATTTGAAATTCAAAAACTAAGTCCTAACTCAAAAATTGGCAATTTTCCAAAAATCGGCCAACTTTCGGAAGCCATAACTTTTGATCCAAGACTCATTTTTTCAAACCGTTTGCACCGTCGAAAAGCTCTCAGAGTGAAGAACGCGCTAAGAACCCACTTCACTAGTTGTGATGATTTTTGGGCCCGTACGGGACTATTTAGTGCCTCAAATTAGACTCAAAAGGTTTTTCAAGGCAAAAAGCAGAAACTGGAACTTTAATAACTTTCAAACTATGAATGATCTTGACTTGATTCTTTCGCCAAAGTGCTTATTTTTCCCTCAAGAACCTTACCATAAATTTTTGTCTTCCCACGCCTTAAAATTCCCACCTGCTAAAAATAGCAGTTGAGTAGAAAAAGCAGAAAAGCAGTTCTTAAAGTTGGAAACTCTTATTCGACGAAAAGGGTATCTAGAAATGAAAAAACATCTACAAAAAACAAACAAAAGCAACATCAATGGAAAACATCTTTTTTGGGGTGATGCAAGATTGCCCTCACACCACTGGATGCTCCTGCATCAGACACCCAGGGTAATTTGAGAAGTGACCCTGTCACATCTTAGATGGTTGAGGAAAACCCAAACAGTCAACCTCTTCCTTAGACAACCAAGAAGAATCTTCCACAAACCTTCCTTTCCATTTCACCAGATATTCTTCATACTGCCTGTTTCTGGTACTCCTTCCCACACGGCTATCTAGGATTTCTTCAATCTCCTCCTTCTCTGAAGTAGGTGTTGGAATGCCACACTGTTCCATTGTTGGTACTTCCTCTGTGCCACCTTCATGATACTCTGTTAAATCTGAAATATTGAACACAAGGGAAATGTTGAATCCATCTAGCAACTCTACCTCATACGTATTCCCTAATTCATGCCTCTTCACAATTTTACAGGGACCAAACTTCTTCATCTTCAGTTTGTTATATGTTCCCACTAGAAACCTTTCTTTCCTCAAGTGGGCCATCACTTCATCACCAATTTGAAACTCCTTATACCTCCTCTTTTGATCTGCCTTAGCCTTATACTGCATATTCAAATTTTTAATATGTTCTCTTACCTTCTCATGCATATTCTTGATGTGTTCTACAAAGTCTTCGACTTCAGCACTTATCTCCTTCTCTTGGTCCATCTTTCCTAGTTCTGGAGTGGTTCTAGGACTGCCTCCATACACAATCTGGAATGGTGATCTACCAATGCTTCTATTGACATAATTGTTGTAAGAAAATTTTTCCTGGGGTAAGATCAAGTCCCATCCCTTGGGTTTATCTCCTACCAAACATCTCAGTAGGTTACCCAAACTCCTGTTCACAACCTCGGTCTGCCCATCAATTTGTGGATGGTGTGCAGAACTGAACTTCAACTCTGTTTTCAACTTCTTCCACAAGGTCCTCCAAAAGTATCCCACGAACTTGGTATCACAATCTGATACTATACTCTTTGGCAGACCATGTAGTCTCACCACTTCTCTAAAGAACAAGTCAGCAATGTGGACTACATCATGGGTCTTCTGGCATGGGATGAAATGTGCCATCTTCAAAAACCTGTCAACTACCACAAATACTGAATCATTCCCTATCTATGTCCTTGGCAAACCAAAAACAAAGTCCATACTTATATCCTCCCATGGCCTCTTTGGTACAGGGTAAGGGCTCACTCCTTTAGCCATTTGACATACAACTTTGCACAAACTTCTTCACATCCTGTGATAACTGAGGCCAATAATAATGCTCACTAATAATGGCAATGGTCTTATCCCGACCAAAATATCCTGCCATTCCTCCACTGTGTTTCTCCTTTATCAGGTTCTCTCTCATAGAACTCCTTGGAATACACAATTGGCTTCCCTTAAACAACATGCCATCCTGGATTATGAAATCCAACCACCTTGTCCTGTCAACTGTAACAGGCTCCTTGCATGCTTTCCAAGCTTCTACAAAATCAGGATCTTCAGGATACAACATCTTGAGTTCATTGAACCCAACCACTTCAATCTGCATCTCTGTCAACAATGTCTGCCTCCTACTTAAGGCATCTGTAACCCTATTCGACTTACCACTCCTATGCTTTAAAACAAATGTATAACTCTGCAAAAATTCTACCCATTTCATATGCCTCTGGTTTAACTTTCCTTGACTACTCAGATATTATAATGCTTGATGATCAGTAAACAAAACAAATTCCTTTGGCAACAGATAATGTCTCCATTTCTTTAATGCTTGAACTATTGCATAAAATTTCTGATCATATAAAGAGTACTTTCTATTTGCATCATTTAACTTTTCACTAAAATAGGCAATGGGTTTACCTTCTTGGCTCATCACTACTCCAATGACACAAACACTAACATCACAATCCACCTAAAACACCTTATTGAAATCTAGGAGGGCTAAAACTGGTTGCTCTGTCACCTTCTGCTTTAATAGATCAAAACTCTTTGCTAGTCCAGTGCTCCACTTGAACTCTTTTCTATCCCCTCTCATTGTTTTAGTCAAGGGTGCACAAATACTACTAAAGTTTCTAATGAACTTTCTATAAAAACTAGCCAGACCATGGAAAGATCTCACCTCAGTAGCAGTTCTTGGGGTAGGCCATTCTAGAATAGCCTTCACCTTCTCTGGGTCCATTTTGAGACCTTTTGCCAAGACAACAAACTCCAAGTACACTAACTCCTTCACAAAACTACACTTCTTCATATTAATCAACAATTGCTCCTCTCTCAACTTCTCAAAAGTTCTATGAATATGCATTAAATGCTCATCCAAAGTCCTACTAAAAATTAAAATATCATCTAGATATACAATAATAAAACTTCCCATAAACTCTTTCAGTACCTCGTTCATGAGCCGCATGAATGTGCTCAGTGCATTGGTTAGCCAAATGGCATGACTAACCACTCGTACAGGCCCTCTTTGGTCTTGAAGGCGGTCTTCCATTCATCTCCCTCACGAATCTAGATCTGGTGATATCCGCTCTTCAGATCAATCTTCGTGAAGTACTATGCTCCACTCAAATAGTCCATTAGGTCTGTACTTGATTGTTATCTTATTTATGGCTCAGGAGTCTGTACACATCCTCCACTCCCCATCCTTCTTTGGTGCTAGTACTGCAGGTACTGCACATGGGCTCAAACTCTCTCGAATCAAACCCTTTCTCAACAACTCCTAAACTTGTCTATTCAACTCTTCATTTTCTACAGGAGTCATTCTATGAGCTGCCTTATTTGGAAAACTGGCTCCAGGGATCAAGTCAATCTGATGACTAATCTTCGTCATTGGTGGTAAAACCTCAGGTATGTTATCAGAAATAATCTCTTGAAACTCATTCAATAACCCAGAAAATTCTACTGGCACATTCTCACTATCTTCCTTATCCATTCTAGGAAGCAATGCATAACACATATGCTCATGCTTCATGCCTTCTAAAAATTTCCTTGCATCCACAAAACAAATTCTAGCACTACTACATACCTTTTCTTCGTCCTTCTTCATGGGTTTCAATTTATGACGGACTCCATCCTTCATCAGGGAATAAGTGTTTGCATGGCCATCATGTACAACATGCCTATTGAACTGCCATGGCCTTCCCAACAACATGTGACATGCATCCATGGGAATGATATCACAAAGTACCTCATCATGATAGCTTCCGACCTTGAACTTCACCAGGCATTGTTCATTCACCATAACTTTGTGGTCCTTTTGCAGCCAGACAATCCAATATGGGTGTGGATGCCTTTCCCTTTTCAGACTCAACTTCGTGACCATCTCTTTTGACACCAAATTATCGATGCTTCCACTGTCAATAATGACATCATAGCATTTGTTTTCACACTTGCACCTTGTGCGAAACAGATTCTTCCTCTATTCTGGTTCCTTCTCTTCAGTCACTAGGACTCTTCTAACCACTAGGGCCTCTCCCCTTTCTACATCATTTGAATGTTTGGATTGCGCTTCCTCATCTGCATGTGTAACCCTTCCATGACCTTCTGGCCTTCTGTCTGTCCTTCCTTGGTGTTGTGGACATTCATGGGCTCGATGTCTTTCTTCACCACAATGGAAACAAGTTCCTCTCAAACCACCTCTTCCGGGTCCTGGCCTAGATCTTCCTCGTCCTCTACCTCTTTGATCACCATTGTTTTGATCACAAGGGTGGTAGAAGTTATCATTCCTCTGGCTTCAACTGGTACCCACATCTTCATTTTTCCTTTCATCCTCATTTCGGCTTCCAAAAGATCTTCCACTACCTCTTTCGCTTTGTCCTCCTCATCCTTTTTGCTTGTTTTCAAATCTTTTGTTCAACTTCTCCTCAACTTTTAGAGAAAATTGGTATGCATCCTCAATGGTGGTCATTTTGACCAGGCTTAACTCCTCTTGAATGCTCGGTCATAACCCATTAAGATAATGGGCTACCTTCTCCTTGTTGGCCTTTGCATGACCCGTTCTGATGATCATTTTATGAAAATCTTCTATGTATTCTTTCATAGATCTACTTCCTTGCTTCAACCCTTGCAATTTCTTTAGCAAATCTAACTCATAGTCCACTGGTATGAACTACTTCTTCAGTTTCTCCACCATGCGATCCCAACTGCCAATCTTTCCTTTTCCTCTTTGATTCCTCTCCAACTGGACCTCTTTCCACCAAATATTGGCATGGCCCTTCAGCTTCGTTTTTGCAAACTTAACCTGATCTGGGTCCTCTACTTTTTCATACTCAAAATACTCTTCTAACTCGTTGATCTAGTCGATCAACTCTTCTGGGTTCAAACTTCCAAAATAACTAGGGACTTCTATTCTGGGTCTTTTTTCGATCTTCGAAATGGCCCTTATCAGCCACATTTGATCTTGATCAATCGCTTCTTCTTCCTCTTCTACGTCTGAATCTTCCACTTCTTCTTCATCCTTGCTTTCTCCTCTCCTTCCCGGGTCTAACCCTCTTCTCATTTGTTCTTGCAATGCATTAATTTGTCTCTGAAGGGCTCTGAAACCCTCAACTGCCAATGGATCTCTTCCACTAGTGTTTCTGCCACCTCAGCCACCTCTGGCACCACCACGCCTACCAAGAATCACTCTTGGAGGCATATTCAATACCTCGAACCCACAACCACGGTCCTGGTGCGAACTACCTCACGATCGGCGATCTGTCCACACACTCAAGAAAACCCGCTTTGATACCACCTAATGAGGGAGCAAACCTGAGACACATAAATACAATAGAGAATAATATTTTCTATTAAAATATGGAACTCTTACATGCAGAGAATTCCAAATCCTCAAGCTCTGTGATACATACAAATTATAGAAGTTCAAAAAATTACAGAATTACAGAAAATTACCCAAATCCCCTTTCGTAGCATGCGAACTCTTTTCCCCAAAAAGTTACTCAAAAAATTAGAAATTAGCCCCTAAATATCCTCTTTCTAGTTTGGAGCCAAAAATAACATTCGAGATAAGATTTTGGCGGTTTGGCGCCAAAAGTACAATTTGAAATTCAAAAACTAAGTCCTAACTTGAAAATTGGCAATTTTCCAAAAATCAGCGAATTTCTGGAAGCCATAACTTTTGATCCGGGACTCCGTTTTTCAAACCGTTTGCACCGTTGGAAAGGTCTCGGAGTGAATAACGCGCTAATAACCTAATCCGCTAGTTCTAACAATTTCTAGGCCCATATGGGACCGTTTAGTGCCTCAAACTGGACTCAGAAGGTTTTTTAGGGCAAAAAGCAGAAACTGGAACTTTAATAACTTTCAAACTATGAATGATCTTGACCTGATTCTTTCACCAAAGTGCTTATTTTTCCCTCAAGAACCTTCCCATAAATTTTTGTCTTCCCACGCCTTAAAATTCCCACTTGCTAAAAATAGTAATTGAGCAAAAAAAGTAGAAAAGTAGTTCTAAAGGTTGGAAACTCTTATTTGACAAAAAGGGTATCCAGAAATGCAAAAACATCTACAAAAAGAAAAAAAAAGCAACATAAATGGAAAGCATCTTTTTTTGGGTGATGCAAGATTGCCCTTACGCCACTGGATGCTCCTGCATCATGTTGACATCAATGAAAACCACATATCAAAAGTTCACAACAACATCCAACAACACAACATCCAACATTCACCGCCAACAATTCATCGATGGAAAATTCACCGTCAACAATTTATCGTGGGAAAATTCACCACCATGAAAATTCATTGTGTGAAAAATTAATTACATGAATTTTTGGTGGTTGATTTTCCATAGCAGTGAATTGCACCAGTGGGTGATCCCACAATAGTGGCTTACAATTTTTGGCCAAACTAGACACCGACATAATATTTTTTAACTAAATCTTCACTTTTGGGCACCTATAGCGCCTAACCTGCGAGGAATTTGAAGATGATGAAAACTACAGTTTCGTGACATTTTGTCTATAGATTCTAAATATATTTTTTTCAAAATTTTTGGAATATGTTCGTACTTCTTTTTCAATCTCCCTTGAAAACTAGTTTTTTTAGAAAACAACATTTTTAAAAAGTGATGCTCACCATATAACACATAAAAAAAAATTCATGAAGGATAAAATTCTAATTCTTCTGAATTTAGATTTGTAACTCTGATATCTAGTGCTTCCACTTGGTTAGATAGTTTTTTATTGAATATTTTTTCTTTAATCGAGTTTCAAAGTCAATTACAATTCAAACATAGTGTGACCATATAATGCGTAATCTTTTTTGTATGTATCAAAATTCAATTTTTTGTTGTTGGATCAAGGACTTCAATATCTAGTGCACTCATATTTTTAAAACAATAATAATTTGTTGTTTTTCCACATGTGCATAATAGAGAGCTTGATTTTCGGTGAAAAAACCATGTTTAATAAAACTTAAAGAACAAATACATAATAAAACCAAAACATATTAAAATTATATTTGTTGGATAGCTTGTTTAGAGGACTACCTGGTTCTAGTTGGGTTTGTGAAGTCTCCACCATTTTCATCTTCAATCCGAGCTTTGAAATGAAAAAAATTATTTGTTTTTGTGTCTAAGGGGGAGAATGAGGGATAAGGGGGGTTCAAAAAAACCCCTAGGGGTTTGAGCAAACCACCTTTATACGTGCATTTTATTTGGTTTTCTGGGCAGGAAATGAGGGGTAAGAATTAAATGGGTTCACTCAAACCTGTAGGTTTTTTTGAACCCCTAAAACCAATTTTTTTAACATGGGATCATTTTTTGTCAATTTTCCTTCCTTCATCAAATTGTAAACCACTATTGTGGCTTCACCCTGGTGGTGGTGAATTTTCCTGTAGTGAATTGTTGATGGTGAATTTTTCATTGGTGATTTTTCCTAGAGCCAAAATTAACATGTCCCCCATGTTTGATCTTAAAATAACCTGTTTGGTTTCATATCTTATATTATACTATTCTCACCAACTCATTCCTTATTTCTAAAACATTATTAAAAAAATTAACAATGCATTCTAATAGCCTTATTTTTTACCAAATTTAGGACATAAATGATCCTATGACCTATGATTTATGGGCCCACCACACTTCCACTATGCCACTCTAGTTCTAATCTAATACAAATTATACCTTGGATCAACATCACACTCATATTTAAATTTATAAAATCCAAGATTCTCATTGATTGAATAGGGTATTGTAAATCCATTTAAGGTATGCAACATTGTCTACAACATCTAGTATTATGCTAACATTTTTTTTTTTTGAAATAAGAATTATCTTTTATCTTCTTACCTTTATTTAAATCCATAAATTTATTTCTTGTTTATGATAGTATAAGATCATTGGTATGGTCATATTGAAGTGATTGGTTCCACAATTATTAAAAACACTCCTAGAAGAAGGTAATAAATGACAATATGTGCATTTATAGATTTTACAACTTAAATTCTTACCCAAATAAGACTTAACCATTCAATTATAGACAATGCATGCTACTCATAACAAAATTATTATTACATTTGATAGGATAGAATATAGGTATATGAATTAAGACCTATTATTTATTGTTATCTTTAGTCAAGGAATATAGATGCATACTCATTCATGATAGCTTAAAAAATGATGTCAATTGATAAATCACTCTAAAACATTATTCAAGAAAATTCATGCATACTTTACTTCATACTAAAATTATTCACTAGCTTTGGCATCATGTTTTGACACCTATATTCTAGAATAATATTGTTATACTTAACACACTACCATCTTAATATATTTTAATATGATATCAATCAAAGATAATTGTATAAAAATTTAATTGACATAAAATTTCACCACAGTGAACATACCTTTACCTACCCTACCACCCTACAATGTCGTATGTTTCTCTGTGTAGGGTGGAAAGTATTTTTTCATCTTGGCTAACAAAAGGCTCTGCTTATAGTGCGACTTCAATAGGCTCTATCAACTTTGACACTAGAAAAATGAAATGATGAATAGACAGTGGGTTACCTATATCATGTTGTGGTGAAATGATTGTAATACGTATGATAAATGAACACACAGTCTACCCCCGTCCAAGCACCCAAACATAAATATATATATCACCACAAAATTTGATTCTTCCACTTTCTTCTACTACTGTC
The DNA here is from genome assembly GCA_007258455.2 of Sequoia sempervirens. Classification (NCBI taxonomy): domain Eukaryota; kingdom Viridiplantae; phylum Streptophyta; class Pinopsida; order Cupressales; family Cupressaceae; genus Sequoia; species Sequoia sempervirens. The sequence goes on from VDFB02271358.1 coordinate 610,105,254, forward strand.
GATGGGCAACGTTCTTCATGAAAGTGTATATTTGATTTTAGTTAGCAGTTTGCTAATTTTAAATCCTATTAAACTAATAAGTATTCTTTAACAACGATGAATAATTCCATTAACCATTAATAGGACTTAGCTCATGAATACCCAACAATGGAAGAAATTCAGCAGGGAAGATAAATAAAATTACACAGCTATTTAAAATCGACTAAATGTCATATTGCTATCTAGAACCAGGGAGCTCAGAGGTCGATAGTTCTGACAATAATTATAGGTCCCTATTGATCCTGAAGATTATTCTTTAGGAATGATCTATTAAATTCATTCTAATTCTTGTGACAAGATATTTTCTAAAGACAACAAATTAGCCACTGATAAACGCTACAAATACCCACTCCTTTGTTCTATTATCTGCATTTTGCATATATGTCAACCAAGGACATTGCAACTATAACATCCGACATAAATCCTCCTTCCTTTATGATTCTTTGGATGTTTTAAAGCTTCCATTTTGGCACGGGCAAGGAAGACTCTAGCAAAGTACACCGAGTTTATTCCTGTTTTATATTCCATTCCTAAAATTTTTGAGGAATTATACCCAATTTCTATATTATGTATGGAAACTTATGCCACAATGTGAATTGCGGTACTATTTAGATTACAAAGAAAGGTTCTAATTAGTTGCGTCGTAGTCTCAAAGAAAGGTTCTAATTAGTTGCGTCGTAGTCTCTGTTGTAGGTAATCCTCCTCTTGATTTAAGATAGTAAATCCGTTCAGACATAATTAGAAATCTAGAATGGTGTCCTAAAATTACTCAAGAAGATTTTGTAAACTTGAAGATCCATGCAAAATGCTGTGTGTCCAAAGGGCTATATGCTGGCGTATCGCATCGCATGGAATTTGGTTTGTGATATTGGTTCAAGAAGCTATTAAAATCTACCATAGTCAAGTGTTGTTTTTCAACTTGAATGACAGTTAAGACCCAAGTCTATCCTATATTTATATTTTTTCTAGTTTATTATAGAATATCTTTTAATTTTGATATACTTTTCAAAGTGTTCTGTACAAGTACGTAGCTTTATCTTGCTCATGGGGTATGGAAGGAGCAGGGATGAAATTATACCTACTCACCCTTTCATAACTACTCGGGATAATTCTACTAGAACGGAATATATTGGTGGCATGTTGTATTCTTGAGAAGATAATCGAATCAATCTAAGAGACAAAAGAACCTTCATTCAAACTCTTAATAAAGAATTTTAAAATGGTACACAACTCTTCACATCTCAAAGTCTTCTATATTGAAATATGTCAAGGAGCTCCAAATTGGTTTCTTCCCACAGTAGGAATATAAGTAGGATAGTAACAAAGGGATTCATTTGCATTGTAGGAAAAGTTATATGGCAGCATAAGGGAGGTGTCTACTTTTTAGAGCCTAGTTGTACAATTTTCATATGGCCATCATCACTTGGTAAAGTTAGAAGTCTAGTTGATAGACATTTTTGTAAGAAAGAATATAATGGATTGCCATCCTCTTTATGAGGAGTATAATCTACTATTCAAACATTCCTTGTGAGTGGATTTGTAATAGAATTTTTTTTATTTGATTCTATGTACTACTAATTTTTTATAAGAATGTTTTCAATTCATCGTAATGTGAATGTTTTGTATATGAACAATAATAAGATGTTTGATATAATCTTGATGATTTATTTCTAACTACAGTGTCTATGTATTAGTCAATGGTCAAAAGCTATTAGTTTATTGAGTTTGTAACCATATAATTAAAGCATACAAGTTTGAAATTTAAAAACTCATTTTATTTTCTAAGGATTATATGTTTCTATTAAATAATTTATAGATTTATAAAAACAATTCTATTATATATAATGATGCTATTGTTAAAATGAGATAATTGGAACAAAACAATGTTCTTATATAAGATATGATATCCACAAGGTTCTTTTAGGCTATGATGTCAAATGTGATGTCATTTTTCTTCTTCTACTTATTACGTATTAGCATCAGATTTAATATAATAAATATTAGATTTAATATAATTTATAATATGTAATGTTATCAAAATAAATGTGAATAATTAATGTAAAATGTAAACATGTGACAATTAAATAATTATAATAAATGGAATAACACCTCCACATAGATTAATCATATTAACACCAAAAATATATGGATAATATTTCCAATTTTGTTGAATCGTTGGTTTACAATACTTATATGTAAATCATGGAGAGGCTACTATCCAACACCCAAAGGAATAGTTATAGGTTCAGGATCTACATGGCAAGAAAGCACCCCTGGAGGAAATCGGTTCTTACACAGAACCCAACCTTCCTTTATGATATAAACACAACCCTAGCCAAGATAGTCCCAAGTGTACATTGTACCTCAAATTGGACACACACTATGTGCCCCTTCCCCAAATACCTCAATGTTGGCCAATGACCTTAACCTTCACTCCTTTGCCACCTCTAAATTCTTGAATGTTTTCCATCAGATCTGTGAAAGATCATGGGGGTCCAAAAAGTGGTGATGTGAAAAAAAGGCATTTTTTACTTGCCCAAAAATGCAAAAACCTACTTTGATTTTTCCTAGGCTCGAGTAGAAAGTACATGGTGTCATAGCAAACACCAAAGAAAAATAGATATCCGTTTAAAATAGATATCCATTCAAAATAGATATTGGTTACTAAACAGATATTCTTATTATTCAAATCATAAAAAAGTATTGAAAGTTAAATTATTATATATTAATCTATATATTGTCTATAATGTATTGTTTAATATATTATATTATATCATATTATAACATAATATATGTATATATATTATATTATATAATATTGTATTATAATATAATATAATATATATTACATAATATTGTATTATAATATAATAAATATATTATATTATATCATATCACATTGTAATATAATATCATATTATAATATAATATAATATATTATAATACGATCTTATATAATAATATAATATATCATATTATATTTTATATATTTATATATATATATATATATAAACCCTCTTATTATATGAGGCAAACCTAAGCAATTTTAAAAAAAAAACAATCTAAGACTAAACAATATCCACACGTTAAATAAAAAAAAGATCGACTCATTTTATATATTATATTATATCATTTTATAATTTTTTTTTCATCAAAAGGAATAATTCCTATATATATTTATATTGATATAATAGAAAATTTACAGTAGCAAATTTATATCAGACTTATATCCACCTCGATTTTTAATCCTCCCTATTACAAACCCATCTTGAGCCAAACCAAAGCAAAACATTCAATTAAGTTGCCCTACTTAATACTGTTTGATACACATTTACCAGCTTCATTTAATTTCATACAATGCATAAGCTTTTGTATTCACAAAAATTGTCCATCTTCAAGCAAAAGACACCTTCCATTAACACTGGAACTTTCACAGCAACCAAAAAATTGGCCACCCTCGAACAAGCTACTCCTCCATCTATACCAGGTGATCATTTTCACCTACTCTTCAGCGATATAATATATCATTTTATAATATTATTATATTATATATTAATATATTAATATTATGTATATAATATATATAATATTACATAATATATATTATATTATATTATAATATAATATGATATTATATAACATTGTATTATAATTCAACATATTATAAATTATATTGTAATATAATATATATAGTAATATATATATATATCATTTTATAATATCACTATATATAAATGATTTTTGTTATTATAATATTATACTATATTATATTATATATCATAATATAATATAATATTTAATTATTATATATTATAATATAATATAATATTATATTATATTATAATATAATATAATATAATATTATATTATAATATTTATATTATACACTATTATATTATTATATAATATTATATTATAATATATAATATAATATAATATAATATAATATTTATATTATATAATATTACATGATAATAATATAATATTATATTATAATTGTTATCTACTCGATTTGCACCCTACAATTCAACAGTCCAGTGAAAATATGAGAATGATCCCAAGGTGTGTGTTCCTTATATGAGATCAAACCTCTGGAGAAGGTCGACTTCCTATATGGCTATCACCTATTCTACTTTACTGACTTGCAAAGGAAAAAGGGAAGAAAGTAACATAAAAAATGAAAACTAACTCTACGGTGATACACCAAATTAACTAAGAAGAAATATTACACAAATCACACACACAATTTCAGTCAATGACAAAAGACTTGTCATACACAACCCAATCACATACTTTTTATGCATAAATATTTCATGAGAAGGTTCATATGCCTACACTCCTATAAGGAAAAAAGACTTCACAACAAGAGAATACTAGCATTTTAAACACATCCCACAACCTGCGAAAATACATATTTCTCTACAAAAAGGTGCTAGGATAAGACATAACCACAAGGAATCATATAGTTTCACAGGAAGTTGCATCAATTATACAAATACACATGATTTAATAGAGATATTGAAAAGGTAAAATGCTTATACACATTGATTTCAAAGCTGAAACACTGATATACATGCCTACAAGTGGGTTACAAAACTCTGTATTTTTCTCCAAGGACTCCAAAAAGGGTCACAAAACAGAAAAAGCATAAGTCAGAACTAACTTAAAAATGAGTCCAAAAGATGACTATATCCATCTCCAACTAAGATCCACACAAATAGGACCTAGAATTTCCATGAGCTTGTATACCTCCAAAAAGCCTAAAATCTAGCAACTGAATCCACTCCCAAAAGGCCTCAATGTGATGAAAAGGTCAAGTTTGACCAAGTCCATCATAAAGGCAAGCAAAAAATTCTCCAAGATGCTCTCCAAATTCATAACTAAGTAAAAAATAACCCCTATATCTCCTCCCCTAGTCAACCAAACTTCTCTAACTCCCCTATATGCTTGCAAAGCATAAACTCTAACAACTAACTCCTTAACCATATCTTTGTTTGCAAACATAGAATCTTAATAGCATTTAACTTAAGTGATTTATAATGACATCACTAAGATAAATGTTTTACATTTTATAATGTGATGAATAATAAAGAGAAGTGTCAACCATGTTTTAGAAAGACATATGAAAAGAGAAAATTTGACTAAGTCCTTACAGAATGCAAAAATGAAAAAAAAGCATAGCATGGGCATTAGTTTTAAATTGCAAATGTTTAAAAGAAAGGTAAAAATTCCCCAGACTTAATCGACCACTTTAGGGTAAAGAGAAACCCTATAAACAAAACCGTGCCAAAGAGATTTCATTTCATTCTTCACTTGACATTTTGGAGAGTTCGCAGGCCGCCAACAGAGGGTTTCTACAAGCTTCTTCAATGCTGAAAACTGGACTTACAGAAATATTTCCTCTGGCAAAAAGCCATGAAAAGGCTTAAGGTAAGATTTCAAAATACATATTTGATCTTTCCTTTAATTTTCTGAAGAAAATAATACTCAAAACGATCCCCATTTGCTGAAAAATGCATATATATTTCTATCCCTGCTCCCTTATGCTTTTAATGTAGATATTCACATGCTCTTTTCCTTATTACTTTTGCTTGTAAATACAAAGACTTCTCTATACTCCTATGGCCATAATAACACTCTTTATTGCATGAATCTGAGGGCTCTATTGAGAAAATGAGGGCCTTTCATATTAATTATTTATGCTCTTTGTCTACTTTGCATTTCTGGGTAGACATTATTTTTCTCACCCTTTCACTGGCTGCTGCTATATTTTGTTTCACAGGTGTTAAAGGTTGCTACTGGTTAAAAAAACCTACACTGCCATTCATTTCTCTGCACATTCTATTTCCTTCTAAATATAGCAATCTGGGTTTATTATCCTTTGAATGCTTAATATGACACACCAAGAAACCTTCATCATATCATGGTTGAGTATGCATACCGATAACTTCCCTCAACCTCAAACAATCACTATACTTCTACCCCATTGTATACTCTGCCACATTTTTTAATATCATTTCCCTATGCTTTATAATATAAGTTTCCATTGTTTTACACCTTCAATGTCTTATGACCCTTTGAACTATGACATTTGATCAGGCTCAACTTTTATTGTGTTGTGACACATTTTCCTTGATTTTTACAATTGTTAGAGGAGTGAAATCCTACAAATTTTCCATATTTTGCATCCTCCTCAAGATCTTGGGCATAAAATTCTATTCTCTAAACATCATAGTTATTTCAGATTACATCTATTACTGCCCCCTCTATTCTCAGGAATACTGGCTTTTCTCTTTAAGGGTATGATATCCTAGATAATATCGAGGTTCTGAGTGAAACTAGGAACTATGACCATTTCTTGATGATAATCTCCTAGGTGCCACTATTTCCTTATTCCATATAAGCTGCTAGCCAATGCAATAGGATGACATAAAATACTCTTTTTTGAAACCTTCACATTCTCTAAAAATTTAGCCAAAACAGGGGAATGACTCTATACTCCATGGAATACCTTAAGATATTGATTACACTTCAATTCAATTGTTAGGTATTTCTTCCATTATAGGCAATGCTGCCACTATGAATGTGTGACTCTATGACTGGTATTTCCTTGGTCATTCATGGAGATATACAAAGCATCCTCATGCTACCTCATTCATTGATTTAACAACTAAGTTCATAAAGGACTATAAATGCAGATTTCATTGGTGACTATCTTGAAATTTCAAAGGTTTTGATAATCTATGCATTTTACTAGTTTATTGTTCATGTTGTCTAACATTATACTATTTACACAATCATAAAGAACTGGACTTCATTTATATTCCCTGCTACTGTATTCATAGTGATTTCTCTGTATTTTTGGATCCCAACATTGTTCGCACTGTTGATGTTAAAATGATCTTTTCCATTTTTCCAATAGTGTCATAATCCCCTTTACCATGATAAGATCATACAACATCAAAATATGAATGAGACTTTAGGGGAGGGTGAATAGTTGAAATATGAGCTACCACAGTCTTCTTTTTGTACTCTTTTGATTGAAGAACCATGATTTCATTGTTATTACTAGATGTACCATGGCTTCCATCAGTTCCTCTGACTACTATAATCTGATGGACTTAATTGGATGGCCTTCCCATGTAGATCACACCATTCATATATTTGTTCTTAATGCACTTATTTTTATCAAAATGAATGTCATTGGTTTGACACTGTTATTCTCTGCATTATTGCTCACATATGTTGGTTTCCCTTCATTATCATGACTATGACACAACACATTGGTCCTGAAAACTCTCAAGAAAACCTTTGCATCCTCATCATTCTCATTAATGATGTCAAGTTGTCATATTTTTACTATTGTGTTGGAGTTAATCCTCACTATATGACTGTCTTTTTTATTCCACTATCCTTAAACTAATCAAAGGATTGTACCTTTTAACAATCAAAACTTTGTCCTTTATGGAACCTACCATGACATGACCCATCCACAAAACTGCTCCTGACAGTCAAAGATGATTGTTCCTTCACTTTTTGATGTCATTTTGGTTGAGTGTTCTTCTTTAGCTATGCTCCAATTGATCAATTATGTTGTCATCTATGATAGTGGGGAGAACTCACTATCACAGGTGATAAGATATGTGCTCTATGTTGAGAAATATGATTCTTTTGTGCTCTATTCTTTTGCGCTCTCATCCCTCTAAAAAAAAAAGGGCAACATGTTGGGTTCAACCCTTGTGGAAGCCAAATTTTATCCCACATGCTATAATCAAATGAATCAAAATAGAAACAAGGATTTCACCTATACCTACGCAAGAAGCAAACATATTAGAAAAATATGTGCATATGACCATGTGTTTGATTAATCTTGTTGTTTTCTTAGACATCTTTGGCATGCTAGTTGTTTTAGTGCACATGAAGATCAAATTATTTGTTTATAGATGTATGTGGATGTATTGACTGATGACCCCTCATTGCTCTAACAACACTATCTTTGTCTCAGATGTAGGCAACTAGGAGCAGCAAGGGAGCAACAATTGGATGCAAGACAAGTGGAAGATTGAAGATGATATAAGGCAACTCGACTAGGACTAGGACTCGTCATTCAGGCAATAACAAGTCACCTTTCTCTATATGTGTATTTATTCTCTTTTATGTCTATAAATGTATAATGTTTTCTTTCATTTGCACTAAAAGAGTTAGTCTCATGGATTGTGTGAGACCTTATACATTTACATTATTAATAAAGGTTGTGCAATCTTTCCTATATTATATGCATGATCTACATAAATGCAATCTAGTAATGTAATCTTCTGGTTTTATTTATGCACATGAATGTATTGTAGCAGAAATAAAAATGTACCCTATTCACATTTGAAAATAAAAAAATCTCTACTTGATTGAGCTATTAGCGAAAATAGGTAACATTTTTGGCGACATCTGCTATATGTTTTCCTAGTAAACATTTTGACTAGTTGCCTAAGTCTATCCATTGGGCACAAAGTCACTCAGAAACTTGACAAAACTTGGATAACAAGCTTGTAACTTCTATAACTCACTAGAAAAATGCATGACACCTTGAAAACATATTCCCACACCAAAACATTAGAAGGAAAACTACCTAACTATGCTAAACAACACTTAGGGCATTGAAAACTTGCATCTAGAAACATACCCTCCACTAACAACAGGAAAAAACCACTTAAACAAAACCATTTACATGATGACTAAAGTAGCTTCCCCCTCTTCTCAATATACAATGAATTTCTTGCTTGAGGATAGCTAAGAAAAGGTGAGACACAAAAAAATGTTCAACAAGATGAAGTACTACCTCTTGAAAGAGGTAAACAAGTCCACTTACCTCATCAAATAGATCATATGCATTGTTGTTTGAAAGAGGATAAGTGAGTTGCAAATACTCTTGCCCAGTTACAAATGCATCCACGATGCCATCTTCAGCTAAAGCTTCATGTGTGGGTGCTAAAAAGATAGGAGTATGCATGTTGGCCTCCATGTTGGCTAGATGCCTGATTGGGCATCCTCTAGAAAGAGTGAATTTAGAACTCTCCATGCTAGTTTCTTATTGTTCCAAATCATGTTGTTCTTGATCTTCTACTACAAAGGGTGTTGGTTCAATATCCAAAGTTGGGCAAAAAGAGGCTTTCTCATGTTCATTTGTCTCCACCTACTGGTTGGGACAACACGATTCATACTTTTGAGCTATCTCTTTGATCTCATATTGCTTATTGGAATCATCTTATTCCTGAGATGCAAGATAAAACATGGTTGTTTCTTCCATAAAACTAGGAAACTCATCAAGTAAATCAGTAAGGGTTTGAGGCTCAGGATCTATTTCACTTGACATACTGATATTTATCTAATGCTCTTCATTAGAAGACTATTTATTATCCAAGCTTGAAACGAAAACCTCCAAGTCATCCCAGAAAAAATCCTCATCATTGTTTTCAATACTATTAATGATAAGAGGATTATTATTTTTCTCAGGACAATACTCTTGAAGGAAGAAAAGATCCTATTCTTTTGCATCTATATGTTTTCCTACACTTACAAGTTCTGTGATCAAAATCTAGTCTTCCTAACTATCCACCTCTGTACATGAAATCTCATCAGCTATATAAGCAATGACTTAGGGATCCTCATCTTTCTTGGGTTCTAAAATTTTTTGTCCTAAATGACTAGGCTCCTCGACATCTTTTATTGATTCTTGATTTTCAATTTGAAGGTCTAGTTTCTCAATTTTGACCTCATATGTATAGGTACATCATGAACTGAGGCCTTCTGTTCTACATCCAGAGATTCCACTAAAGACTATTTGTGAGCAGAAATAGATTCATTGGACATACATGTGCTATCTCTTCCTTAGGATGAAAACTTTTGAAACTTGGAATTTCAATTCTTGGATACTTATTTGGAATGTGAAAAAGTTCAGTAGGCTTGAAACTTTGAATTTTGTACTCAGAACTTTCCTTTATAGGAAGATCCATCAAGGTATGAGATTTTTTGAAACTACGAATGGAAAGAGTTGCTTGAGCTTCTAACCTTTGGGTTTGAGCAAGCAAAAGCATCACTTGCTCCTCCTCTGCAGCTATCTACTTTACAAGACATTCCTCATGTTGTCTCCTTTGCCACTCCATCCTCTACTCCTCATCATGCTTAACTTTATCTTCATAAAATGGATTTGCAAAGGTGATGGTTTGTTGTTTCTCCACCTTCTGAACCTAGGCAACCATTATCTTCATCCTTTCTTCCCTTGCAGCTGTAAGGAAAGTGACGGTGCAGAAATGCCTTCCTAATGCAAAATCCTCAGGAAAGAAGTGAAAACACATTCATTTAACAAGTTACATTCATTTGAGATGCACACTCACATAACAAAAGGAGATACAAAATATCACACACAGAGATAACACCATATATACGTGGGAAAACCCTTATGGGAGAAAAACCCACACACCAAGCAAAGTCACTTTGTATTATAGTAAATAGATTACATACATAGTTACAGACTTCACTCTCAGATGTTATCTCATAGTAGCATTTCCATTCCCTTGGTTGACCTCTCTCACAGACTGCTCATTCGCCTTAGACTCACACTATTACAATGCTCATAAAAGCATACATGTACAACAACTTAGCCGCCATTAGGTTTTCATTAATTTCATTATCTTCACTGACAAGCTTCCTTCGTCTCGGGCCACACACACCGCCATCCAGCATGCATCAAGCCACCTAGCAATAAATTCAGTTACAGAGAATAATATATTATTTGCACTCTGTCAACCCCCGAGTCAGATCATGCATTTAATGCAAATATATCTATATCAGGAAATACAACTTTCAGTCCAATGATCGTTGATTCACAACAACAATGTAGAATCTACGAATAAATTTATGCCACATGTCGACACATCATTCTTCCATTGCTATTGACTATCGTACCAATTATCGGCTCAAACCATGTGGTCCCCACTATCAACATAGCATCCATGTCACTATCATACGGTTGGTGTCACCATCCATGCAGACTAGTCCCACCATCCATCGATCATGTCGCCAAGTCAAGAGAAATCTTAACTTCACAACCTCCAGTTGGAGGTTAGAATATTCTTGAAACCCGCGAGAACAAGAAAGGGATCGCCAAGTCGGGAGAAACCCAAACTTCAAAACCTTTAGTCAGGAGAGTTATGAAGTTCAGAAATCTAGCGATCCCACGACCAACTTGATGTCACCAAGTTATAAACTTTCATAACCCCATGACATAGGTTTCAAGGTTCAAGATTTTGGTGATAGTCTGACAATGAAAGCCAAACAAGGGGGAAAAGTGCCAAGTCTTTAACAAAGGTTCAAGCCAACAAGTTGAGGCACATTTTCCAACAAGCTCCCACTTGACAAAGACTTACTAGATTCATCTAAACTCAAAGTTATTGAATGTCATAGGCCCCAAGGCCCATCGAACAAGCACACCACCTATACTTTTATGTGCTCATAGGCTTTGTCAATGCATCAATGACATTCTCCAGAGTATTCACCTTTTCCAGATTAACCTTTCCATCCTCTACCATATCACAAATGAAATGATACTATACATCAATGTGCTTCTTCCTGGCATGGAAAGTGGGATTCTTCACCAAATAAATAGCACTTTGACTATCACAACAAATAGTAATCTTCCTTGCATTAAACCCAATATAAGAACACAAACATCTAAGCCAAATGACTTCTTTGCAGGCATTTTTTGCTGCCATATACTATGCCTCAATAGAAGATAAAGTGACTACAACCTTTCGCTTGCTCATCCAACTCACTGCACCACCACATAACATGAAGACATATCCACTGGTGGATCTTCTATTGTCAATGTCGCCTATCCAATCAGAATCCACATACCCACGAATGCTAAGATATCTTTGTGATCCAACTGATTTTCCATGATAACACAAAGAAAACTCTGAGGTACCCTTCAAATATTTGAAAACCCTCTTCACAATATCCCAATGCGGCCTTCCTGGATTAGCCATAAAATGACTAACAACTCCCACTACTTAGGCAATGTCTGGCCTAGTACAGACCATTGCGTACATTAAACTACCAACAACACTTTCATACAACACCCTGGTCATGTCCTCCATCTCAGTAGGAGACTTCAAATAGTCTTCAACAGATAGCTTCATTCCCTGCAACACTAGAACAACTAGCTGCTTGCAATCATTCATCCCAAATATCTCTACTTGACAATGTTGATATACTTACTCTAGCTAAGCCAATGCTTTCTACTTTATCTATCGCTTTTTATTTTCATCCCCAAAATATACCTTGTTGAACCCATATCTTTCATTTTGAACTTTGCAGACAATTGAGATTTTAGATCAAAAATCATAGTCTTACTATTTCCTATGAACAACATATCATCCATGTACAAGTTAATAATAAGCACATGATCATTTTTAGTTTTCTAATAAACAAAATGATTAGATTTTGATCTCACAAATTCCAATGACAACACAAACATGTCAAACTTTTGGTACCACATTCTAGGTGATTGCTTCAAACCATACAAAGATTTCTTTAACTTGCAAACTAGGATTTCTTTACCTTTTTCAACAAAGTGCTCAGGCTGGGACATATAAATTTCTTCTTCCAACTCTCCATGAAGAAATGTTGTCTTCACATCAATCTACTCGATCTCTAAGTCATACACGGTTGCAAGTGACAAAAGAAATTTGATAGATTTCAACTTAGCTACAAGAGAAAATATTTCTCCATAATCAATTCCCTCCACCTGGGAATAACCTTTCACGACCAACCAAGCTTTATACTTTTCAACAATTCCATCTAGACCAATCTTCTTCTTAAATACCTATTTACAACCCACAAGCTTTCGCCCTTCAGGCATAGGTACCAAATCCCATGTTTCATTCTTTTTCAATGATGTCATTTCTTCATTCATGGCTTCCAACTAGGAATTTGAGTCAGACATATTAATTTCCTCCTTCATAGTCCTGAGCTCATCAATTCTAGTAATCAAAGCATAGGCACAGTTTGAATCCAACATAGAAAATCCATACCTATCAGGTTGACACTTTTCATGTGTAGACCTCCTCACAAGCTGAGGCTCTGTTTGTGGTTCTTCTTCTTCAGAACTCTCAGATCTACTAGAAATCTCCTCAGTTTTGGGTACACTTTGTAGTTCCTCTTTATCTTGAGTTTGAGGAATTTCAACTACATCATTCTTCATTTCCTTTTTATCTGTCTCTAACTATAGACCAACTATTGAAGGCTTCAGCTCATGAAATATTACACTTTTACAATACAAAACCTTCTCAATAATAGGATTCCAAAGCTTGTGTCCTTTCACACCAATGCCATAGCCAATGAAGATACATTTGACATCCTTGTTCCCCAACTTTGATCTTTTCTCATTTGGAGTTCATATACATATGCCTCACAACCAAAGACACAAATATGTCTCAAAGAGGGATTCTTACCAGACCATGCTTCCAAAGGTGTTTTTTCAACAAGAGTCAAACAAGGTGAATGATTTATCAAGTAACATGTTGTAGCCATAGCATCAGCCTAGAACTTCTGCTTTAGACCAGCACTACTTAGCATACTTCTTTCTCTTTCCATTAGTGTCATGTTTAACCTTTCAGCAACTCCATTTTGTTGTGGAGTATAAGGCATAGTTTTATGCCTTTTAATCCCATGGTGTTTGCAGTACCTTTCGAAATATGTAGAACATAACTCATCACCATTATCCATCCTCAAACATTTAATTTTCCTTCCATTTTTATTTTCAACCAAGTTTTTAAACTCTTTAAACTGACTGAACACTTCTGATTTACTCTTAAGAAATTACATAAATGCCCTTCTTGAATAATCATCAATAAAAGAAACATAATATCTAGACTTTGATAATGAAGGAACATTCACTAGACCAAATATGTCAGAATGAACATAATCCAATATACCAAAAGATTAATGAGGACTCGAATAAAATGAAACACAATGTTGCTTTCCTTAAATAAAATGTTCATAAAAATCAAACTCAAGGTTACAATCAACAAGCCCTTCAACAAGATTTTTATTTTTCAAGGCTTTTAAGCCTTTCTCTCCTATGTGACCGAGTCTATGATGCCACAACATGGTTTTCTCTACTAGGAGTTTCACCTACAAGGAATTTGCATCCATAGGAGCTTGATTCTCCTCTACACGAGCAACTTTTCTTGACTTTATAGAGGTGTTGTTACATTGAAGAGGACATGCATCCAGCTTGTATAGAGGACCTATGCATGCACCCTTAGCTAGCACCATTAAGTCTCTAGTCATCTTCCATCCTCCACTCGAGAAGGAAACTTGCACACCAACATCATTCAGCTTACTAATAGAAAGCAGGTTACGAGCCAAACCTAGTATGTGCAGTACACCATTAATCCCTTTGATTGTTTCAGCAAGGAATTGGATTCTGACTCTTCCACGACCAACAATTTCTAGAGTTGAATCACTTGCCAGGTACACCTTTCCACAAGCATGCTTTTCATACTTAGTGAACAAATCTCTATGAGATGTCATGTGAAAAAATGCACTTGAGTCAATTAGCCAGACATCATTAGATGCCTAAGTTGCCAAGGCTGCAATGAAGGAATCTACATCACTCTGAGAAGATTCATTGTTCAAAGAGTTATTCTTCTTCCTCTTTTTCTCATCCTTACAATCCTTTTAGATAATGCTAGTCTGCCCACAGTTCCAGCATTTCACCTTGGAATTCTTACCAGGAGACTTTTATCTCCCTTTAGATTTGGATTTAGACTTCTTTTCTTTCTTCTTGCCTCTCTCCTTTGATCTACTATGAACAACAAGAGCCTCCTTGGCCATATCAGAATACTTCCTCTGCATTTCTCTGACAACGGGGAGGAAACCACATCTTCAATATTGAAGGTAGTTTTTGTACTTCCAATAGCCATTACTAGATGATCTAAATTGTTGGGTAAGGAACATAACTAAAGCATACAGTGATCCTCCTCCTCTATCTTCACACCCAAAGATTTCAACTGAGCAACAATCATATTAAATAAATTTGGTTGGTCTGCTATGGATGCACCTTCTTCCATATTCAAGGAGTAAAAATTCTTCCTCAGGAGTAACTTATTCACTAGAGACTTTCCTTGATAAATGTCACCAAGTTTCTTCCATAATAAAGATGCAGTCTTCTCTTCATGGATGTCTAGGAGTACAAAATTGACCAAACAAAGTCTTATCAACTCTCTAGCTTTTCTATCATTGAGGTCCCAATCTTCTTGCTTCATAATTTGTGGCATAGTTCTAGACACAACAATCCAGAGGTCCCTATCCACCAACAAATCTTCCATTTTGAGTTTCCACAACTCAAAAATGCCTCCATTGAACTTTTTAATTTCTACTCTTCTTGATGTACTTGCCATCTTAAACTGTAAACAAGACAATTAGTTCTTCTTTTGCAAGACTCCCACTGAATAGGTTTAGCACAAAAAACCAGCCCTACTCACAAGGATAATGCAATTGGCCAAGCTCCAATACCACTTGTAAGAAAAGTGACAATGCGAAAACGCCTTCCTAATGCAAAATCCTCAGGAAAGAAGTGCAAAAACATCCATTTAACAAGTTACATTCATTTGAGATGCACATTCATAGAAAGAAAGGAGAGAAAAAATATCACACACAGAGATAACACCATTTGAATATACATGGGAAAACCCTTACGAGAGAAAAAACCTACACACCAAGCAAAGTCACTTTGTATTACAGTAAATAGATTACATGCAGAGTTATAGACTTCACTCTCAAATGTTAACGCATAGCAGCATTACCATCCCCTTGGTCAACCTCTCGTACAAACTAAGTTCGCCTCAAACTCACACTGTTACAATGCTCGTAAAAGCATACAATGTAAAACAACTCAACCACCATTAGGTTTTCATTAATTTCATTATCTTCACCAAAAATCTTCCTTCATCTTGGGCGACACACACCACCATCTAGCACACATCGAGCCACCCAGCAATAAATTTGGTTACAGATAATAATATCTTATTTGCATTATGTCAACCCCTAAGTAAGATCATACATTTAAAGCAAATATATCGATACCAGAAAATAAAACTTTTGGTCCAATGATCGTTGATTCACAACAGCGTTATAGTGTCAATGAATAAATTCATGCCACATGTCAACACATCATTTGTCCATCTCTATTGACTATCATACCAATTATCAGATCGACCCATGTGGTCCCCACTATCCACACAACATCCATGTCACAATCATACGGACAATGTCACCATCCATTGGTCATGTCACCAAGTCAGGAGAAATCTTAACTTCACAACCTCCAGTCAAAGGTTAGGATATTCTTGAAAACCATGACAAAAAGAAAGGGATCTCCAAGTCGGGAGAAACCTCAACTTCAGAACCTTCAGTCGAGAGTTAGGAAAATCCTAAAACCTACAACAACAAAGAGATCACCATGTCGGGAGGTTATGAAACTTTTGAACCCCATGACATGAGTTTTGAAGTTTGGAAATCCAGTGATCCTACGACCAACTTGATGTTTCCAAGTTATAAACTTTTAGAACCATGCAACATAGGTTTCAAGGTTCAAGATTTTGGCGATAGGCCGACAATGAAAGCCACACAAGGGGGAAAAGTACCAAGTCTTTAATAGAGGTTCAAGCCAACAAGTTGAGGCACATTTTCCAATAGCAACATTCTCTCTTGCAAGGTGTTCTTCATGTCATCTTCTTTGAACCTCCATCTTCTGCTCCTGAATGTATTTTTGGTAGGCCAACTCCTCTTGATGCATGTCAACCTCATGTTGTTGCATTTGATACTCTTGTTCTCTGCTGATTTCATCCATGTCTTCCTACAAAAATCTAGCAATATATTTTCAATATTACTAATCCCCATATCATCAGTATTTTGGGACTGCAAATGAGGACAATACTGTTGTTTTGGAACAAAATAGCCTTCTTGAGACTGGTTCTGGGCATATACAAGTGGGTTACAAAACTCTATATTTTTCTCCAAGGACTCCAAAAAGGGTCACAAAACAGAAAAAGCATAAGTCAAAACTGACTCAAAAATGAGTCCAAAAGATGACTATATGCATCTCCAACTAAGATCCACCAAAATAGGACCTAGAAGTTCCATGAGCTCGTATGCCTCCAAAAATCCTAAATCCAGCAACAGAATCCACTCCCAAAAGGCCTCAATGTGATGAAAAGGTCAAGTTTGACCAAGTCCATCATAAAGGATAGCAAAAAATTCTCCAAGATCCTCTCCAAAGTCATAATTGAGTCAAAAAGAACACCTATATCTCCTCCCTTGGTCGACCAAACTTCTCTAACTCCCCTACATGCTTGCAAAGCATAAACTCTAAAAACTAACTCCTTAAACATATCTTTGTTTGCAAATGTAGCATCTTAATAACATTTAACTTAAGTGATTTATAATGACATCAATAAGATTAATGTTTTACATTTTATAATGCGATGCAAAATAAAGAGGAGTCTCGACCATGTTTTAGAAAGACATATGAAAAGAGAAAATTTGACTTTAGTCCTTGCAAAATGAAAAAATGAATAAAAGGCATAGCGTGAGCATTAGTTTTAAATTGCAAATGTTTAAAAGAAAGGTAAAAATGCCCCTGACTTGATCGACTAGTTTAGGGTAAAGAGAAATCCTATAAATAAAACTGTGTCAAAGCAATTTCATTTCATTCTTCTCTTGATATTCTAGAGAGTTTGTAGGCCACCGATAGAGGGTTTCTTCAAGCTTCTTCAATGGTGAAAACTAGACTTATAGAAGTATTTCCTCTGGGAAAAATCATGATTAAGTTAAGCTTTCAGAATACATATTTGATCTTTTATTTAATTTTATGAAGAAAATAATACTCAAAACGAGCCCTATTTGCAGAAAAATGCATATATATTTCTACCCCTGCTCCCTTATACTTTTAATGTAGATATTCACATGCTCTTTTCCTTATTACTTTTGCTTGTAAATATAGAGACTTCTCTGTACTCCTACAGCCATGATAACACTCTTTATTGAATGAATTTGAGGGCTCTATTGAGAAAATGAGGGCCTTTAATATTACTTATTTCTACTCTTTGTCTACTTTGCATTTTTGGGTAGACATTATTTTACTCACCCTTTCACTAGTCATGGCTATATTTTTTTGGACAGGTGTTAAAGATTGCTACTGGGTAAACAAAACCCACACTGCCATTCATTTATCTGCACATTTTGTTTCCTTCTAAAAATGTCCACCTAGGTTTATTATCCTTTGAATGCTTAATATGACACACCAAGAAACCTTCACCATATCATGGTTGAGTATGCATACTGATAACTGCCCTCAACCTCAAACAATCAATCACTATACTTCTGCCCCATTGTATACTCTGCCACATTGTTTAACATCATTACCCTATGCTTTATAATATAAGCTGCCATTATTTTACACCTTCACTATCATGTGACCCTTTGAACAGTCACATTTGATCAGGCTCAACTTTTATTGTGTTGTGACACATTTTCCTTGATTTTTGCAATTGTTAGAGGAGTGAAATCCTACAAATTTTCCATATTTTGTATCCTCCTCAAGATCTTGGGCATAAAATGCTATTCTCTAAACATCGCAGTTATTTCAGATAACATCTATTATTGTCCCCTCTATTTTCAGGAATACTAGATTTTCTCTTTAAGGGTATGATATCTTAGATAATATCAAGGGTCTGAGTGAAATTAGGAACTATGACCATTACCTGATGATAATCTTCTAGGTGCCACTATTGCCTTATTCCATATAAGCTAATAGCCAATGCAATAGTATGACATAAAATACTCTTTTTAGAAACCTTCACATTCTTTAAACATTCAGCCGAAACAACGGAATTACTTATACTCCATGGAATACCTTAAGATCTTCTTGATTACACTTCAATTTTTGTTAGGGCTTTCTTCCATTGTAGGCAATGTTGCCACTATGAATGTTTGACTCTATGACTAGTATTTCCTTAGTCATTCATGAAGATATATAAAGCATCCTCATGCTGCCACATTCATTGATATACCAACTGAGTTCATAAAGGACTGTAAATGCAGATTTCATTGGTGGTTGTCTTAAAATTTCAAAGGTTTTGATAATCTATGCATTTCACCAATTTATTGTTCATGTTGTCTAACATTTCATTGTTTACACAATCATATATGATTGACCTTCATTTATATTCCCTCCTATTGTATTCATAGTGATTTCTTTGTATTTCTGAATCCTAGCATTGTTCACACTATTGATGTCAAAATGAGATTTTCCATTTTTCCAGTAGTGTCATAATCCCCTTTACCATGATAAGATCATGCAAGAGAAAAATATGAATGAGACTTCAAGGGAGGGTGAATAGTTTAAATATGAGCTACTAGAGTCTTCTTTTTTTACTCTTTTGATTGAAGAACCATGTTTTCATTGTTATTACCATATTTCATGGCTTTCATCAGTTCCTCTAAATACTATAATCTAGTGGACTTCCTTGGCTGACCTTCCCATGCAGATCACACTGTTCATGTATCTTTGTTCTTAATGCACTTATTCTTATCAAAGTGAATGTCATTGGTTTGACACTATTGTTCTCTGCATTATTTCTCACATATGTTGGTTTCCCTTCATTATCATGACTGTGACACATCACATTAGTCCTCACTATATGACTTTCTTTGTTATTCCATTGTCCTTAAACTGCTCAAAGGATTGTACCTTTTAACAATCAAAACTGTCCTTTATGGAACCTACCATGACATGAACCATCCACAAAACTGCTCCTAATAGTCAAAGATGATTGTTCCTTCACTTTTTGATGTCCTTCTGGTTGATTGTTCTTCATTAGCTATGCTCCAATTGAGCAATTATGTTGTCATCTATGATAGTGGGGAGAGCTCACTGTCACGGGTGATAAGACATGTGCTCTATGTTGAGAAATGTGATTCTTTTGCACTCTATTCTTTTGCACTCTCATCCCTCTAAAAGGGTGATCCCACAATAGTGGTTTACAATTTATAAGAAAACTGGACACTGAAATTATTTTTTTTAACTGAATCTTCACATTCGGACACCTATAGCGGCTAAACTATGAAGAATTTAAAGGACATCATATAATGCATAAATTTTTTCCATGAAGGATAAAATTCTAATTCTTTTGAATTTAGATTCATAACTCCTATATCTAGTGCTTCCACTTGGTTAGACAGTTTTTTATTGAATATTTTTTCTTTAATCAAGTTTCGAAGTCAAACCAATTACAATTTAGACATAGCATGACTGTATAACACAAAAAAAATTGTTTATATTGAAATTCAATTTCTTTTTTGTTGGATCAAGGACTTCAATATCTGGTGCACTCATATTTAAAAAAAAAAATTGATAATCTATTATTTTTCCACATGTACAGAACAGAGACCTTGATTTTCAATGAAAAACCTATGTTTAATAAAACTAAAAAAATAGATACATAATAAAACCAAAATATATTAAAATTATATTTGTTTGATAGCTCGTTCTAAGGACCACCTGATTCTAGTTGGGTTTGTGAAGATTGCTCCATTTTCACCCTGAACCCAAGCTCCGAAGTGCCAAAATTCAAGTTTTTTTTGTCTTAGGGGGGTGAGGAATAAGGGGGGTTCAAACAAACCCCTAGGGATTCAAGCGAACTCCTAGGGGTTCATTCAAACTAGGGTTCATTCAAACCCTAGTTCATTCGAACCCCCCTTTTATAAGGGGTTTTGTTGGCGTTTTTAGCGGGAAAGCATTAAAAGGGTTCGCCTGAACCTAGGTTCTAGCGAACCCCTAATGGGTTCTGTCGAACCAATAGGTTTGTACGAACCCCTAAAATCAAGTTTTTTTCCATGCATTCATTTTTTGTGTGTTTTCCTTCCTCACTTGAACTATAAACCACTATTGTGGCTTCACCCAAAAATAGAGGCCAACATGTTGGGTTCAACCCTTATGGGAGCCACATTTTACCCCACATGTTGTAATCAAATGAATCAAAATAGAAACAAGAATTTCACCTATACCTACACAAGAAGCAAACATATTAGAAAAATATGTGCATATGACAGATGTGTTTGATAATCTTGTTGTTTTCTAATACATTTTTGGCTTTCTAGTTGTTTTAGTGCACATGAAGATCAAATTATATGTTTATAGATGTATGTGCATGTATTGACTAATGACCCCTCATTGCTCTAGCAACACCATCTCTCTTTTAGATGTAGGCAACTAGGAATAGCAAGGGAGCAACAGCTGGATGCAAGACAAGTGGAAGACTGAAGATGATACAAGGAAACTCAACCAGGACCAAGAGTCATCATTCAGGAAATGACGGGTCACTTTTCTCTACATGTGCATTTATTCTCCTTTATGTCTATAAATGTATAATGTTTTCTTTCATTTGCACTAAAAGAGTTAGTCTCACAGCTTGTGTGAGACCTTATACATTTACATTATCAATAAAGATTACTTTTCTTAAAAAGATTGTAAAATCTTTCCTATATTATATGCATTTGTGTAAATCCAATCTAGTAATGTAATCTTCTCGTTTTGTTTATGTGCATGAATGTAATGTAGCAAAAATAAAAATTTACCCTATTCACATTTGAAAATCACAAAATCTCTACTTGATTGAGCTATTAGCAAAAATAGGTAACAATAATATTATATTATATTATTATACATTATAATATAATATTATGCAATAATATAATATTATATTGTAATATTATATTATATTATTATATACTATTATATAATAATATTATATTATATTATATTATAATATTTATATTATAATATAATATTTTATTATATAATATAATATAATCTAGGAAAGATAATCTCAATTGAGTAGAACGACTTTGTTCCCGGCCGGGAAATCTCTGACAGCATCTTACTTATCAATGAGGTGGTTCATAGTCTTTAGTCAAGCAGGAAGGCAAGGATGATAATCAAATTGGATGTGTGTAAGGCTTATGATAAAGTGTGTTGGAAGTTTCTTTTGAAGGTAATGAAGAAGTTGGGGTTCAACAGTCACTAGTATAATCTCATCTCCTATTGCATTTCTTCTTTCCGGTTTTTGATTTTGGTCAATGGATCTCTACATGGGTTTTTTCAAGCTACTAACAGCCTAAGGCAAGGTGATCTGATATCTCCCTTCTTATTTGTGATCATGGCCGAGTCTCTTAGTTGTGCTATCAAGAGAAGAAGCCAGTGCTCAAATTGGTTGGGTATACGGGTGGCTCCAGCTGTTGCTCCCGTCACTTACTCTCAATTTGTAGATGATACCTCACTGCTAGGGGAAGCAAGCTTAAGGGAATCAAGGTGCATCAAGGAGATGCTAACCGAGTACGAAGAGCAATCAGGACAAAAGATGAATAAGGAGAAGTCTTGTATTTGCTTCCTCAATACTAGGCGACCGCTGCAACAAGCCATTGCTGCTATCTTGGGTTTCCAAGTGGGGAAACTACTGGAAAAGTTCTTGGGTGTACAAATATTTGAAGGATCATGCAAAGCTAAGAATTGGGAGGAGGTGGTCAAAAAGTGTAGGAGTAAGGTGATGGCATGGAAGAACAACTAGCTCACATTAGTTGGCTGAATTACGATGGCCAAAGCGGTCCTATCGACCATTCTTATTTATAACATGTCTTGCTTCAATGCCCCTGCAAAGGTTGAAAGTGACATGGAAAAAGTGTTGAAAAGGTTCCTATGGGAAGGTTCGAAAGGTGACAAGAAAATCCCACTCATTGGTTGGGACAGTGCTTGCAAATCAAAAGAAGATGGTGGTGTTGGATTGCGTAAGATCAAGCTTCAAAACAACGCCTTAGGAGCCAAATTGATTTGGAAGATGTATATGAACCCCGAGAAGCAATGGTGCCAGATTATGCAGGATAAATATTTGGAAAATTTGGAGCCATCAAGGATTTTAACTACTATGAATTTGGGAGGTGGTTTAGCGGAGTGGAAATTTATCATCAAGTGCAGACCCTTGATTACAAGTCACAAGTATGTGTAGGATCATGATGGGCCAAAAAGTGGCGATATGATGGGTATGTGTAGGGTATGTGGCTGACGACTTTTTTTCACCCAAAATTGATGAAACAAAAAGGGTTTTCAAAGGATATTCTCAACTTTCCACCAATATAAATTATGTTTTACTTTGAATTTAATAAGTAATTATTATTAATTTTCTATTTGAATTACGACTAAAGTCCTGATTAATAGATTGATTGAAAAACATCTATAGCTTTCAAATGGTATCACATTTTTTGAATCTGAAACATGTGTCACATTCTATGCTTCATATGCTATAGGATTAAAAAAAAAAAAATCATGAAGTTTTGACCATGTTAAGGTGGTCAGACTTACAAGTTTTTATATTTTTTAAAAGTTTTAATAAAAAAATCATAATTAATTATTTACATGGAAAAAATTATTAAAAATATGCATCACATTGGAACATGAGTCCTCTACTTATATCTAAAATCTTATAAAAAAATATTATCATTTTATTGTGGTTAGGGTGGTGGAGAAACCTACTTATTTTTCCCTAAAATTTAAGTACTTGTATTGAAATTTCAAATTTTCACCAAATAGATTTTTTTTTTTTTTAAATAAACCTAGTAGTTTAGAAACTACATTCAATTTTCTATAGATTCTATTCTTACATATTTTTAAAATAATATCAATAACTTATTCATTTTTTTACGTGAAGTTGCCTAACTCTAATTTTTCTAATTTTTTTGCCACTTAAGGGCCTATTTTTTTCCATGATGATCCTGCACATACCCTCAGATGAACTTTTCATGGAGAATCAAGAATGGTAGGCGGGATTTGTTTTGGATGGACTCATGGAATGGCCATAAAATCTTGTCAGAATTGTTCATGTTGGATCACTTCATGGACAGAGTGCAGTCAGACTTTGGTGATAAGGTGGAAAATTATGTTCAATGGGAAGCGAATTCTTTGGGCGGCCATTTGAGGTGGATAGATGTGGGGGCTCTACCACTCCCACAAGATTTGAAAGAGGTGGTAGAGCGTGAGCTAAGTAATAGTGTGACCAACTTGAGCAACAGGGAAGACTCAATAATTTGGTGTGGGGTAGCCTCTGGTGAGTATTCGGCCAATCTAGGATACCACCTTCAGATTGAACAAGGGGGTATGTGTAGGATCATGATGGGCCAAAAAGTGGCAATATGATGGGTATGTGGTTGACGACTTTTTTTTAACCCAAAATTAATGAAACGAAAAGGGTTTTTAAAGGAGACTATCAGCTTTCCACCAATATAAATTATGCTTTACTTTGAATTTAATAAGTAATTATTATTCATTTTCTATTCAAATTATGACTAAAGTCCTGATTGATAGACTAATTGAAAAACATCTACAACTTTCAAATAGTATCACATTTTTTTAATCCAAAACATGTGTTAGATTCTATGCTTCACATACTATAGGATTAAAGAAAGAAAATTTGAATTTCATGAAGTTTTGACCAAGTTAAGGTGGTTAGACATACGAGTTTTTTATATTTTTTAAAAGTTGTAATAAAAAATTCATAATTAATTATTTACTTTGAAAAAAATTATTAAAAAAATGCATCACATCAGGACATGAGTCCTCTACTTATATCTAAAATCTTATAAAAAAATATTATCATTTTGTTGTGGTTAGGGCGGTCAGACAGACACCTACTTCTTATTTTTTCCCTGAAATTTAAGTACTACTGTATTGAAATTTCAAATTTTCACCAAATAGGATTTTTTTTTTTTCAACAAACCTAGTAGTTTAGAAACTACATTTAATTTGCTACAAATTCTATTCTTTCATATTTTTAAAATAATATAGATAACTTATTCAAATTTTTACGTCAAGTTTCCTAACTCTGATTTTTCTAATTTTTTTTCCACTTAAGGGCCTATTTTCTCCATGATGATCTTGCACATACCCAAGGAAAAGAGAAGTCTTGGATGGCCACCCTATGTTGGAAGAATGAGGTGTTACCCAAAGCAAGGGAATTTCTCTAGGTAGCATTACATAAGTGTTGTCTAACTAGGGATAAATTGAAGAGGATAGGGATTGCAGCTCCATCTCATTGTTGCTTTGTGGACATTCAAAGGAAGGAGTGGACCACCTCTTTCTTTCCTGCCCCATGGAAACAACTTGTTGGGACTGGCTGCAAGGGACTTTCAGCCTCGAGTACCCAAGGCATATTACATTATGGTACTTCTTATGTATTTGTTCATTAGTAAACAAGAATGGCTATTGGCAAGGTATCTGGGTTTTGGCACATTCTTTGGTAGTTTGGCACATCCAAAAGGAACAAAATAGGAGAACTTCAAGGAGGAATCATTAAGCGACGATGTACTCATTGCCAAAATCCAAAATTCCATCATCGAGATAACAAATAATAGAGTTAGAATTGGCTCTAAGTCTAAATTCTCACGATGGGATGAGAATATCCAGTAGTCTTGGATGAACCTCAAAATTTTGAAACCCATGGCACCAAGTACAAAAAAGGTCAACAAGAAGGAAGTTCATTGGGTTCATCTAGTTCAGTTAAAATGGAAGTTAAACTTCGATGGGGCTGCTAAAGGCAATCCTGGTCAAGTTGGGGCCGACTATATTGTCAGAGACACAAGTGGGAAGTGTGTTTGGGCTGCATCAAAGAACTTAGGTGTTTGCTCAAACAATATCGCGGAGATGGAAGCCTTGTGGCTTCACCTAAATTTGTGCATACTGAAGGGCTTTGACTTGGTAGAAATTGAAGGTGACTCACAACTTTGTGTACAAGCAATCACCATAGGGAAGTTGCCAAATTAGAGGATCGATAACTAGATTGCTCCAATAAAGTAGCTGCTAAATAAACTTAGCAACTTTACCTTAGCCCATGTGTATAGGGGAGCCAACAAAGCCATAGAATTTTTGGCCAATTGGGGAGTATCCCAAGATGAAAGGGTGATTACGGACTCTTCCTTTGCACGATGGTTGATTCTGCAAGAAATCATCAAGCAATATTTCTCTAGTAATCGGGTCGATAGGCTCTGAGCTTCCTTGGATTGTGATCAGACGGATTGCAGTGCGTGTTATCTGGCTGCATGCTTTAGCTGTGTGTGAGATTTGTATAGGATTTGATGTTTGAATCTGAGGGTAGCAATGTATTAACCAAAGGTCACAGGCTTTTCCAAGGGTGATATTTAAGTGCTATGTTCATCCAATGAATCTGCATTCAATCCACTGTGGGTGTGAGACTACGATCAAGATGGTGCATTTTTTTGGCTTAAGTTGCCTCTATGCAAATAAGACCTTGGCAAAGTAGTGTGAAAGGCTATTCAATGCTTATCACTCGGAGGTGAGTATTGATGTGGTGAGCCTGGTATCATAAGTGCTCAGGGAGGACCATCATTGTTGTGATGGAACGGTTTATGAGATGGTGATTGGTCCTCTGGTCGATGTTGTTGGTTCCCGAGAGTTGATGATAGAAATTTTTAATGGGTTTGTTGCTCCTGTTAATGCTACGGTGGTGGAAAATGCTACATTGGGGCTATCAGCTGAAGATTGGGTGAGCTTCCTCAGAACTTTCTTCGATCTTGCCTATGTGGATTCTAAGGAGGAAGAGGGAGAGATGTTTGAAGTTGAGGCCTTAAGGCTACACAGAGAGGCATTGGAAAACTTCATGGCCAATGTGTGGGAGGTCATCAGGGTTGGGGTTGTAAACTCTAGCATGAATTCCTTCTCCATATTTATGGACTCGGGCAGATTGTGGCTTAGTGTAGGTAGCCTAGTGAAAGTACTGGAGATGGGAATTTTTTGGTCATTATCTACAGTTACCTGGAGCAATAGGTGGCCTATTTGTTTGGGGTTTTTTTGGGTTTTGGTGTTTATTCTATGTTGGCAAGACTTTCCAAAAGAATCCACTGCACTTGGGTGCTATCCCTTTTGATAAAACTTACCAATATATATATATATAATATAATATAATATAAATATTATATTATATTATATTATATTATATTATTATATATTATGATATTATATTATATTATATTATATATTATCATATTATATTATATTATAATACAATATATTATATTATATTGTAATATAATATACATGTGTTTTATAATATCATTGTATACATATGGTTTTTGTTATAATTTATAAAAACCATCATATAAGTCAGTTTGGGTTGGACCTGACCAAATAAAAAAAAGCAACTTAACTAAATAGATATATGTTTCTTGTGTATTAAATCAAAAAAAGGAAAATCTTAGTCATTTTCAATGTGCTTTTTCCCTATTGCGTGTGTTGGAGCAACACAACGACTCAGATATCCATTTTTCCTTGGTTTTTTGCTCAAATCACCCACAAGTCATAGGAATGTATGAATTTTAATGTTTTTTTCAATTTTATTCTAGTTTTGCATTATTTTTTGAGAATTTTAATCAAAATAGGTTTCTGAATAGGTTTTTTGGCATTAAAATTATTAATTTTAAAAATTTTGATCATCAAACAAGCTTAAGAATGGCTAAGAATCCCAACCCTAGTCAAGGTGAAAACCCTGCCCAACCAAATCCTCCTCCGCCACCAATTTCTCCATTACAAAATGTACCAACAATCCATGAATCTATCCATAGGAATTTGAATCAATTGAGAAACATATGTCAAATATATGAGACACTCCTTGTGTTATGAAATAACTTGCACAATAGAAGAATATGATATGAAATATGCTGCAAATACTTGATAATAACTGAGAATAACAAGCCACTTCGAGGGGGAAAACCTCCAAATATCTCTAATGAGAACACACTTCACACTTGATGATGAAATAAGACTCACAACCTCCTATATATACCTATTTATGCCAAGGATATCACCTAGGATGACTTAGACACACCTATATAAGACTTAGGCTGACCTAAACAACTAAATAACAATATACTAATGATAATATGACTTAATAGAGAGTTAAGATAGCCACAAGCCGACTATTCATAACCCGATGTATAATAATATTAAGGGTGTAGCATGCCCCCCTTCTTCAAAGAAGCATTGTCCTCAATGCTAATCAAGTTTGGAAACTTTTGAATGAACTCCTCGTCTTCCCATGTGGCATCTTCAACTGGTAACTGCTTCCATTGGATGAGATACTCAGTGATAGTTCTATTCCTCAGCTTCTTTGTGCGTGTTTGACAAATGCACTCTGGTTCCAAAATGATTCTTCCTTCTTCATCTAGCTTGGGAAGTTTTGTTTGAGTGGGAATATTATGCCCAATTACCTTCTTCAAACAGGAAACATGAAAAACTGGATGTATCTTTGTTGTTGGTGGCAACTCAAGCTTGCAGGCAAAACTACCGATCTTCTACATGATTTGGTATGGACCATAATACTTTGGAGACAACTTATTATTCTTTCTTTGCTGATTTAGTGAGATTTGCTTATAAGGCTGCAATAGCAAGAAGACCCAATCCCCAACTTCAAAACTTCTTTCACTACGATGTTGGTTTGCCTATTGTTTCATTCGATTTTGTGCCATGGCTAAATTCTCCTTTAGTCCTAAAAGTACTTGTTGTTGATGAAGCAAGTGGTCTTCTACTTCCTGAACTCTTGGGGACACCTTAATTGATGATGTGATGGAAGGAGGATGATATCCATAAAGTGCCAAAAATGGAGACATTTTTTATGAGCTATGAAAAGAAGTGTTATACCACCATTTGCAAGTGGTAGCCAATCTACCCACTAAGACTTTTCTCTGAAGTGAAACAACGTAGATATCCTTCCAAACACTTATTAACAACCTCCATTTTCCCATCTGATTGAGGGTGGTATGAAGAGCTAAGAGCCAATTGAGTACCCAAACATGAGAATAAATATTTCCAAAAGTGACTAGTGAAGATAGGATCACGATCACTAACAATAACTTTAGGTGTACCATGTATCTTTTGGATATTCTCCAAAAAAGCTTTAGCCACTGCACTTGCTATAAAAGGATGTGCTAATGCAATGAAATGTGCATATTTAGTGAAAGTGCCAAAAATGGAGACATTTTTGATGAGCTATGAAAAGAAGTGTTATACCACCATTCCGCAAGTGGTAGCCAATCTACCCACTGAGACTGTTTCTCTGAAGTGAAACAACGTAGATATCCTTCCAAACACTTATTAACAACCTCCATTTTCCCATCTAATTGAGGGTGGTATGAAGAGCTAAGAGCCAATTGAGTACCCAAACATGAGAATAAATCTTTCCAAAAGTGACTAGTGAAGATAGGATCATGATCACTAACAATAACTTTAGGTGTACCATGTAGCTTTTGGATATTCTCCAAAAAATCTTTAGCCACTGCACTTGTTGTAAAAGGATGTGCTAATGCAATGAAATGTGCATATTTAGTGAGCCGATCAACTACCACCATGATGACATTATGACCTTTAGATTTGGGAAGCCCTGTGATGAAGTCCATGGATACCTCTTCCCAATGGCTAGGAATAGATAAGGGTTGCAAGAGCTGGTGTCTTAATTGTCTCCCCTTTATGCCTTTGACACACCAAACATTCAGCCACAAATTTTTGAACATCACCCTTTAGCCCCTCCCAAAAGAAATCTGCTTGACTCGATGATATGTCTTCAAAAATCCTGAATGACCACCCACTGGAGACTCATGCAACTCTGTGAGAATCTTGATTTTAAGGTTGGAATTCTTGTAGAGATACAAATGCTCTTTATACCAAAGAGTATCTCCCTTCCAACAAAACTTATCTGAACTACTAGGATCACTTTTTAATTGCTCGATGAGATTACTTGTCACAACATCATTTTGCCACTCTGCTTTGGCTTCCTCCACCCAATTTGCTTGTAATATTGAAAGGGCACACAATAAGGCTTCATCTTTCTCATCCTTCCTTGTAGTGCATCTGCAACAATTTTTCTTTCCCTTTCTTATATACAATCTCAAAGTCATATCCTAACATCTTAGTGACCCATTTTTGTTGCTCTTCAGAAGATAGTCGTTGTTCCAAAAAATATTTTAGGCTATCATGATCTGTCTTAACCTTGAAATGTCTACCCAATAGATAAGGCCACCATTGTTTCACTGCATGGAGTATTGCTAGCATTTCCTTCTCATAAATAGGTTTTAGTTGATTCTTACCTTTTAATTGACAACTCTGAAAAGAAATTGGTCGACCTTCTTGCATGAGCACTGCTCCTATCCCATTTCTAGAAGCAAATTCCACAATGAATTCCTTGGTGAAGTCAGGAGTGGCAAGTACTAGAGTTGTACACATAGCCTCCTTCAATCTCTCAAATGTTGTATTGGCAGACTCATTCCAATGAAAAGAATCCTTCTTCAATAGAGTGGTGAGAAGTGCTGCTATACTACCATAATTCTTCACAAATCTTCTATAGTACCCTGTCAATCCCAAGAATCATCTCAATTTCTTAATGGTTTTTGGAATAGGCCATTCCATGATAGCCTTAATTTTGTTAGGGTCCACCTTTACTCCTTCATGTGAAACTATGTGTCCCAAATACTCCACCTCTGTAAGACCAAAAGCACACTTGGATGGCTTAGCATAGAGTTTATGATCTTCAAGTATTTGTAATGCTTGGTCCATATGTTGCAAATGTTCTTCCCAAGTCTTGCTATAAATTAATATATCATCAAAGAATACTAACACAAACTTTCTCAAGAACTTCTTAAAAATGGAATTCATCAAACTTTGGAATGTAGATGGTGCATTGGTAAGACCAAATGGCATCACCAAAAATTCATAATGACCCTAATGAGTCTAAAATGCTATCTTACAAATATCTTCCTCCTTAATCCGAATTTGGTGATAACCAGATCTAAGATCTAACTTGGTAAAAAACTTAGCTCCATTTAATTAATTTAGCAAATCATCAATGACTGGAATTGGAAACTTATCTTTAATGGTGTACATGTTGAGCACTCTATAATCTAGACACATGCACCAAGTATCATCCTTCTTACATACCATCACCACAGGTGAGGAGTAAGCACTTTGGCTATGCCTGATGATTCCTGCCTCTAGCATCTCTTCAACAATCTTTTCTCACTCTTTTGTATGTGTGGATACCTGTAAGGCTTGATGTTCAGTGGTTGGCTCCCTGAAACTAACTATATGGCATGATCATGATCCCTCTTAGGAGGAAGTCCTTTAGGCATATCTCCAAGAACAACTGAGTGATGATCAATTATAGCTTGCAAATCTAGATGAGTAGGAGTATTAGATTGAGAGAGTTTTAATGAACATAGTTGGACCAAAAATCCATCCACTCCTTTCTTAAGCAACTTTTGCATTTGATGAGAGCTTACCATTTGTGGAGATTTTTCCTTCAACCCCCTTAGCTCTACTAGCCTTCCTTCTGATTGAAATCTCATGAATAGTTCTTGGAAGTTCAACTCAATTGTTCCTAATGTAGTAAGCCATTGTACTCCCAAAACAATATCTGCTACACCCATGGATATCGCATGCATTGGGGTATCAAGTTGATAATCTCCCATGAATAATTTAATGCTATGACACTTCCCTGAACAACTAACTGAACCACCATTTGCAATCAAAACTTGAAACTCTGGAGCTAGATATATGAAACAATTTAGACGAGTAGCTAACTTTTTGTTGATGAAATTATGAGTACTACCTGAGTCGATCAACACTGTTACCTTCTGCTTCTTTAGGAACCCCACCACCTTGAGAGTTTGTGGAGCGCTAAAACCTGAGAGTGCATGACAAGAATTGATTGGTTGAGAATTGTGTGATTCCTCCTTTGACTCCCTTTCATCTTCTAGTATGGGTTCCTCCTCTTATTCCTCATTGGGACCTTCAATATAAAACAATTTATTTTCACTACATTTATGTCCTCGACTGTATTTGCTATCACAATTGAAACACAAGCCTTTTGATCTTTTCTCCTCAATTTTTTGTGGAGTCAACTTAGTAGGTTGTGGTGAATATCCTTTCTCTCTTGTCACATTAGCCCCTTGCTTCTTAGGAATCAAATACTTCTCCTCTACCCTGCGTGCTAAGATAAAAGACTCATTTATGGAACTAGGGCTAAACATGCATACCTCATGTTGAATGTGATCCTTGAGACCACCCAAGAATAAGTCATTCAAGTTTTCCTTCATAATTGTATCCACCCTTAAGGATAGATTTTGGAATTACTAAATATAATCCTTAACTGATCCTGTTTGTTGAAGTTTAGCTAGCTGGCTGAAGAAGTTGTCTGTGACGCTATTGCTATATTGTGCTTGGAGTTCCTCTATAAAAATTAACCATGAGACGGTGAGCACATTTTTACTTTGATGAGTGCAAAGCCAACGATACCAAATGAATTGATCTGGTTCTAGATATAAGGAAGCCATCGTGACCTTTTGTCCATTTGGGATTTGGTGTACTTCAAAAAAATTCTCCATTTGGTTTGTCCATGTTAGAGGATCCTTACCATCTAACTTGTGCATATCCACCTTTGGAAATAAATTCCTAGATCCCATAGGAGTATTAAAGCTTGTGTCAGTAGTAGCTGACCTAGAATTTTCACCTTGGCCGCTTGAGAACTCCTTTCTTGATTCAGCCATGTAGGTGCTTAACATGTTTCGTATGTCCGATATATCTCCTCTTAGGTCACACATATCCATCTTAATTGAGGAAATTTCTTCCTTGAACTTATTTATTTCCTCATTATGAGTAATATCCTTGATTGTTTCACCATCCTTATCAGGAGTCTTCCCCGGAGTGACATTCTTTTTACCCCTTGTTCCAGGCCCCGACATGATGGAAACCACTAATGTTGAAATAAATCACACAAATGAAACTTAAATTATCTCAAATTTTTACTGTAATCTCCTTTATTATGTCTTCAAAAACCCAATAAAAATCAGACTCCAATTCAACAAGATGTGCAAGATATGTAGATTCCAAAAAAATAGTGTAGAGACCCTAATTCTGCAATAATTCACTTAATTATGCTCCAATTCTTCTAAAATCTGGACTGTAGTTTCTTCAATATGTTCTTCAAAAACCCTTTAAAAATTAGAAAAAAAAATTTCCAAAATCTGAAAGATATGCTCTTCCCAAAATCGCCTCTAAAATTGAGAAAAACCTTGCCTCTATGGTGCCAAGATCATGCTCTGATACCACTTGTTATGAAATAACTTGCACAATAGAAGAATATGATATGAAATATGCTGCAAATACTTGATAATAACTAAGAATCACAAGCCACTTCGAGGGGGAAAACCAACAAATATCTCTAATGAGAACACACTTCACACTTGATGATGAAATAAGACTCACAACCTCCTATATATACCTATTTATGCCAAGGATATCACCTAGGCCGACTTAGACACTCCTATATAAGACATAGTCTGACCTAAAAAACTAAATAACAATATACTAATGATAATATGACTTAATAGAGAGTTAAGATAGCCACAAGCTGACTATTCATAACCCGATGTACAATAATATTAAGGGTGTAGCACCTTGAGCTCTTTGATATGAAAACCACTTTATAAACAATCATTTCCAATGTTGAAACTCTCAAAAACCAACATAATAGGTTTGTAGAGTGGTGAGAGTCCCAGAGGAAACATTATGCCAATGGTTTATCATATGATGAAGTGAGGAAACTTGACATTAGCAAAGCCCAATTAGCCTAGTTATTTATAAATCTAAAAACTAGACAACCCATAGATGTGCGCAAGCCTAAATTTTCAATTAAATGGTGCACACATAGAGGTATATTAGATAATTTATGGAAACTTTAGTGGATGATTTTTGATAAACCACCCAACAACAATCTTGATGTCCCACAATATTTTCTATGAAAACTATATGTTGAGTTTGTCCTAGGTAAGCATATTAATTACTTTGATATGTGATATTTCCAAGATGTGGGTAGAATAATGCCTTAGGATAGGCCTAGGGCACATCTTCCTGCTCCACTTGTTGCTTCACCAACTCAAATACCTTACCTAGATATTGTTGTAGATACAAGCAATCAGAGTATTTTGGCCATACATGCATTGAGTGACCATTTGATCATGCAGAGCTCAAATGTTGTGCAGTTTCATGATGGTGCATCCTATCATGATGGTGATGCACCTACTACATCCCATCATGATGGTGATGCACCTGTTGCATCAATTGTTATTGGTACACCCTCCTCTTTGACATATATTTGTGTGCCCCATTACTACATTATGTGCCACAATATATGTTTGGGTCATCTTCGACAGTCTAGTGAGGCTCCAATGGACACATCTGACTATGAGGTCCATGATATGTTAGATGTAGAAGATGAGAGAGCATGGAGTGGAGCATTTCTAGGAGAGACATCAAGTGGAAGAGATGATGTGGAAGCACGGGTAAGACTTAAAGTAATTTCATAGTGTGTTTTATCTTTTCTCTCATATTTTATAAGATATATTATTACTAGAATATATGTTTATGTGCTTGAAGCTTTAACAGTTTCTGAGAGGATCAAATTTCACAAGTTAGGAGGCTACTCAATCGGCCATTTCATTTGGCCTAGAGACTCAATATATGGTATCATTTAAATTTGTATTTAGATGTGAATTTTTGAAACCTATTATGTTTAAATACATGTACATAGATTGATAATCTAATGTATTCTTTTCTTTTTATGCAACAACCTGGTACTTTTATAGCCATGTTGATTGTTGTGACACATTGGAAGAAGCATCATAATAGGTATATGTTTTTTTATTCTTGAAATTATGATTATATGTACATGTGCATTTAAATTATGTTACATTCTTGTCACTATAGAAAACTATCTTAGTTGGTTCATCCATCATGAGCTCGTCTACAACAAGTGTAAAATAATCATAGTAGGTATGTGTTTATTTTATATTGCAAATATATATATGTTTAGATAGGAGTACATATATGTTTAGTAAATATGATAATTTTTCAACAATTATATATTAATTTGTATCAATTTTATTTTACCTACTATAGTCCTCTGGCCGATTCAACAATGTGACGAATTTGGGACCATTTCGTTATATAGGACTCTTAATCATCCTCAGGGACAATCAATGTAGAACATCTTGTAGAAAAAAGAGCAAGATTTGAAGTAAACAAGAATTGCATTTTTATATAATATAGTTCAATATAGTGATGTTGATGTTAAATTGATAATTTCTAAATTATAGTTTATAAGTTTATATTTAGTAGTCTATATTTTCAACCATTCACATAATTAATCTAATTTGTTGTTTGAATTTTTATTGTGTAGGAAACTTTAGAGCCACTAAGTTCTTTGAGGAGGCTCAATTTTGATGATCTAGCACAAGATTAGGATTTTATAGAGATTGATACATTTAGGGATTGATAGATCTTGAGATGGCATATATGCCACATTTATATATGCATAAATATAATTCTTCTACATTTTGATATATAATAATTGATATTTGATCTAATTTGTTCCTCGTGTGCATGTCTAAATCTACTTTGAAACTTCAAATTGGAATGTATAATTATTTTAGAATGGTCTAAAGTTATGATCAATAACATGTTATAGATTAGTGAAATTTTAATAGAACTTATGAATTTCAATTGGTAATCCATCTATGTTAGAGTTAATTCACATTAAGGTTCACATACATTACATTCCATGAGACCACATTTCTTTGAGGCATTTTTTTCAAATAATTCACTACCTTTTCTATTGTACCACATTTTTCATACATGTCTACCAAAGAATTTTATCAAACTATTTACTGGCTTTTTGCTATGGCTAAAATCCTAAAATAGGTGCTTTTGAACAAGCTATGGATGCTTGGAAAAATTCTATCAAAGAATATTAGTAAGAAATATTACATTGCATTGCCTTAAAAAATTAGTAAGAATTTTTTGTAGTTTTTATTCATATCATTGATTACGTTGCATTGCACATCTTTCAAACTCAAAGCATTACTTCACATTGCATAACTAATAACTAGATGGTGATAGATGACAAATTTTCAAACATGGCATTGCATCACCATGAGACCAAATTTCTTTGAGGCATTTTTTCAAATAGTTCACTTCCTTGTCTATTTTACCACATTTTTTAGACATGTTCACTTCCTTGTCTATGCTACCACTTCCTTGTATATGATACCATTGAAAAATTGGGACTCTATGTTGGTGTTGTCATTTAAAAAACTTGATTTATTCCTTGTCTCTAACTACTTTCATACTTAGCATAATTTTTCTTCTCAACTGCCACTAGAGTGTCAACTTTACCATGGCAAAGATACATTAAACAACTTTATTTTTGGTGTTTTGTTTCCCTTTCTTGCTGATTGCATTTATTTCTAGCCTAAAGCCATTTTTTTCATTATACCTAAACTCTACTTGTTGATTTCACTTTTGGTCATCACTTGCCACTCAAATCTTAAGCCTCTATTACTATGGAACTTCTTTATCTTTCACTCGATATAGTGCAACCTTGAATGGTCTTCAAAATATGTTAGTTGAAATACTGAACCATGAATGGACATGTTTACAAATTTATTGAAGAGCTTAGTAGAAATTAATAACATAATAGGAATGACTTGAGCTAAGACTACCAATGTGACTACAAGAAAAGTTTCATAGGGGTACCAACAAAGAGGAAGAGTAATAGGGTTTTCAAATAGTTTATTACCTCCATATGTTTCATATTTAACACTCAATTTGAGAATACACATGATTTAAAGCTCTCTTGAATGAATTTATATTTGACATTATTTTGTATTTTGAACTCCTATAATGAAGTGGGCAATTGTTTTTTTCAAAAGAAGATAAAATTAATGAAAAATGGTATGAGAAGCACTATATAATATTTGTTGAGAAGAACTATTTGAAAAAATGCCTCAAAGAATTATGGTCTCATGGACAAGGCAATAAAGATGAAAAGAGCAACTTATGATAGTCTTATAGCATTGATTCTTTTGATTGATTAAAAACTTCAAAAAAATCCCATACAACTTAATGAAATATGTCATTAGAGTGTTCATTCAAAAGTAATATAATCATCTTGATAAAAATAGATGTCACTTAGTGGTGCTAAACACTCTATACAAACCATATGAGTGATGTAACCATCGAAAAAATCATTACAACTCAATGAAATTCATGCCATTAAAATATTCAAGCTTAATAACATGTCAGTAGATCCTTCATGTAAAATATATAAAATCATCATGAATAAGAATAACTATCTTTCAACCATGATACATAAACAAGAACATTATGTACACCATAATATTTTTATGAAACCTTCAAACAAAGTTCTTACAACTCAACAAGATACATGCTCATCAAATTGTTCATGTGAAATCTATACAATAATCATGATCAATAGATAAGACATTACTCAACCATGATGCACGAACAAACACTATATATGCACACCATATGAGTATGATACAACCATTAAAAAAACCAAATACTCCATGACATGCATGTTATTTGACCTTCCACATGCAATTTATATTATCATAATGCACAACAATGATTTTTTCTAACCATAATGCATAAATAAGCAAATTAGGCATACCATATGGGCTTGATACACACTAGTCATAATGCACACTTTGCACAAAAGCAATAACACTCATATGATATTGTCATACATGTCAATCAACCTTGACCCACACCAAACTTGCTATATGATTTTGATGCAATCTTCAAATAAGACCTATACAATTCAATGACATACATGTAATTAGTACCTTCAAAATCAATCCTATCATACAAGTCTGTCTATGTCACTAGATCCTCCATATAAAATCCATACTATCATGTAGGAATCAATTGCACTCAACTATGATGTATAAACAAGAACACCAAGCATGCCATACAAATGTAATGCAACCTTTCAACAAAACCCAACTTACAACAAAATGATATATATCATCAATTCCTTCATGCAAATGTCATACAGTCATGTAGAAGCATCAATTTCACTCAACCATAATGCATGAATAAGAAACTTTCAAAAAACTTCCATACAAAATAAACACACTAAGCACACAATCAACATGCATGAATAAACACACTAAGCACACAATAATGAACACTAGTTATGATGTATGCTTAACAGAAAATCCAAAATTAGTAGGATGTTGTCATATATGCCATTCAACCTAACACATATGTTGTACTCCATTTGAACAATCAAAGACAAGAGTCAATTTCATTCAATTATGATGTATAAACAAATGCATTAGACATGGCATAAAATTTTGATGTATAATGGAAATATAATGTACACCATTTAACCCTAATACATAAGTGCACTTGAAACTCAATGGCATACATACTATTAGACTAACCGACATGCATACAATGTAAAGTTGCAAGGTGGTATAACTTTTTTTTGTTCATCGTACAACCAAATTGATAGTTCCAACACGTCCATATGGGTAGGTTTATGCTAGGAAAAGTCTTTTTTTGCACCCAAACATGTCAGAGTGGTTCGAGCTCTATTGCACTGGTGACATCTCTTAAGAGACCAAAGTGCAAAAAGGCAGCAAACTTTGATGAGTTGTTAGTCAAAAACCATGGCACTTAGAAACATTATATCTAAAGGTATGGGATTATGTAGGGTCCCTCTACAATAATGTCTCTCAATTTTTTATATCTCTGATACATTTACTCATGGTGTCAAGTTTTTAACTAATGGAAAAAGAATCAGATGCATGCAACTTGTAAAGTTACAAGGTGGTGTAACTTTTTTCTATTCATCGTACGACTAACCAACAATTCCAACACATTCAAATGGGTGGTTTTATGCTATGAAAGGTCTTGTTTTACACCCAAACACATCAAAATAGTCTGAGATACATTGTTCCAGTGAAGTCTCTTAAGAGACCAAAGTGCAAAAAGGAAGCAAACTTTGATAAGATGTTACTTAGAAATTGTGGAACTTAAAAAATTTTTGTCTAAAGTTACGAGATCATGTAGGGTCCCTCTACAATAACCTCTCTCAGGTTTTGATATATCTAAGGTATTTGTCTGTGGTGTCAATTTTTTAATTAATGGAAAAAACGTAAGATGCATGCAGTGTAAAGTTGCAAGGTGGTGTAACTTTCTTTCTATTTTTCATGTGACAAAACCAACATTTCCAACACATCTGGATGGGTGGGTTTATGCTAGGAAAGGTCCTATTTCACACCCAAACATTCCAAAATATTCTGAGCTACATTGTACCAGCGAAGTCTCTTAAGAGACCAAAGTGCAAAAAGGAAGTAAAATTTGAAAAGTTATTACTTAGAAACTGTGGCACTTATAAACATTTCATCTAAGGCTATGGGATCACCTAGGGATCCTCTCTAATAACCTTTTAGATTTTGATATCTCTAAGGTGTTTTCCCATGGTGTCAAGTTTTCAATTGATGAAAAAAGAGTCAAATGTGTGCAGTGTAAAGTTGTAAGGTGGTGTAACTTTTGTTCTATTCATCATGCAAATAAATTGATAGTTCCAACACATCTGGATGGGTAGGTTTATGATAGGTAAGGTTATGTTTTGTACCCAAACATGCTAAAACAATATGAGCTACATTGTATCGATGAAGTCTCTTAAGAGAACAAAGTGCAAAAAGGTAGCAAAATTTGAATAGCTATTACTCAGAAATTGTGGCACTCAGAAACATTTCTTCTGAAGGTATGAGATCATGTATGGCCCCTCTGCAATAACCTCCCTTGATTTTTCATATCTCTAAGGTGTTTACCTGTGGTGTTGAGTTTTTAGTTGATGGAAAAAACATCAAATGCATGTAGTGTTTAGTTGCAAGGTGGTGTAACTTTCGTTCTATACGTCATTCTAACAAACTGACAATTCCAAAACATTTGGATGGGTGTTTTTATGTTAGGTAAGGTCCTATTTCACATGCAAACATGTCGAAATAGTCTGAGCTACATTGTACTGGTGAAGTCTCTTAAGAGACCAAAGTGCAAAAAGGTAGAAAACTTTGACGATCTATTACTCAAAAACTGTAGAACTTAGAAACATTATGTCTGAAGGTACAAGATTATGTAGGACCCCTCTACAATAACCTCTCTCAATTTTTTATATCTCCAATTTTTTTTCCCATGGTGTCAAGTTTTTAGATGATGGAAAAAGCAGCAGATGCATGCAGTGTAAAGTTGCAAGGTGTTGTAACTTTCATTTTGTTCATTGTGTGAACAAATTGACAGTTCCAACACATTCAAATGGGTAGGTTTATGCTAGGAATTAGTGAATAAGTGAATCATGTACTCAAATACATGTAAGTCATCAAGTACACACATGAATTCAAAGTATACACATGAAAACATGTAAGTTGCTAAGTATCCTCAATTGACAAAGTTTAGGATAAAACTATATAATTTGATAGCAGTGGTAAAATAATATTTACAATAATAAAAATCCATAAGGCTATACAATGATATATGTTGATAAAAGTATACAATATATCCAATAATTTCATATAGTCTTATTACAAAAGAGCCATATGGACATAAAAATATCACATATATCAATAGTACAAAATATATGTTGAAAAATGCCACATAGGCATACAACAAATGACCCTAATACATAGTCCTCCTGATCCGGTGGATATTTTTAGTGGAAATTGAAGTGTCTCATTTCTCTCCAGAATCAGCACCATCAGAAAGATCTCAGTGTCCTAATTCCAACGCAACTTGAACAAAGCGAAAAGGAGTCTGTTTGTGCAAGTTATGGCCAGTCAAACCTTGGGTCAAACTGGGATCAGGGGCGTCCAGGAAGCGAAAAAAATGATGTCATCAAAAGTTTTCAAAGTTGGCATCGTTGCGAAGAGCTCGTCAAGATGATTCCGGCAGCGTTCGTTTCGTCAAAATCCAACATCATAAGCTCAAGATACAGCTGGTCAAAGTTTCAGGTTGACTTGGTGGACTTGAAGGTACAATGATGACGTCATCATTCGTACAGCTGACGTCAGCACGTGGTATGAAATCTGAAGTGGACCAATCAAAGGTTGACATGTGGTAGTCT
The DNA here is from genome assembly GCA_007258455.2 of Sequoia sempervirens. Lineage (NCBI taxonomy): Eukaryota > Viridiplantae > Streptophyta > Pinopsida > Cupressales > Cupressaceae > Sequoia > Sequoia sempervirens. The sequence continues at coordinate 610,146,449 of VDFB02271358.1, forward strand.
GTACGGTCTGTACATGTCGACGTGGCACGATGATGTGGCAGGTGATGTCAGCAAAGTCAGCGAATCATGCATTGACACGTGTCATTCATACATCCAGTCAGCAGGTCCGTAGCTCGGTCAGCATGTCTGGTCAGCATCCACCTCGACAGGCCACTCAACAGGCCACATCAGTTCCACATCATCGCATAGTCAGATTTCAGTCAGCATATTGAGTGAATTTATTTTGCCACGTGGCACCTCCTCGGCATGCCACATGGCGTTGGTCACCTCCACCGACGGTTTAGAATTTTCAAGTTTATAGCAAAAGTTTAGTTGGCGGATTTGAACCCCGCACCCCACTGTTGGTAAGTGGTTGGACCGGCCGTTGCACCGGACATGGAATATCTAACTAAATATGGACTCCATTTTGTTTTTGTTGTTTATCCGGTAGAATATGGGAAGAAAACGCCAATGGCCGGGAGTGGAACCCGGAACCGCCGGGTTCCCAAAAGGATTATCCACCACTGTGCCATTCGATGGCTCTAACTTATAGTTGGCGCTGATTTGTTTTGTCTAGTTTTTTATAACCGAATACCTTAAAAAATAAAACAAACTCCCCTAAAACAAAAACAAACAACCTTTTATTAAAAAATACTCTTCCAAAATTGTAAAGCCCAAGTCAACAAAATAAGGGGCTAAAATATTATTAAAGATTATATGGGAGATTAGGTTTTTTTTAGGGGATTTAATAGAGATTTTTATGTATTTTGGAGAGATAAGGGGAATATTGTAAAATCTTTTGGTTAAGGGCCAAATTGGGTTATTTTGTTGTATAAAAAGGGGGTGTAAGGTGAGAGTGGAGATTAAGTTTTTTTTAGGTGATGAAGTCTTGAAGCTGAGGTGACAAAAGGAAGGTCTTGTAGAGATTATTTTTGAGTCATTCTTGCACGTCAGAGCATCGTTATGCTGCCGAAGTGCTTGAAGAATGGTTGTGGTGCATTTGTAATTGATTTTTGGAGTTAATCAGATCGGTCTCTCTATTGGAGTGGACCCGGAGATGTAGTCACATTTGTGACGAATTCCATAATCAAACGCTGTTTGCACTTCTCTTCTTCTCTCTCGCCTTCTATCAGTTTTTTAATTCCTTCATTTTGTTATTTCCTTAAGTTAATTTTGATTTAATTAACTTGGAATAATCATTGTAAAAGTTAAGCATTCAAATTCTACAAATAGTCTAGATCCTATATAGATCACCTCCTCTCTTCACTCATTTGGAGACACAATTGATACAATAAGAAGTGTAGACATTAATATATAGAAATTTAATTATGTAATGATGTATAACAAAATAATCACTTATCACAAACAAATAATCATCATGCTCTTCCACAACAATAGCACATTGATGATATGGAATGATAAGCACTTGTAGTAACCATCAAGATAGAAATTAAACTACATACAAGTATCATGAAAATTTTTAATAATAGACCATAGAAGAATAAATATAATGTCAAATTTACTAATCTGACACATACCTCTACCAAAGGATCGGAACTAGCTATTTCTGCAACAACTCCATGGTCCATTGTGCCACGAACATCGCAATATACTTAGAATAACAAATCTATATGATCATTTATTTTTTATCACTTTTATTAGTTTATTTGTTTAACTAAATATACTTAGAATAAAAAATCTATATTATTCTAAACAACCTAAGGGTCATCCCACAAAACTAGTTTACAATTCTATTGAGGAAGGAAATTTGTAAAAATGCCCCCATGAAGAAAATTTTGCATTTTGGGGGTTCGCACAAAGGGGGGTTTTCTCTAACCCAAATATGGTTCACTCTAACCCCCTTCGAGTGAACCCCCTTTGATGATGGGACCACTTTTTGCACATTTTTTCAAAATGGAAACAAAGGGAAATTTTAAAAAAGGGGGGTTCACTTGAACCCCCTCCGCTTGAAAGGGTTAAGGGGGGTTCACTCAGGTTCAAGTGAACCCCCCTTTTTTTCGTTTATCCCCCTCTTGCACTATTTTTTTGCAAAAAAATTCCTTTTGAAGCTTGAGTTGAGGATGAAAATGGAGGAAACTTCGTAGAACCAATCGGATGATGGTAGTCCTCAGAATGAGCTATCCATCAAATATAATTTTAATATACTTTTGGTTTTATTATGTATATTTTTAGTTTGATTAAACATAGGTTTTTCACGAAAAATCAAGCTCTATGTTCTGCACATGTGGAAAAGTAGTAGATTATCAAAAAAAATTGAAAAATATCAGTGCACTAGATATTGATGTCCCTGATCCAACCAAAAAAAAAAGAATTTTGATTCATGCAAAAAAGTTGTGTTAGCAAGTAAATCATATCTAAATTGTAACTATTTTGACTTCAAAACTTAAGTAAGAAAAATATATTCAATGAAATGTTATGAAACCAATTCTATGCACTAGATATCATAGTTACGAATCTAAATTCGAAAAAAATATAATTTTATCCTTCATAGAAAAAAGTTATGTGTTAGCAAGTACACTTCACTCTTTAAAAATGGTGTTTACTATTAAAAACTAATTTTTAAAGGAGATGGAAAAATAAGTGTAATCTAATTCCAAAAAAAATGAAAAAAATATATTTAGAATCTATAGACAAAATTTCACAAATCACTAGTATACAGCATCTTCAAATTCCTCATGGTTTAGCCACTATAGGTGCCCAAAAGTGAAGATATAGTTAAAAAATTCAATTCAATGTCTAGTTTGGCCAAAAATTGTAAACCAATATTGTGGGACCACCCTTAAATGATAATGAAATGGTAATGCAAACTAGAAAAGATTCTTAGAATAACAAATCTATATTATTCTAAACAACCTAAATGATGAACCTAACCAGATCAAGTAATTTAATTATTATGAACATTAATCAAAATCAGATGAACAATATCATACCTATCCCATACAATAAATGATACGCTACACAAGTGTGTCTGAAGGGTCATCTCTTACCTTCAAAGTATCAAGTAATGCTTCATGATCAACACTACTAATTGTCCATAGTTCCTTTCTTCTTGGTTTAGCATGATGCCTCAATAACTTAACATTTGTTGCTATAACAAGGTGCAAATAAATGAGAATGGTTTTGTGTTTCTCATAGTCTTCAAATGCATGTATTCCATTCTTTCTAATCATATACGTTTTCAACTAAGTTCCAAAAAAAACAACTAAACCTATAGGATACATGAACCTATCATCATTTTTCATCAATTGTGCTAGCTTCTTCTTTTCATGTATATATTGTGCCAACCAATATTTTGATCCCTCTTCGTTCCCCTATGGTGCTACAATTTCATAGACATGTCATGGTTGTACAAGATTTGAAATATGGTCGTAGTCAAGTGAACTTTCCATTTCATCTTAGTAAATGGGTTAGGTACTATGAAATCTACGTATCTACCCACTCACTTGACTTTCATTGATCCCAATCACATTGAATACAATTCTAAAAAAACCCAACTCTCGTGTATATATAGTCCACACATTTTCATTTGAGCTTCAAAATGAATGCATCTTTGAAGATTCTCTAATTCTTTGACATTCTAATTTGTCTCCCACTATGCCCTCCTCAACCAAGCAAAAGAACCTACACACTTATGAATCAAGTATCCCTCCTCGTGATAATGCATAAATACACCAATCAATAATAGAAGGTGCATCACTGAATTTTGCACCACCTCTGATCTTCATTTGTTCCTTAACTAGAGCTCTCTTCACACATGCACCTATGCTATCATGCTCACCTTTTCCATGTACAACTTCAAAAAAACTCCAAATATGCGGTACACCCCTATCTAAATGCATCCTTCTCAAACAATAAAACATATGAGCATTTTTTAATTTCCCTATGCAGTTATCTCACCAAATGAGATGTGAACCCATTACAATACCTTTTTCTTGCAAGAACTTAAAAAAAATTTCAAAAAAATGTTACACAAACTCAGATGAATGAGATCTATCATCACTCATGTAAAAATGGTACTCCATGATTATCTTCCTATCCTCTTTTGTACTATCAGGGGCATGTCTATATGTTATGTGGACAAAAATAGCACAATTTGAATAGAATTGTAATATTGTGATTGTACCTCATTTTGTGGTTACAATGTATATTTTTTTGCAAAATAAACCATAGATATAATAGTTCTAATCAGGAAAGAGTCCTTACACATCCTGAATTATCGATCCAACCACTGAGACCTATGGCTATCCCTTGCATACTTGTAGAAAACATTTTTCTTAAAATATAAAATAAAATCAACAATACTTACCTCTCTTGTAACCAACTCACATCTAGAACCTTCACCTACACTCTTCAATATGTATTTGACTGTCTCAAACCTTTTTTTCTAAAAATGTTGTTAGCAAAATCATGTTTGTTTCCCTCATAAAAATATGTTACTATGATATAAGAGGGAGTCGTTGCACATAGGTCTCTTTATTCTCAAGAGATCACCAGGGAACGAATTGGGTAAGTGCACCAAGATGGTTCCAAAAGGGGGCTTAAGTGGCCACTTTTTTTTCTAAAATCAGGAAATACTGACCTTGGATGTGAAATTGAGGATAGTACACTCAAAATTTTGAGATGAAACAAAAAGAAGGATTCTAGTGCTCTAAGTCTACTTTCTAAACTACTAATTTATTTTTAAAATGGTTAAGATTAAGGGGTTCAAATGAGGGACGTACACAAATTGGTGTTGTTTTTGTCAGAAAAACATAACATAGCAACTCTTGTATGACCCTTGTATAGTTAATTTTTTTTTAGTATTTTTAAAATCGCTATGGTCAGAAGTTAGCTAACAATATGTAGTTGATGCACAATTTTTCTGATAATTTTTTAATGAATATTTTATTTTTTACTAATTTTTGAAGTGGACACTTCCTAAAAAATAGAATTTTGGCCATGATACCCCTAAAAATTTTGGAAACTAATTGATTTTTTTTATAAAAATAATTTGTACAATGGAGTCTAGATTCTAAAAATGTAATTTATTTGAAATTTTGATGAACGGTTCATTTATAACGAAAAAAACACCAAACACTGCTTTTTGCCAAAAAGAGACATACAAACAAAAGAAATATGGATGAATGACTTAGCATTGTTAGAAAGTGAAAAAAATTACATCGTTGGATAGCTAAGAGAGTACCTAACATTACCCAGATGTTCGATTTGTTATTAAAGCACATGCAATCCTAATGGTGAGCATGAACCCGATTATACGAAATATTGTAGAATTTGCAAAAAACATATCTCTGGTCGTTGGGAATGCCCTCCAAGCCTTTGGATTGGTATTCCAAGGAAAATACCAATCCCAAGGCTTGGGGATTCCCAAAGAAAGATATAATGTGAGTGTGTTATAACACGCTCGCATTATATGTCAGTTTTGACATGGTTTTTTTGTTTGTGGGGAGCATGTGTAGCAAGCCATAATGCAAGCACATAATAACACACTCACATTATGTCTTCCTTTATGTTAAATGCTACTCTATTGAATGTATTTTTATATATTTGTATGTTTTTATGCACATGTATGCTTGTATGTCATGTATGTATGTATGCATGTATGTATGCATGTATGTATGTATCAATGCATTTATATTGTATGTATGCCTAGTTGTATGTAAGATTGTATATACCTGCATGTACATGTATGCTTGTATGTATGTAGGATTGTATGTACATATGTATTATTCTTGTATGTATGTATTTATGTACGTCTTTAGAGGGAGGGATAATTTTAAGAGAGAGAGAGAGAGAAAGATCTAGAGTTGTCTAGGTAGGGTGGGAGAGGGAGAGGGAGAGGGAGGGGGAGGGGGAGGGGGAGAGGGAGAGAGAGAGAGAGAGTGTGTGTGTGTGTGTGTGATTCTGGATTAGCTGGAGAGAGCGAGAGGGACTTAGCTAGGTATGGTGGGAGGGATAAAGGGAGTGAGAGAGAGAGGGTGGGTGGGAGAGAGAGAGGGGGGTGGGAAAGAGAGAATTAAAAGAGAGGGAGAGAGATAGAGAGAAAGAGAGAGTTGTGTAGGTAGGGTGCCAAAGGGAGAGACTTGAGAATGTGAGGGGGGTGAGATAAAGGGATAAAGTGAGTTTAAGATAGAGGGAGTGGAAGAGAAGGGGTTGGAGTGAGAGGGACTTAGCTAGGTAGGGTGGGATGGATAAAGGGAGTGTGAGAGAGAGGGGGTGGAAGAGAGAATTGAGAGAGAGTGAG